>OZ026622.1:83990698-84348198 GCA_964020975.1 Hermodice carunculata
AAGCAGTATTACACAGCAGTTCTAAAAGTATAGATAAGTGATTGTCATTCTTTGATATAAATTTTTGATTCAGCTTGTACCATTTCATGTATTTCCACATCAGATTTATGGTAAACTGTCTAACACACTGCAAATGAATAAAAAATATGTCCCAAATTTCAAATCTTTGTTGTTGTTCCTGAGATCCAGATGTTTGCAGTTAGAGTAATGACACATCAAAGGATACCTTCTTTTAATCAACTGATGACAAAAAGGCACCAAATTTGAAAAACCTGAGACACAAGTTTCTGAGTCGTTGCATACACTATAGTTTACTACAGATTTGAGGTCCCTATCTTTGAAATTAAATTAGCTGAATTAATATTTGTGGTACATCATGTTAATCTTTTGTGTAATTGTTATGTAAACATCACCATCGACTAACATTGTAAAATTGTAATTAACAGAATCATCAGTTTGTTCGTGTTGTTTGCTTTTAGCAAGCATGGCATCAAGAAACTCTTTATCTCACTTTTACATCTGAATCAGGTTATGTGTGACAATTTGTGAAAGTCTTTGCTAAGTTGACATATATCCTTTAGCTGTTCATGATATTTTGATTGCAATTGTCAGAGATGTAATTGTATTGTAAGATGTAATTTTTCGGGTTTTTGATTCAAAACTTCTGTAAAGAAAGTCATCTGCATTTTGCTCAAGCAGCTGAAATCTGGTGAAAAAGAATTGGTAAGGCAAAATTTAAGATATTTTCAGGTTTTTTATTCCAAAGTCGTTTACATCTTTGAATATTGATATATGTACAAATGAAGTTAATACAAACATGATAAATGATTAGTGAATGGTTTCCTGTGCTCCTGATTACTCAGTGTCTGTGCTGGGTAAGATATTCCTACTTTTGTAGGATTTGACAAAACTGTAAGATTTTTTTATAAAAAAAGGCTCAATTTATTATTATTATTATTATTATTATTATTATTATTATTATTATTATTATTATTATTATTATTATTATTATTATTATTTGGCAAAAGTCAGGAAATTTTTCCAAATACATATATGCATTTTTAAATTCAATGAATTATTTTCTGGTGGCGATCTGCCATTATTAGTTAGCAATATTTAAATTTTTTAGAACATTTCGGCTCTATATAATGTAAAGTAGTTGTGAAAATGACCAAATTTGCTGGATATAAAATTAAATACAATGTAACTACATTCATTGCTCTGATGATTTGTGTAGAATTTTTGGTCAAATCTTGGTATGAACTCTGTCACTATTTATAAGATTTTGAGAATTGTAATGAAAGGAACAATGAAATGTCGTAAGTACTCAGAGGCGATATTAGGTATGTTTGCTTCTAAAGGATTGGCCGAGTATGTCTTCAGCAGGGGCCTCCTACAAACTGCTTCAAGTTTGTATTTGAATTGCTTGTGCATTAAGTATACATGTACATACATGGGCATAATGTAAGACCATGCATGCGCTATTAAACTGAATCTCTGTTTTGGTATTGTGCAGTGGGTGTACAACATTCTGGAACACAAGTGTGAGGCTGATCGCATTGTATACGAGGACCCAGACCCAGAGAAAGGGTTTATTCTACTCCCTGACATAAAGTGGGACAGAAAACAGATGGAAGACCTTTATCTTGTGGCCATAGTTCACAAGCATGGCATCAAGTCACTGCGAGACCTCCGGGCAAAACATCTACCATTGTTACGCAGCATTCTAGAAGAAGGACAGGTCAGTTGATGCCAGCTGGAAGTACTCCACCTTGACAACGTATCAGAAGGTTCTATGACTGCAGGGTGATGATTTGACCAGTAGCGCATTGCAGTTTTCTGATCAAACTGTTGATTTTGGGTCCCAAAATTGAAAACATTGCAAAGTGAAGTGGTTTTTTTCTTCCTTTTTTTTAGCTCTGCTGACCACAGGTTGCAGAGCTTATGCGATCACTCAAGTCCGGCCAGCCATTATTCCGTCCATAAATAATTTGCTTGTCAACACAATAGCATCAACAATTTTAAAGTTAGTCTCTTGGAATTTTGTTTGGACATGTTCAATGAATAAAAATCTAAGTTCCTTTTGTTATTGGTGACGCCACCTACAGTATTATGTAATATATGGGTCGTAATGTGAAAATCTTGTAAACGTTCTAGCATCTGTAATTTTTGGTCCATCTTCATGAAACATGGTGGGATGATGGAGGAGGTCAAAGTCTAAGTTGCTTATGATACTAGCTGTGCCACTTGTAATTTGATGAAAATTATGGGGCAATATGTGTGTGAAGATATAAAATTCCATATCTGGAAAAGTAATTGGATAAGACTTGCCAAATTTATAGGATACATAGAGTATGTCCAATGTTAGAATGTTATTCAATATCAGTGACCTTGACCTATTTTTGTTAGGTCACCATGCCTGTAAAGTTGAAAGAGGTGATTTTGTAATGGCAGGGTGCAGCTTGGACATCCATTGGCAAAGAGAATTGAGCCTCCAGATTAAAATTGCACTTAATTACATTGTGCATAAAACTGTATTTAATGAGCTACTTTTTGCATCATTGTGACCCGGTAATTATGCAGTTTGGCACTGTCTCCAAGTTTATTGTTTTTCTTTAATAATTTGAAAAGTTATTACCTGATTTGAACAAACAGACCATGTATGAAAAGGTGGATGTGGGGCGCACATTTTAAACAGTAACAACTTTTTAATATGAGGTCAAGCTCAAATGGGCAGGTTGAATATAAGGGTCATCTTGTGAATGCTCTGCACTCCAGCATTTTTTAGTTCAGCCCACATATTTTTTAGAACTATATGAAAATCTTCATTAACATCAATTTGGTGACATCACTTATAGTATCACGTAATATACAGGTCAAAATGGGAAAATCTTATGACCAGTCCAGCATCCTTGATTTCTTTATGGATCTTTATAAAATTTAGTGGGAGTGTAGATGATGTAAAAATCTCGGTTGTCGGGCCATTGATTTTCCGTTTTTTCCAAAACTGAAGTGCAATTGTGCAGTCTTTTTATCCTTGAAACAGAATTTGATATTTTTACTTCTGTGAATGTTATATCAATATAGCAGTGAAACTGAATTAAAAAAAATTTTGCTGATGAATGGAAATTCCTCTTCTTTTTTTAAAATGGAAAATCATTGGCCCTACGGTTGGTTATGATACTAGTCGCGTCACCTATAATTTGATGGAAATTATGATATAAAATGTCTTGAAAGATACTGAGGTGGGATTTTTCTGTCTGTAGACTGATTTCCCTCTTGAAAGTTCAGCTTAAGCTGTCAATTTTTTTGCCTGGGAAGGGTGTCTTTGATCATAGTGTGGTAGGAACAATTTATCAACTTGAATTCTAGGTCATATGCTAAATTGATACAATGTAATTTGCAGCTTAAATGGTCCCAGTAAACACAAAGTATCTTTATTTATTACACTTTGTACAATGTATTTGTGTGGGTCTGCCACATATTTGGATGCAATTTTGAAATTGGGTTTTGTCTGCATATAAATGTTTTTATTAATTTTTATTGTATGGAATAAGCATTTGACTTCTATTTGGACAATTCATGTTTAAGCACTTTCTGATCATTCTCACTAAAAACATATAGTTTGGGTGGGTGTAAGCATTCCATCTCAGTGTATGTCTGAATGGTAATGTAGCTAAGGGGAAAAGGTCAGTCTTCAGAAAAAGTTATGGTTCCACCCCTGACGATACAAAATTCCATATCTCCAAAATTAACTGAATTAGACATACTAAATTTATAGAATATATAGATCATGTCAAGTGCTAATATTTTATGTAAGATCAGTGACCTTAACCTATTTTTGTAAGGTCACCAGACCCGTTTTGGTGGGAGAGGTAATTTTGTACGGCAGGGTGCAGTTTGGACATCAGTGGCAAATGAAAGTGAGCATCTACATCAAAATAGCACTTGAGTACATGGTATACAAACCTCTGCTTGGTGACCTACGTTTTGGCTCACAATAACCCAATGATTGTGTGACCTTGACCTGTTTTTTCAAGGTCACTAAGCACTTAAGAAAAGAGCATTTAATTCAATATCTTGATAAAGAATAAGGGGAATGATGCCAATTGTACCACAAATTTGTATCATATGGGAGTTTCATATTGCATAATATAGCTAACCTTGATTAATTTTTAAAGTTCATGGATTGAATACGTTTAAAAAAATGATTTTTTGGTGATGGTAGTCAGCAGAGCATATTAATTTGAGAAAATATCCAACTTGCTTTATACCATTTGCCAGTACATGTATATGTAAAATTGAGATACAAAATTTAACCCTGAGGTATGGTTTCTGTTTGTTTTTTGTTTTAATTGGAACTTGAAAAGCTCAGTAACAATTTATGTGCAATTTGCTAAAAAGTATTGGGGCAGCCAATTACTTAAAAAAAACCCCACTGATTTTGCCTCACCGATGATAGGCATTGTATTTTCAAGCTGGGTTTTATCTTTTATTCACTGTCAAAATGATTGTTTAATAGTGTTTTGGTCGCATATAAAAATTCAGTGCTTGCTGGTTCATGTCAGGCTTGTGCACTCAAATTAAGTGCCCACTGTTCCTGTGAGAGTTATTTGGCTGTCGCATTGAAGGTCAAGAATACAAGTCTGTGCAGGACATTATTACCTGTTAAGTGACATGTATATATTTAGGACACCATAAAATAATTTGAGATGTGAAAGGCAGTGTTGCCAACCCTGGCGGATTACCTGGGAGACTCCCAGAATTTTATGCTGAAAATTTGTGAAAAAGTAGATTTTTGACAATATCTAGCCACCTCCCGAATTTTATCAGTATTTTCCATCTTTATTTCATGTTAATATATCAATCTCCTTTAATTTTACTTTTTGTCATCTGGATTTTGAGTTTGGAAGGTTGGTAACTCTGGAAAGGTGTTCATTAGTGCTCAGTGTTCAGCAGTACGTCATATGGTACTGTACATGGTACATCTAGTGAAATTGACTTTATGCATGCTGCAAGTGAGTATTTCTTGTAGCTGGGCACATTCCCATGGTTAACTTGGACTTTTCATTGAGACTATAAGTTTACTGTTTTAGTTCATATTTATTATCAGTGTCTTTTTCACAGTGTTCTTAATTTTAGTGAAATAAATAAGGACACAGCAAAATGAAATAAATGCACATTATATGTTTATGCTTTCAGAAAGCCATTGAGGGCACCTACAAGGTGCCAAAGAGCAAGCTGCGTGTGTTCATCCACTACCAACCCTCGTACTACCACCTGCACGTCCACTTCACACACCTGCATTTCAATGCACCTGGCAGTGGGTGTGAGAGGGGGCACCTGCTGACTGATGTCATTGAGAATGTTGAGCAGGACAGCGATTTCTATGCGAAAAAGACTCTCACTTGCGTACTTAAAGAATCAGATGGACTTCTCAAGAAATTCAAGACAGCTGGGCATTTATAAAGGGGATTGCTTTGGCAACTATTGTAAGGATTATGGAAATTATGATGCTGGAATGTCTCTGAACAGACAATGCCATGCAGTGCTTGAAGGTACTAGGGACATTTTACTGAACTGTCAGACACATGCACAAAATTTTAATATTGTTTTCAGTACAATATTATTCATTGTACAATGCGACCATAATGGGGCAAGTGGCCATTGTGGCTGATATACGATGGAGGAAGAACCATTCTACTAGTTTCTTTGCATGTATAACCCATCAGGGACTGTTGGGGACACATAGAGGGGCCCATTTATATATTGTGGGGTGACAATTCCATTGCTAAGCATACACATGCATTGTGATGGCTAGGCTCCGAAACATGTTCTGAGTAGTTACCCACTGAAGACCTCTGACCCTTTAATTTATTTGGCTAATACAGCCTATGTCAAAATTCTACAGAAGAACATGTGCAATATGGACATTAGTACTTCCATATTTATAGACAGTGGTACCTCTTTTGAGAGACCGCCCCTACGGCGGGTCAAAATGCGGTCTCTCAAAACAGGTGGTCTTTCATTAGAGGTACAACAACATGGAAAAGATAGCGCAGTGTTCTGAGAGAGCGGTCTTAAAAAGATATGCGGTCTCTCATTAGAGGGGTCTCTCAAGAGAGGTACCACTGTACTGGTTAGACAGTGACAGATTAGCTTATGGAGTGTGAAGAGTTTGGATCACAGAATAGGTTGATGACTACTAGGAAGTGGTTCTAAACACAAAGACAAAAGTACAATAGCCATGGAGTACAGCCAGTGGATGAAAGGGTTTGATGAAAAAAAAAATTATGTGACACAGAAAGAAAATATGGGGGCGTTTCTTATTAATATATCTTGTGTTCATATACCCAAAGGATGAGTCTGCTTGGAAGACAAATTTCTGGTATTTACACACATGAAAGTCACTGCGTAATACTTTTCCCTTGAACTCTAGGGTCCAGCAATCTGTTCATGTATACTTTTTTGCTTTATTACCATTTTTTTTAAATTCATTTTATTTTAAAGAAGTTTTCCATGACATGACCTGCCATTATTCATGTATATGTACACCTACGTGTATTCAAGATTTTGTTTCAAGTTGTCCTTGTGAATTCTGTATTTTGGTTATTGACTAAAATATCTGTCTGTAATAGCCTATAGATTGCATACAGGGCATATGGATGGAAATTTTGGCACATAAATAGGAGTTTAATTAAGTTTTAAATGTTAAGTTTTACAATATACAACATTGTATGTGTCATGTGTCTGAGGAAATTACATTGTTTACTCAACTCAGTTGTAAAAATGCATAGTACTTTTCTTGTCTTTTCATAAATAGCAAAAAAAAAAAAAAAAAAAAAAAATTGGTAGGACTGATGACTGCTTTACATTCCTGGTATTTGTTTAAATCCACTGAATAGCAATAAAGAGCAACCTTTTTTCATGCAATGAATATAAAGTTTAGTCATATTGTGTGTAGCATGGGTATAGTCTGTATTTGTGGCCGTTATTTTGTGAAATAAAACAAACTTGCCATGTTAAATAGTGTTTTAGTCTTAAAGATAGGGCACAGATTGTGCTCAATAAAAAAAGAAAAAGATTTAGAACATTGGCATAAAGTAATTTTGATAATAATAATAATGACAGATTACCTCGAGTGTCTAGTCTGATTCACATATCAATGTCAGTGGCAGTCATCACCTTCAATTCTATAGATGTTCACTTCAAAAATGACACACAAACTCTGTTCAAGGTTGTGGATTTATCTATCACATCCACACACTAATAAAGCCCTTTGCTTAAACCAAAAGACATGACTCTGGGACAGGCCACCAGGTACTGCACATACCAGTACAGTGGTCCCACTGCTATAAGGCCACCCCAAATGTAGCCAAAAAGTGGCCTTACAAGAGGGTGGCCTGTCTTGAGGGGGAAAATATAATGGAAATACTATACTTTCTGCACAAGAATGCTGGCCTTCCAAGCGGGGTGGCACTGGTGAGAGGGGCCTTATAAGAGGGGGACCACTGTACTTGTGCTCTGTGGGGAACTCTTACTTTAACCAAAGTTTGTTAGCAAACTAACCTGGTACTTTAAGAGTTGTAATTGGACAGTGGTGCATATCCCTTGTTGTGCTACCATTGTCTTATGAGAAACTAGCATGAATTTTTATCCTACAGATATTTGACCAATATAGTGGGCTGATAAATCTGTGAAGCTAGTTGCTTTTTTAGCTCTGGTGACCTAAGGTTGCAGAGCTTGTAGCATCACTCATGTCCGTCTTACTGGACATAGATAAGATGAACAAGAAGGGAGGTGCCAAATCTATCCAAACCTTTGATTTTTCTACATTGTAAAGAAAGATCAACTTAAGAGACCTAAAGGAGGTGTCAATTTCAATGTTGGACAAGGCATTCAAAGGAGAAACATGCCAATACATTAAATTTCTAACACTGATGCAAGATTTGGCAAAGGAAAGGTCAGACTGCTTACATGTTGCTGGTTTAATTCGCCCTTCATGCAGTTTCGCAAAGGAAAGACTGTCCTTGAACAGGCAAGCACACATGTCAAACCGTAGGAAACCATAAGAAAACCTTAGGAAACCATAGGCATTCAAATAACAACCGTGGAGACTGAGATGATCAAACTTGAGTTGGAGATTAGGATGTTATGTGGGTACGTTAGGTAATGAAACCCACAATAATTGTACCCCACCCTCTAATGACTTAGTTCTCTAGAAGGGCTGCTTGGTCTAAGATGAACTTTCAAATCTCCATGGAGATCCAGTTCCTAAACATTATATATATATATATATATATATATATATATATATATATATATATATATAAAGGACTGAGCAAAGGTCACAATGGCAAACGGTAAGTTTGACCGGTTTCGTCGCTTTCCATGAATCATCAGGAACTGTTGGTTAACTGATGTGTAATCTGTTTATAAATCGAGGGGTAACTTTTGTTGTTGGGCAAAACACGCAATCGTAATTTCATAACACAGAAGTTCGGTCTTACTGGGACCAGTGTTGTCACAGTAAGAAATGACTCAAAGCAAATTTGAATCACACTAGACTTAAAAATATTAAGGTTACTGTGAATACACTGCCGGATCAATAAGTGTATTTCAGGCTGGAATTAGTGGCACAACAGTGCCACAAAGCTCTGATGACAGGAGCTTAAATCTGTGTGATTACACAGTAGCTGTGTGTGCGGTTACCAAAGGGTTAGGCAGTAGTGTGGAAATAAGACAGCTGGATCACTTTGCACTTGATGACCCCGAAATCATGGATTCTGATTGGATGAGAACGGTCACGTGACCAGTCTGTGCACAAATGTTGTCTTCCCATTGGTCACGTGACCATAGGGTGGGAAACGAAAGTGATATGAAAAAGAAAACAAGGTTTTTACCTTCGTGTGAACTCGTTTTATCCTTTTCGGTGTAACCAGACTCAAAACTTTGATTAAATAATACACACAGTATTTTAATAATACCCAATAATATTTTTCAAAGCTGCAGTTGGAACACAGTCAAGTCCCACAGTCTTTCTCGCTTTTAGCCTAACTACAACACTTAAAATTTCATTAAAATCAATAGTTTTTTTCAACCAAGCATCATCAATAGCTTCAACGGACTCGATATTCAACTTATTGATCCCCCCCCCCCCCGAAGGCATATAATATAAACTTGAAAAGTCCCAATTCTATAGTTCTAAAACAGTTTCAGGATCTGTAATAAGCATAGGACCATCAGGAACCATCATAGGAACCTTTGTTTTCGCTCGAGGACCTAAATTTTTAATACTTCAAAAAATTCTGACGGGTTACTGTTAATCTATCTTTCTTTCTTTCTTTCTTTCTTTCTTTCTTTCTTTCTTTCTTTCTTTCTTTCTTTCTTTCTTTCTTTCTTTCTTTCTTTCTTTCTTTCTTTCTTTCTTTCTTTCTTTCTTTCTTTCTTTCTTTCTTTCTTTCTTTCTTTTCTTTCTTTCTTTCTTTTGTTTGTTCATTCTTCCTTCATTCATTTATTCATTTATTAGGTTGAGCCTCACAGTATAATCCTCTTGCTCTGTTTGTTACATTGCATAGGCCAGCAAATGAACTAAATATTTTCTCTTTCTCAGGCGTATGACACCAAAGCGTAGTGAACTCCTCATCCCAACATGGTTTATAGTTTCCAAGTTTTTTCTTCACACAAGGACAAGCTTCCTTATAATTTAAATAATCCATTCCCTTTAAAATATGCTCAGTCAGCTCTTCATAACTGTGGGCTTGAGCATCTTTTTCATCACGACAACTTTCAATGTTATCATTACAACAACAACTGTATTTCCACTTTAAATTATTCAGTCATTAGAAGTGCCTGGAAAATAATAAGGTCTGTCTGTCATCTCTGCCCCTACGATATGCAAGTTATGCACTCTACCTTCATTCACACCCTTACCAAAACACATCCCAGGAATTTTTCAGGGAAATATAGCGGAGACATCATGGAAATATCTATGGTGGAAATACCCCGGGAATACTTGTGTTCCCGGGATGCTCCACAATTGACTGACTAAAAAAAAAAAAAAAACCCCTGGAAAACCAGGCGTTTCTATAAGTTTCTCTGAGAAAAATGTGGCACTTCATAAATGCAGTTATGACCACAATGTTCCCGGTCAGAGCACTAAGTTTGACCACAAATTCCTGGTATGTAGACATGACCACACAAATTCCACAATATTCCTGAGATGCACATGACCACACTGTTTACGGCTGTAGTAGTGACCACAATAGTCCTGATATGTAGAACTGATGCCTCAATGTTCTCAGGTTCTGTTATGCCCACAGTATTCCCAGCATGTTTATGACCAGAATATTTCCACAATAGCCACAATGTTCCCGGCATACAGTTCTGACCTAACACGCAGGGTATCGGCTATGAAAATTGTGGTTAGGTTTTTTACCCTTGTAAAATGCTTTCTTTTAAAATGATTTTTTGGGGGGTATATCTCCCATATATGGGGTTTCATTATTGACCGAAATCAATTTCAAAATATATGTATTCAACCCTATCCCTAGGGGTTGCAGTTGCGTGACAGGGGGTATTGGCTACCGTCCATTTTAAAGACCCCTATAAAGTGTCTGCACTTGGTGACCCCTACACTTTGGGTCACTTGGGGGTCCAACAACACCTGCAGAGGACCTCCAAGGTTTCCAGGGTTCTGAAAGGGGTATTCTGGAAGTTGTACAAGATGCACATGAAATTACCTGATAATAGTGCAGACCATCTGGAGCTCACAAGAATTACGTTAGTTTCTGTATCTTAGATATTAATTGGATTAATTTATTTTGGTTTTCATGCTTTGGTAGGTTTTTGTAAGTCCTTTTCAATTATATCTTTAAAATTATATTTTTAATCAATTTTCAAGGTCAAATCTGGGGGTTAAAGATTAGGGTTAGCGGAATGTATCCAATACCCCCTTCAAGACGTAAAAAAATTGTTAGCTCCCATTCCTCTTAATGAACAGATTTTTTTGGAAGGGTGGTGCTATAAGCATATAATTTAAGCCATTTAGAAGAAAAAAATTCCATTCTATAATTGAAATAATTAAGAAACCCCAATTTACTTGGTAGCTGATACCCCCATTGTTTTTAGAAATTTGTTGACCCTTGTATTTTTGCTTATAATTCCTTTAAATTTTTAGTTAAGATTATGTTTTATATACTATGTTTAAGCCAATAACATGTAAAATCAGGATCTATTTTCAAATTAACATATCTTTATCCAAACTGGCTGGCCAATGGGTCAAACATAGCCTAATCTTGGCATTTTGACTGCCAAGAATGGAAAAAATTGTTGAACCCGAACCCATCAAATTAGTCATATTAAAATGTTTGAAGGATAAAGCATTCATTAAGTACATATAAATATATACTAGGATGATCATGTAGAGGTCCTGGGCTACAGCACCCTTTCGACCATTTATTGACATCTTCAAAATTAACAAACTGAGAGCAAATTGTCCAAACCTGTGAGATTCTGCTATTTTCCCCAATTTTCACAATTTCAGATAGGCTTTTATAATAATAATAATATAATATTCTGTGGCACTCCGCTTCTCTGCCACGGTCCTGACTAGCTTAGTAGCTAGTCAGGTGGCCTTTAGTAAAAAAAAAAAAAAAAAAAAAAAAGAAGCCCTATCCCACTGTTGCAACCTTGTGCTCGGCATGCCCACAGCCCCTGCTGGTGATGCCACATGGCAGGGTCATGGGAGCCCTAATAAGGGCTAGCTTCTCCCTTCCCTTACTAACTTTGCCCTCTATTCTCTTCACTGACTAATCCTAAGATATTATTCCTACTCTCCCAGCACTGCAACAAGAAGCCTTTCACTGACTCTAAACCACCTGTACTTCTTGGGACATCGCCCTTCAATCCTAGTATCCATGCTAACCTATCATTCTCTGCCATGTCCCTTACTTGCTCTAAGCTTTTACACTGCCCATCTCTTGTTCTCCATTGTACAAACAGCTCGTCTCTAAGTGCTTTATAACCTGTACACCATGTCATCATATGATCAATGGTCTCATCCACATCCTCCCTACACATCCTACACTTCCCATCACTCCCATTTGTCCACTTCTGTTTCCTCTTCTCCAGATTGATCACTCCTGCTCTGCCCTGAAATAATAGTCTAGAACCCTTGCTACCATTCCAACATTTAGTCTTCACTGGCTTGTCTACAGCTCTATATGCTTTCAGTGTGCTCTTCACAACCCCTCTTTTCCACTGCGCCACATGTTTCTCTTGAATCACCTTTCCTATATACGATTTTCATGCCACTTCAATATCATCTGGCCCTTTCAACTCCTATTTCTCAGCTAACTTGTCTATTTCTTGAACCCATTTTGTCTTTTCACTAACAGCCCCCATGTACACCTTCTTACACCATCTTTCTTTGTTCACCTGTTGCAAATATCCCCAATAGCCTAGCCTAGCCTTAGCTATTCTATCTCTTATTGGTAACCATCCCAACTGTCCCAACACAGCCTCTGTTGCTACACACGGTGGTGCCCAAGCACCATTTCCCCATCTCCCTGTGTGCCTTCTTCATCCATTCAATATCCCTTTCACTAATGGCTATCACATCTAACCCATACAACATCCCAGGTATGGCTACACGTTCCCACAGCACCCTTCCTGTGAATGATCTATTGAAGCTGTTCCCTGCCGTGACCTTTATCATACCTTTCGCTCTATCCACCTTCTGTTTGATTTTCTCAACATGGTACTTAAACATTCCCTGTCCTGTGACCTTAATGTTCACCCCTAAATATTCGTACTCCTCACCCTCTCCAATTCTAATGACTTTCTCTTAACCCTCTGGTGTCCTAAACTTCCCTACCATCCATTTCTCCTCCTGTTTTCTCTTCTGCCCCAAGACCATGACCTGACTTTTCTTCTCACAAAACTCTAATCTCCACTTTTCTCCATAGTCACCTGCTATCCTCAAAAGTTCCTGTAGCTCTCTACCTGTATCTGCCATTAAAACAATGTCATCAGCAAAGAACAACCCTGGTATCTTTTCTCCTCCTACTGTTACTCCTTTATTGGTCTCTAACAGTTCAGTTCCCAGTTCTCTCATGTATATGGCAAACAAAATCTGTGATAACACACAATCCTGTTTTAACCCGATGTCTAACCTTGCCCCATGAGTTTCCACATCTCCTATACTGAGACTACAATTTATATCTGCATACAGAGCCTTTAAAACTTCCAGAAAGCCACCTCCAAAGCCTAGCCCTTCAATTTTAGCCCACTGCATTTCTCCAAACCCTGTCGTAAGCTTTCATCAAGGAAGGCCATGTACACCTTTCTTTTGCTTTCCTTGGGATAATATCCTTTTTCACGGGATAATACGTGAAATAGCATCAACTTCTTCCCTCTCTCAGTCAAAGTCAAGAGAGTGAAGGACAAAGGATTCATTACCTAGGCATAAATAGACAACAGGACAGTATCATAGATGTCCTGTGCTACATATCCCTTTTAATTACTAAGTGATATCTTAAAACTTCAAAAAGTAAGAGACATACAACCTAGCCCATGTATTTAAGCCTTTTTCACCAATTTTCACAATTTTATATAGTGTGAAGTCTAAGCATGGGCCTAAGATACCCCCCACACTTTGCTTTGTTGTGTACATTTACTTATGTAATCATTTGTGTTTTATTGTAATTGTATCACTTCCTTAATGGTCACTTTATGATGAAAACCAAAGCAGCCGCTGGGTTACCAATATGGTTACCCTGCAGAGGGCAGCTGCAGCCGGGCACATGCTGGACCTGGGAGATGTTCATATTATGTAATCATAAGTAAGAGTGCCTATATTTACATCAGTGGTACACATATGCAGGGAGTCTGCAAGTTAAAGTGTTAAGGTGACACAGGTACCTTCCCACACAGCGATAGCTGCATGGCACTGCCCAATTAGCCTCATGTCGAAGTGAGTGTCAATGTGTTATCCGGTAATCCAAAGTTACTGTGGGATAAGTACCCAGAGCTGTAATCATGCCTGGGTGGAGTGGCTCATCTTCCATGTGTTGTCACACTGTTTGTACATGTGTTTGTCTTAATGGGCTGGTAAATGTGTTGCCTTGATCACCTTACAATCTACTCTTTGTCAACTTTTTATAATTGTGGTTGAGAAGTGCAGCTCAACTCGTCATATGGAACTTCATTTGGCACTATATGGCCCCAAACTTATCAAGTTAGGGAAGATTTTCTTTGTAAACAAGAGTTGAAGGTGGGTGTATACTGGGCGGCCAAGTTGTTTGTTTTGATTTAGCTCCAGCCCCACCCACCTCAGGAAAAGTAATGTAAAGTCTCACAAAGTTGGGTTTCATGGTTCACAGATACTGATATTTTACTTAATGGCTATTTGAACTGCAGTTTATAACTTTTGAGAACAAATTTGGCTTCCCCATCTCTCCATGAGGTACCATGTACAGTTCATGTGGCATGCAAATGAGCATGACCACCTGATGTCCAGGCAGTATATAAATGAGTGTAACAATGGAGAGAGAGAGGGGGGGGGGGCTGCTCTCGCTTGAGGCAAGTGGACAGCAAGGTCTGAGCAGTGTGTGCTCCTTGCTTAAGACTTTGTGTATCCCAGTGCAGGCATTTGGTGTTTGACTGTACAACTGTGTGGCACCCCACCACCGGAGCCTTTCCCGGAACCCACTGAAACCCACGAGAACCCACCGGAGCCCGTCGGAACCTGCTGGTGGTATCGGAACTATTGGGGCAATTCACCATCGGAATTTCCCTGTGGTATTCGGGATCATATTGGAACATACCGATGGGATCCACAGCCCTAGCTGCTGGGGACAGCCAACAGCTTGGTGCGCCTGCCTGGGATTTCCCATCCAGCTTATAGTTCAGAGCTGAGTTGGGAACTGATGGTGACCCCCCCCCCCCCCCCCCCCCCGGCTGTGAGTGGTAAAAGTAGTTTTATGAGAAATGTTTACATTCCGATATGCCAAACCAGTACTGAATCTAACCACATATCTCAGAAATAGGCTAATGTACTCAATGGTTAAAGTAAAGTGAGACACAGCCAGGAATTGTCTGTAAATTGAAACAGTAAAGCTTATTGTCTTATATTTTCTACAAATTTGTCTGAACCTTGGTTCTTGGCTTTAGCCCGGTATGAAAGTGTGATGAATGAATGACTGTTTCCAGCATAGGTACCGGTTAGCTATCTTTGCAACTCTGTAATGTGCACTATCAGTGGAGTTGTATATCACGCAACCCAAATCCTCGTACAGCTCCACTTGGTCGCTACATTATTTTGGTGTCAGCGGTGGGATGTATTACATAATTTATACATCGAGTGAGATGGACCCACAATTATAAATATTGTCACCTGACACTTGTTTCATTACTGTTGTGCTAGGGAATGGATTGGCAGCTGCTGCTAAGGCTGTTGATAATTTTAAAATGAGTGCTATGGAGCTCTGGTCAGGGAGGAGCACTAGTGAGGGGGAAATAGCCCCTCCCTGTACAACTACTGGTTCAGCAATAGTGCCATCTTCTGACAGTATTGAGGCTGGTGCTGTCACAATACCCAGTGAAAAGGTCTAACCCTCTCATGGTGAGACAATAATACATTCCCAGCCTCATGGACATGGTATATGGTCCACTGCTGATGTGTCTGTCAGTACACCACCTCCAGTCCTACAAGTGTTCGGTGTGACAGGAGCTGGTCACCCCCTCACCACAGTCGGATCAGTCATAGGGCCCACCCCCAAATATCCGAGCCTGCATACTCACACCGGACTTGTTTTCCCCGACGCCCCATGTCCGGTAGAGCTGGAATGCCTTGGATGCTTACCCTTTTGATGGCTCCCCCATTGCACCCCATCGGTAGTGGAAACACATGTTTGACAGCTAGTAGCTTGTCAAGTGTATTTAATGTAAGGGCTGGTGGTGACAATTATAGCAGGGAGGGTCAAGTGCCCATGGTAACTATGGGCCGTGGCCCATGCAATACTATTGCTACAAGCTCAAGCAGGCCAGTTGGTGCTTCCCTTCCTCAATCCTCCCATAGTACACTTGAAGTGACCTGCAAAGAGGTTCTAAGTGCCATGGCAGACCTGTCCTGCACAATGAGAACTGCAGGAATAAATCCAGGGTATGATGGGCCAGGTCGGCCATCCCAAAACATCCCAGGCCCCAATTAGGCAACTGACAGTGTAATGGCCAGTGCATTGGATAACAGGCCTAAGGACGGCTTGTGTGGTGTCCCATTCAAGGCAGGCACCCAGACAGTTGTGCTGCCTCCTGGTGAGGCAGATGCCCATCATACAAGGACGCACCATAACCTGGAATGTGGACCATATGCACCCCTCCTTAAACGCAAAGTATTCAGGGCTGTTCACAAAAACTCAAGCCCTGAAAGTTCAACTGACAAAGAAATTGGGCTACCTCTGGCTAAGAGGGTAGCTCTGCTCGGGGAACAGTAAGAAATAATATGTAAAGATACCACCGTTCCTTGGCAAGGAACCCTGGGATGTGTGGTACAATAGATTTTCTGATATAGCTGAAAGAGATGGCTGGAGTATAAGAAACAAACTGTATGAGTTACTGCGTTGTCTTCGGGGCAAGCAGGGGAGTTTGTAAATGGCCAGCTCCCCCGTGAGACCCGAACCAATTTTAAGTCCCTGGTGAGAGAGTTAAAGAACTGTTTCCGCAAGGTGGAGATGGCTAAACAGACCAAGCCAGGTTCAGTAACAAGGACCAAAAGCACAGGGAAAGTGTAGAGGAGTACGCCGCTGAGCTAAAACGGCTTTATGACAAAGCCCATGATCTCAGGGATGGGGAGACAAGGAGAGAAGATCTTCTTCGTAGATTTCTGAATGGGCTTAGCAATGAACAAGCCGGTTTTCAGGTAGAATATGTAAAAGACCCCCATGACATTGATGAAGCAGTCTATGAAGTGGTGAACTTCATAGAAACGAAAAAGCTTGCCAGTGCATTGAAGGGGGCAGAGAGAAAGTCCAGAAAGACACTAAGGGCGCTCAAGGATGCCGGCTCTGAGAATGAACTCACTGAAGGGAAGGGCATTGAAGAGCGTGCAGCTTGAACTGTGGGCCGACCTACGGGCTCCGCAAAGGGCCCGGAACCCCGACCCACTGAAAACTGTCCAGTGCAAAATCCCGGAGCAGCAGCAGTGAAATCCCAGCCAGTGACAGTCATTGGCCTGGACGACATTAAGAAAACTCTTGGTAAATTAGTTAAGTCTAGTGCTGACATTCAAACTAGACTGAGCAAACTTGATAAACGGAGCCAGGTAGGGGGCCAAAACCAAGGCAACCAATGTAGGAGCCCCAAACCTGGTGGGGTCAACCCAGGCCCACAAAGGCAGCATCAAAATGACCAGGCTAGTATTGCTTATGGCTGTTTCCAATGTGGTCAAACAGACCATTTTGTCTGCGATTGCCCATATCCTTTGGTAATGGGGCAACTGCAGGTGGCAGCTCAGCCCATGGTTTTTCAGAATATGACAAAGCCAGCAGCGAGGCGACTGGAAAACAGCCCAGTTGCTCCATGCTGTAATGCTGGCCCTAACAATGGTGCTGCCCAGCAATCAAACTAGAAAGGGACCAACCCCTTGGCCAGGGGCTAGTCCCGGAGGGTGACGGCCAGCCCAGTACACCATTACAAGAAAATGATTGTACTGGTAGTAGTGTAGGAAATACAGTAGGGGAAGTGGAGATAGTTAGAAAAATTCCCAAATATACTGGAATCTATATCAAGGGATAAGTGGAGGGAGTGAGTGTGCTTTTCACTGTGTACACAGGGGCAACTCTGACTGTTGTTTCTAACCACACATACAACTCCATCCCGAAAGAGAAGAGGCCTCAATTGGAAAAGACCCCTTCAAAAAAGCTTGTGAATGCAGATGGCAAGTACATCAGCTATGGTGGTAATGCACTATTCTGCCTACATCTAGGACAGCTAAAATCACAGCCTTGGTGACAGTAGCAGACATTGAGGATGATGTTCTACTTGCGGCAGACATAGTGATGGGGGACCCATCAGGCCCAGCCCACCTACTGCTCAGTGAAGGTAGGATGGTGTTGAGTGGTACAAGTGTTCCATTAGAGAACATTGGTGTCACCACTTGTGCTCGCATGGTGGTTGCTGCAGATAATTATGGGATTCCCGGCATGAGTTAAACCATTGTTGATGTATTTGTAAATGGTCCCAGGGACACAAACAGTGCAAGCAATACACTGATAGAGGCATCCCCAACGTTTGCTGGAGACCATGATCTGGTCCTTGCTCCATGTATTGTTGATATGGCAAACAATGTTACTGTCAAGGTGAGGGTCTTGAATCCATTCAATGACTCTATGTCTATCAGACAGGGCATTGTTATGGGTCAAGCTGAAGGCATAAAAGAAAATGTGCATTGCCTCAGTGATGAGGAGAATGGGGAAGGCAGCACAAATTTTGAGAGCATTAAGAGAATTCAATTGCAATCTTCCCCATGTACTGAGCAGCTGAGAGGGGTTCAGGTGGATATGCCCCACATAGGGAATGACAAACAAGAAATGAGGGTTAGTGTTCTCCCACACTTGGAGGATCTGTACGAGGAAACCAGCAAGTCTGGGAGCCAATGTGAGGGGGCCCTGGTGGCTGAACTGTTGAATGAATTCAGTGACACATTCTCAAAAAATGAATTTGACTTAGGGATGACACAATTGGCAGAGCACACTATTGATACTGGAGATGCTCGACCAATTGAACAGCCTCCATGGAGGATACCAATAGCCTTTGCTGGAGAGGACCATGAGGCATAGGAAAAACTTATAAAACAGGGTTCAGTAAGGACATCCAAGTTCCCATGGTCAAGCCCCATTGTGCTAGTACGGAGAAAAGACGGTGCTGTAAGACCATGTGTTGACTATCGCCGGCTAAATCAAGTCACCCAGAAAGATGCATTCCCCTTGCCAAAGATAGACACCTGCTTAGATGCTGTGGCAGGATCAAGTCTGTACTCCACCCTTGATATTTCAAGTGTGTACCACCAGCTCCCTGTGCATGAAGCTGATATTTCTAAAACAGCATTTGTAACCAGGGCTGGTTTGTTTGGATATACCACCATGCCCTTTGGGCTATCAAACTTGCCGGCTACATTCTAAATGGTAATGGAAATTGCACTGAGTGGCCTCCAATGGATGACCTGCATAATTTATCTTGATGATGTAATTGTTTATGGTAGAGACTTTCCAGAACATTTGGAAAGGCTGAGAGGGGTACTGGATCGGATAAGGCAAGCCAATTTAAAGTTGAAGCCTGCTAAGTGCCACTTTTTCCAAGGTGAAGTCCCATTCCAGGGACACATAATCAGGAAAGATGGTGTGCTGCCAAATCCAGAGAATGTGCCAAAGGTGGTGGAATGGCTTTCACCAGAAAGTGTAACAGAAGTGAGGGCATTCCTGGACTTGGTGAACTATTACCGGCATTTTGTCAAGAATTTTTATAAGGTGGTACAGCCCTTGATTCAGCCTACCAAAAAACACCATAAATTTATTTGGACAGGGGAATGCGAGGTAGCCTCCCAGAGGATAAAGAGTATCCTATCAGGACCAGAGGTTATGGCATATCCTACAGACACAGGAGGGGAGTTTATATTGGACTCCGATGCCTCAGATACTTCCATCGGGGCCGTGTTGTCCCAGTATCAGGATGGCATAGAAAGAGTCATCGTGTATGGCAGTCGAACTCTCAGTAAGGCTGAACGGAACTACTGTGTAACAGACCGGGAGCTTCTAGCAGTCTGTTACTTCATTGAGCATTACAAGCATTACTTGCTTTGTCGTCGGCTTAAAGTGAGAACTGACCATCAGGCCTTGAAATGGTTGTTCAGCCTCAAAGACCCCAAGAGCAGAACAGATCGATGGATTGAAGACCTTTTGGCATAGATTTTTATGTCGAGTTTAGACATCAGCCGGAACCTGGACCAAATAAGGGAACAACAGAGGGCACTACTATGTGTGGCCAAGGATGAAGCAGCTGACATCCGACGTATGTACTGGGCTCCGGAATCAGCCACCTCCGCAAAGGGGCCAGGTACTCATCGGTAGAAGATTACAGAAGCTGGCAGAGGGGCCCAATGCCTGTGGTGAGACACCAGTGAAGCGTTCACGGAGGGACCATTGAAGGCCCTTGTTGCGTCTATCTGGCAGTAATTCTGGTGGTATTGGTTGTACATCTCAAAATTCCAAATTCTGCACTTTAAGGGACCTGGAATGTGATGATTATTGGTGCTAACTTCAGCGTCAAAGTGTAGTTTGCCAACAAAACTCAGGAAAAGTAATATATACTGCCCATATCAATCAGGTGCAAAACCTATCTTATGTACCCTTTGAAACTGCTGTGGTCATTTGAATACCTAGGGTTGGAACCCTGCAGTGGGACCCATGTTTTTCTCTATGACAAGGAGTAACTTTACTCATGTAATTATACTTTTGTAGTCTTGATGAGAACGCACTATTTTGTACACTGTACTTGACATATTTTTGTAAGTTAAATGACAGCAGTTTTCAAAGGTTGCCCTTTAAAATTGGATGTGGGACCATAGCATTGGTAAAAATGTGTTTTGCATAACTTACTGTGTAGGGCTATGGCAACTCTTTACGTGTATTTTCATACACCATTAATATGTTACCTATGATTGTTTGTCTATCCATGATGACAATGTAACTTTCTGTAACTGATGATAGCTACCTTTCAGTGTTTGTCGCCATTGTGTCTCAACATCTGTGAGGACGCTAGGACTGAGACAGGGGATATTGTGAAGTCTTAGCATAGGCCTAAGATACACCCCTCACTTTGCTTTGTTGTGTACATTTACTGATGTAATCATTTGTGTTTTATTGTTATTGCATCACTTCCTTAATGGTCACTTTAAGATGAAAACCAAAGCAGCTGCTGGGCTACCAATTTGGTTACCCTGCAGAGGGCAGCTGCAGCTGGGCACATGCTGGACCTGGGAGATGTTCATATTATGTAATCATAAGTAAGAGTGCCTATATTTACATCAGTGGTACACATATGCAGGGAGTCTGCAAGTTAAAGTGTCAAGGTGACACAGGTACCTTCCCACACAGCGATAGCTGCATGGCACTGCCCAATTAGCCTCATGTCGAAGTGAGTGTCAATGTGTTATCCAGTAATCCAAAGTTACTGTGGGATGAGTACCCAGAGCTGTAATCATGCCTGGGTGGAGTGGCTCATCTTCCATGTGTTGTCACACTGTTTGTACATGTGTTTGTCTTAATGGGCTGGTAAATGTGTTGCCTTGATCACCTTACAATCTACTCTTTGTCAACTTTTTATAATTGTGGTTGAGAAGTGCAGCTCAACTCGTCATATGGAACTTCATTTGGCACTATATGGCCCCAAACTTATCAAGTTAGGGAAGATTTTCTTTGTAAACAAGAGTTGAAGGTGGGTGTGTACTGGGCGGCCATGTTGTTTTGATTCAGCTTCAGCCCCACCCACCTCAGTAAAAGTAATGTAAAGTCTCACAAAGTTGGGTTTCATGGTTCACGGATACTGATATTTTACTTAATGGCTATTTGAACTGCAGTTTATAACTTTTGAGAACAAATTTGGCTTCCCCATCTCTCCATGAGGTACCATGTACAGTTCATGTGGCATGCAAATGAGCGTGACCACCTGATGTCCAGGCAGTATATAAATGAGTGTAACAATGGAGAGAGAGGGGGGGGGGGTTCCTCTCGCTTGAGGCAAGTGGACAGCAAGGTCTGAGCAGTGTGTGCTCCTTGCTTAAGACTTTGTGTATCCCAGTGCAGGCATTTGGTGTTTGACTATACAACTGTGTAGCACCCCACCACCGGAGCCTGTCTTGGAACCCACTGAAACCCACGAGAACCCACCGGAGCCCGTCGGAACCTGCTGGTGGTATCGGAACTATTGGGGCAATTCACCATCGGAATTTCCCTGTGGTATTCGGGATCATATTGGAACATACCGATGGGATCCACAGCCCTAGCTGCTGGGGACAGCCAACACCTTGGTGTGCCTGCCTGGCATATCCCATCCGGCTTATAGTTCAGAGCTGAGTTGGGAACTGATGGTGACACTACCCCCCCCCCCCCCCCCCATGGCTGTGAGTGATAAAAGTGGTTTTATGAGAAATGTTTACATTCTTATGTGCAAAATCAGTACTGAATCTGACCACATATCCCAGAAATAGGTTATTGAACTCAATGGTTGAAGTAAAGTGAGACACACAAACGGGGCCACCTGACAGCTGTGTACATAGATGATTCGTACTTACAGGGCCCATCCCCACAGGCATGCCAGCAATATCAGAGAAACAGCCTCATGGCTAATGAAGTTGGGGTTTGTAATACATCCAGCAAAAAATATCAATTACATTCTACCAAAGTCATAACATATATGGGCTTTACATGAGACATTGGTGACCTGACGATTAACTTACCTCCTGACAAAGCACTAAATGTGAGAGCACACTACATCCAGCTACTTGCCTGTGATTAGACTCTCATAAGCAATGGGGGTTATTGGCATACTTGTGGCATATCATACTACAGTATCACATGGAAAATTGCAATATTGAAGTCTAGAACCTGACAATATCAGTGGTCTGTCAAAGCACAGGGGAAACTTTGACGAATAATGCTGTCTCAGGACTCAAAACAAGAAGTGCTCTGGTTCGTTTTCCCATACACAGGGAGCCTACAGATCACTGGTTATGCCTAAGCTTTCAATATTTATTAATACGGATTATTTACAAGAGGGGTGGGGTGCCTGGACAAGGGGCACTGACCTCACAGCACTGGGATTGTTCACACAAAGTGAAAAAAAGTACATATAAATGCAAAAGAATTACTAGACATTTACCTTGCATTACAGGCATTCTGTGACAAATCAGAAAACTCTGATATCACATTGTGTATTGATAACACGACAGCAGTAGCATGTTTGGGAGATTGGGGGCACACACTCCCACACCTGCAATCAATTAGCAAACAATATATGTGTTGGGCAATACAGAGACACATATGGAAAAGCATAAGTTTCTTTGCAAGCAGAGACAATATCTGCTGACAGAATCCCACACCTTTCATAAGGGCACTTAATGGCACTTAAAACCTCACGTATTCTGTCATAATAAAACCGCTCAACTTCAATGTGACTATAAATCGCATGGCCTCATGAACAAACCACTGAGTGAATAAATTCATTTCCTGGTGACCTGACACAGGGGCATATGAAATTGATGCTTTAACAATTGACTGGCAGAGGTTAAAATTTTGGTGTTTTCCACCATTCAGCCTAATGCCACATGTGCTTCAGAAACTGTGACAAGACCAGGCCACAGGCATCCTACTTGTCCCCAACTTGCTGACTCAGTCATGGTACCCAGACTTTATGAACCATCTCATAACAACCCTACTTCCTGCCCAGAGGCCCAGTATTGCTGCAGTTGCCCAGGTGGCTTCAAGAGACGCATTTTTTTGCAGGGCAAGCTACAGCTGATGACTCGTCTCTTGTCTGGCAATGCATGCAGGAGCAAGGCTTATCAAGTGACACCACTGACATCATCATACAGGGCTGGAGACCCACCGCACAGCACCAGTATGGGCCATACTTGGCCAAATGGATCAAGTACTGTAGTAACTATCAAATTGATCCCATTCATACATCTCTACATACCGTCATGAGTTTCTTGCCTAACTTGTACCATACTGGTGTTGGGTACAGCCCAATCAACACTTCACAGCCTGCTTTATCAGCAGTTATCCCTCTACTTCAAAATCAAAAGCTGGGTTCACTTCCTATATGGTGATCAGATTCATGCAGGGCATATTTGATTGTCGGTATTCTTTGCCAAGATAGAGCGACACCTGGGATGTTGGAAAAGTGTTACCATATATTCAAATCATTGATTTGCATAATTGCAGTCTAAAACAACTAACACTGGAACTGAACATGCTGCTCTGTTTATCGACAGGGCAAAGGTTACAAACACTGCAAGCTATGCAAGCGAACACCTTAGATCTAACCCAAAGCAAACATATATATATATATATATATATATATATATATATATATATATATATATATATATATATATATATATATATATATATACATACATATGTATTTATAAAGTGCTAAAAACTACAAAACCAGCAAACATATAAAGCCTATTACCTTACATAGCTATAGTGATGAAAGCTATGTGTAGTGAAGCACATTGACAAATATTGTAGCCTCACATTTTCACTGAGGGGTGATGCCCATTAGTTACCACCAAAAAAAATTGCAACTGTGAACACTCTATAAAAATAGGGAAAAACTGTCAAGAGGTTGTCTGGAATATACATGTTCACCCTTGGTGCTCAATCCACAAGGGGCGCTGCTACATCAGCAGTCACACATCAGGTACTCCCCATTGACAATACTCTTAAAAGTGAAAATTGGCACTATACTCATACTTGTGAATGCTTCCCCCACAGAGAACTTGCCCCAGCATCAGGGCTTTTTCCAGCTGCTGTGCTACAAACGGTAGAATAAGTTCTCATAATTGTACAGTCATTCTGATAATAGAGCCTGCTATACTCAATTCTGTGCTAAGAAACAACACATACAGATCTTTTTATTTAATAAAACTTGTCTACCATGTCATTCCATCTGGTTTATCATGCTATTAAGTCTTTAAAGTCTCATGGGGTCCTGAAGTGACCCAGATTGATAACGAGACAGAGTGAGAAGTTAAGAATGAAATTTCATGCACCTGACATGCATCTATGTAAATCCATTTTAATGAAATGATCGAGGTAAATGACTGTCAAGCTCAATGTGTCTGGCCCTACGTGAACGAATTGAGACAATTAAATTTTCAGTAACACAGATATCGTTGACTGTGCTTTTTCCTCTGCACACATGATAGGTGGCTGGACAACTTTATGAAACGGTCCCTCAAGAGCTATGTACTTCATTTTGTTCCATGAAATTGACGCCAAAAGTTCCTGTATTGGTACAGGCTTTCAAAGCGTACAACTTTTAGTGAAAAGTATTTATTTAATATCAAGAATTTTCAAGGAGCACAGTTGAAAATTTTCACCCGCACAGGTTGTCTTAGACTTGGTGAAGATAAGGAAGGATGGTTCATGACGGAGACACAGTGTTGCGTATGCGGGATTAGGGAGGACATCATCTCACACTTTTTAATTATATGACCTGGGCTGACAGATATTCGTTTAAAACATTGGAACCAACTGGAGAAAGGGTTGAACGAAATGGACAAGTCCTATGTTTGGTATTCTTCTATTGCGTCATTTAGTTTCAACTTGGTATCTGTGGCCACAGTTATGTTAGTGTAGTGCGTAACCTGTTTGACACAGCATGTAAAGTGTTTTCAGTGGGCACATGGCAGTACACGTGAGATCTGTCTGACATTCCTCCGGGATAGCTGACTGAAAGTGTTTAGGTCAAGACAGAGGTTTACAGCTGTTTTAAGTGACTGACGCACCGTGGGTTCTGCCCAACCTTCCGCGCCCCCAATGTAAAGAGGGTGGGAAAGGGGTTTCCCGTACTGGCGTAGGCCCTACTGGGGCTTTTTATTTACCGTACTGGAAGCCCTCTTATTTTACGTACTTCTTACTATCCAAAATTTGGAAAGATTTTTATTTTCCGTACTCCGTACTCTAGAAAAATAATTACCTGTACCAGCGTACCGAACCCCCCCCCTTACCCCCTTCTGTAAAGGGGTAGATTATTATTATTATTATTATTATTATTATTATTATTATTATTATTATTATTATTATTATTATTATAATTATTATTATAATTATTATTATTATTATTATTATTATTATAATTATTATTATTATTATTATTATTATTATTATTATTATTATTATTTATCTGGTAACAAGAAAGGTCAAGGTCATTTTTGAAACAAAATTGTGTGTGATCACGTAGCACTGGGAATCTGGGAATAAAGAGACTTTACATATATAAACCAAGTTCAAACTCAAACTAATAGCTTACACACTTTCCTTGGCTAATTATATATTTCTGCTCTTTATAACTAGTTTGTTCTAGCCACTCGAAGATTTTGACATTTCTCCTCTTGAAATGGAGAAATATGAGAATCTCTGCCATATCTATCGACAGAGATGTCAGTTTTTTTGTTATTGTATTACCAGCATCGGAAAAAAATTATCGCTTATGGCAGACTGGTGGCAGGGATACCAAGATGTAATTCAGCCATATTCGGTAAACATTAGTATGAATGTTGATGTGCCCGCCATAGACCAATGGGCAATCATCGACAGGAACATTTGGTTCTGATAAGTAGTCGCTAAACTCTCTGCCGGTGTCAATTACTTTATGTTTTACAATGTCTGAGGTATATTGAGTGGACGTAGATCTCTAATGGTGTACTCGCACAAACTCTGGGAAATTCTTTTTGCGTGAACGGATTTTGGATCAAAAAAAGCTTCTGAAAATGCCGTTAAGCGTCTCTGTCTTTTTTTCCCCACATTTCTTAACCCGCCAGCAGCTCCATCTACTCCATTGATGTGTTTCAGCATATATTGCTTGTGGAGGCGCCGCAATATTTCATTCCTTTTTTACACATTCTGCGCCTCACTCGTGTCCCTCCTGCCAAAGAAATCCCAATCTTGGGAGCTTTTACCCTTTGGGTTTCGATCGGCAATGTCTTTGTCTAAATATGAATAACAAGTAGCCTCAATTTGGATTTTGAAAATGCTCCTTGTGACATATTACCTGAACATAACACCCAACCTCGGTTTACAAGGTTATATTTACATTCGGTCCAAAGTTTAACATTAGAGATGTAGGATTATTTTAGCTCCGTGGAACCCAACCGATTGTTATTGTTGGCGGTTGTTATTAGAGTAACTGCCAACAATACCAATGGGTTGGGTTACCTGGAACTAGGATTTTTCATACGCGCCATCCCCTCATGAACAGAAGGTCATGGACTACAATGGAGAATCACATTGCGTATGATACATCTATTGATGCGGCACTACTTTTGTCAACATGACATGACCCTGGAAGAACATAATGCTAAACAGCAACATAAACATAATTTTAAACAAAAAATTACCACATTTACACGTTAGAACTCCCTGCCCAAACATTGAATAAAATATTTCTCTCAAGGACTATATTTTGTGTATCAGTGTCTTTGATTACCGTTAGACGTCATGATTTGTTATTGTTGCTCTGTCTTACATATATTACTGCCATTATAACGAATTTGTTGTGAGTAAATTAGTAAGATTTTAACAGTTTTTGGCAGATTTTAAACTGATATTTATTCAGAAAAATGTAAATATATGTATTGAACGCCCACATTTTGATTCACATGTTCAAAATGACTTACAGGGCTCTTGAGGCCATTCTGCATTAGGCACTGATGAAGTATATGGCCTTAACAGCCCCTACAGTCATTTCTTCCATGTGATTCGAAATGCGTGAGTTCAATTCGTAAATAACTTTCGATGCTTAAAAGGTACATGTTTAACCAACTGAAATTTTAAGTTTTTTCTTATTTGAAGCAGTGAAACAAACTACAAAACATCATATTTTATATAAAGTTTGATGTATTACTATTTTTATATCAAGTTCGATATATTACTATTTTTATATCAAGTTTGATATTCCAAAAGTGAAAACAATTTTTAGATTTTTTGTTCACAAATTATGAAAAAATTATGACAAAAAAGCTTTTATTTTCACTTTGATTCCTCAATTCGGTGGACAACAATTTCTCGATTCGGATACCCACTTCTTCTGGACATTTTATGGGTACCAGACAGAGCTGTAATAGAATCCCCACATAAATAAACTGCATCTACATAACTATTTGTATATACTTGTGGTATCAAATGTCCCAAAAACTCATCAGCATTACTCCAAGTCGAGTTTTCGGGCGGTAAATAACAGGAATAAACAACTACACCAAGTACTCCATCATAATTTTGATCAATGATATGAATGTCATAGAGTGGAACTAGCATGTCCTTCACGAGCAATGCCACGCGTTCCGAAGGTTTGAGGCATGTACATGCTCCCTGGGCCATTGAACTGAAAATATATGTTCTCTGGTGTATGAACAAATTTTGCATCATTTATTAGACAGAGCCCTAATGATATTGTTCGGGAATATCTTTAAATCGTTTTTGCAGCCCAGAAAAAAGAATTGCTAGTTCATGTAAATGATAAACAGACATGTAGTGAGCTGGATGCGAAAATAAAACCAAAGGACAAAGAATTGAACGATAAAACGTATGAACTAGAGATAATGACTAAAAAAAAAAGAAAGTTTAGCAGAGTATAAGTGTGAGGACACAAAGATTTTCAGTCACACCAAACAGAGAGGAGAATAAACCAGTGTCGGCTGTATGAAAAACAAAAACCACACAACTGTCAGAGACAGTCCAGCGGCTAAGGTACTTAATCGTTACTTAGGTGATAAAAGCACCGAATTTAGCAGAGATGTAGTTCATAACATGTTTTTATTTAATGATAGGAGCCACCAAAAATTCTTAATGTTAACATAATTGTCTATCATGTTATTCACTTTTTTAATTTTGTTCTTTTTTATATTTTTGCCTTTTTCTCTCAAATTTGTGCTTTAATTTATTTCAAACGTTGTCAAAATAATTCTTATTGGATCTTGTATTACAGTTAGTCACCAAATAGATGTTGCAGCTATTTTCTCATTTTTAAAATTAATTTTATACAATCTTTAAGACGCCATTACATGGTTCTTTGCAGTGGACAATTAGCATGTTGAGGGAATAGTTCCGAATGTAAAATAAGCTCCAAATTTACAGATGCGTTATCAAAATGATATTCTTGTTATGTATGTGTGGACCTAGCAAAATGTTACTTTGCATGTCAAATTCTGCAATATGAATAAAGGTGAAGTAAAAAATCAAAACCCCATCAGGAAAAACTGACTTTTGGTTTGTATAGACTTTGTCTCATTGTCTGCTTGTATTCAGATAATTACAAAAACATCATTTTACCTATGTTTGACCCTTTGAAACAATATTTTGTCAGTGTTACATAATCTGATCTAATATATCTTGTTTGCATGAGTAGACAGTTGCATCATTATAATACCATACAGTTAACAGAAATTGAAGGACACAGAACTTGTTTCTATAATCAAACTGGGAGAAGATCTTGCTTCATTTAGCAGGTTGAACCGCAATCCCACACATATGCAGCAGCAGTGGCACCACCATCACCACCAGTAACAAGGAAAGGGTTATGATAGATCTGTCTATGTGTGTGGATTTCATTCACTCATCCCAGACCAAGGTTTTTATGCATTACCCAACAAACATAGTCTAGTGAAGATAACATATACATGCATAAACGAATAAGGTTGTGTCCTACATCACTCAAGGTCAGTACGGTATGTAACTGGGTCAATTGATGGTACACAGTGCCAATATTTCTAAATGTATTGGACATTATCACTGTCATGTTAAGTGGCTATCATAAAACATGAGTGACCTTGAACTGTAGACTGCCAATAGATATAAGGCACAAACTAAAATTGTTAAAATACTGGATCAGAATTATGAGTTTACCAGACACGCATATTGTTAAAAAAGCATACAACTGTTTATACCTCATACATAGTCTTGGGCAAAAGAACTGGTGCACTAGTGTAAGACAACTGCTACGCAATATCGATAAATATGAGGCCTGGGAGAGACAGGAGGTTCTAGATGAGACTCTCCTTATCCACCAGGCCACTGAAACTCTTGTCAGTTCACACAAAAATCAATGCCTTTCTAAAATTCAAAATTGTGATAGCACTATGAAATTACGCTTGCACAAAAATTTTAAGCACCAATACACCATGGAACCTTATCTGACACAGGTGCGGGATACTAGGTACTGGGTAGCCTTGTCCCGATTCAGGCTAAGCTCTCATAACCTGGAAATCGAGCTCGGACGCCATACAAATCCAAAAACACCTGTTGAACAAAGAATTTGCAAACACTGTCATTTACGAGAAACTGAATATGAAATTCACTTCCTGTTAAATTGTCCTAAATTTTGATATCTAAGACAAACCCTCGAAAATTGTGCAAAACTCTACTTCCCTGATTTTGAAAATTTGCCTGTTGACAATAAATTCAATTTACTTATGACTACCAGCGACCAGGACCTCTTAATTCAGTTGGGGAAATATATTTATGCTGGCTTTGAAGTCTCACACAAAATCACCCTCCGATAAGCTTATATGTACCAGTCTTAAAGTACTCACTCAAAATTCATATTAGAAAATATAAAGGATGACCACAAGCTAGGTTGAGGTGCCATTACTATTTGAAATAGTATATGTATATAGTTTCTTTTCTTCCATTCAATCTGTCCAGGTGTAGAGTGTTAGTTTGTACATAGATATAGCTGCTTATGATTGATGTACAGTCTGTCCATCCTTGTAGTCGAGTAGTGTACTTTGTAGTTGAGCAATGTACATGTAGCCTGTCAATTGTGTACATGTATAGGCTGAGTATAATATAGCCTGAGATAGTAACAGCTTGTAGTGTAATTTTTCTGTCAATTGTGTACATATACAGGCTGAATATAATATAGCCTGATCTGTTATTACCTTGAACTCAGGGCTCAAATTACGTCAGTCCATTTTTGTAGTTGGGCAATCTGCATTTAACCTGTCAATTGTGTACATATACAGGTTGAGTATAGTATAGCCTGATATAGTATCAGTTTGTACTGTAAATTTTTGTGACAATTGTATACATGTGCAGGCTGAGTATAATATAGCCTGATTTATTATTACTTTGAACTCAGGGCTTAAATTACGTCCGTCCATCTTTATAGTCGAGTAATGTACTTTGTAGCTGAGCAATGTACATGTAGCCAGTCAACTGTGTACATGCACAGGCTGAGTATAAAATAGCCTCATATAGTATCAGCTTATAATGTAATCTTTCTGGCAACTGTGTACACGTACAGGCTGAGTATAATATAGCCTGATTTATTATTACTTTGAACTCAGGGCTTAAATCACTCCACTCTTGTATTACTGATATTATTTTTGTATGATATATAGGTCAGCATTGACCTCTGTATCGTATGTCAATAAAATTACTACTACTACTACTACTACTACTACTACTACTACTACTACTCCTACTACTCCTACTACTATTACTACTACTACTACTACTACTACTACTATTCTGCAAGGTGGAAGACTCCCTCTAGCATATCCAATAAGGCAACTAAATTTTGCAGTGATGCCCACTGGTTCTACTTTTGTATGATGTGCAGGCAGTCCATCATTTCGCAAGGTCAGTTGTCTGAATTGATACTTTGTGATGGCAAACATAGAAATTCTGGATCAAAAAAGACAACAACACAGCAAGAACCTTATATCTGTCACGTTATTTGTCAAATGAAAGATATTTTATACTGGCCATTATGAAATTAAAAGTCTCACATCTCCAGTCTGCAGCATTACCCATCACAGGCAGAAGTTAAGAGCTGTGCATTTAAGATTTTATTGGAATCAGTTGCACTTTCTTCAACATGTGCCTTGCACCAACAGTGGATAAGTTCATCACAGGCTTTGCTGGCCTCATTTAGGTCTATTCACTGTGGTTCACATCCTTGCTCTCCCTTCTTCCAACCCCATTCACCAGGGAAAGGGAGTTGTGGCATCGAAACTAATGTCTGACCCCACACAAACCCTGCCTAGAAAGCAGTTCTTACATGGTATATCAGAGCTCCTTGTGTTGGTGGTATGTTCTCCAAAGCCTGTGCACCTTTGTCAAACAATTCTTGTTGAGCCTGATTGACACGATTTGCAGCAGATGTGTTGGGATACATCAAAACTACAAACCGTTCCAATGTTTGAAGTGTGCTGTCAGAGGCCTCAGTGGGACATTTAACATTGGAAACAAAAGCCTTTGTGACCTGGGGGTAAACTTTCCAAACTTCCCATGCAGTTTTTTTTTCTTCTCCCAGCAAAAGCTGGTGTTGTGTCACATCCACTGAAGGCATGTACAAAGGGCAAAGCAGATGACTTTTCAGTACCTAACTTTGAAGTAAAATTACATGAACAGGTATGCAGTGATAATGTTTGCCTGCCCTAAATGCAACCCTTATTTCAGATGCATTGATGTATTGTGCACAGGCTACTGCAAGCACAACAACATCTGTGTCAACAGCCCTAAGCAACAACTTCTTGTGACCCTGTTTGCTGCCATGGAGTGTATGAAGTAGCATCCTGGTGTCTGCTTTTTCATCATTACAAGGATCAATCATGTTGTGTGAAGTACAGTCACCTTGGTCGGCTGTACAAACATTGTTAGCATAAGTGGTGTGAGATTGGTTCTTACCAACATCTATGTCTGCAACTTCTTTTGCAAGAAAATGGAATCATTCATTTTTGTTAAAGCTGCTGGAAAGGAAAACATTCCAGTTTGTAAGGAAACAAGTAACAGAAATATTTACTGAAAATTGCCTAATGACTATAGAAGACTTGTCCAAAGTAAAAAGCGACAACATAAGGCAGCAAATCTTGAAATATTCACAATATGACGAGTGATAATCCAAATAAATACTGAAATTTCTGTAAGAAACTGAGACAGAGTTCCAATAGTCACTGCAAGATTGACTTTGATACTTTTTTCAAAAAATGCAAAAATGCACCGCCCAGACCAGATTATTTTGACCTGGAGTTACTGCAAAAAATACCTGACATTATTGATAAGTATCATGAGCTTGAGCCAGTGGGGCTTGATCAAGACATCTTAGACAGTGCTAGTAATCTCAATTCACTTATTAGGGAAAAATGAGGCTCTAAATGATAATGATAAATATCAATTTGGCTTTAAGAAAAATTGTAGGACAACTGACAACCCCTAGTTTTCCTCAAGGTATTATTGAAAACCACATCTGCACATATTACAGTGCAGTAAGTGTTCCAAGTGTAGTGAAACTGATGTTGTTTTTTATAATTGTCTGATGAATATAATTTGTTATTGTGAAAGTCATGTCAGGTTGGCTCAAAGTGTTTAATGTACTCTTTCTCTGTCTCTGACTGACTGACAAGTTGAACTACGTCTGACTATAAATGAAAAAATTTAAAACTGTTACAAGAAAACAGTTATACTTACAGTTACCTTTAGGAATTTCAAATGATCTCTCTCTCTCTCTCTCTCTCTCTCTCTCTCTCTCTCTCTCTCTCTCTCTCTCTCTTCATAAAACCAAATTCTTTCTCTGATAAAGGTAGTAGAATTTTACAATAATTAGGACTGTTTTACAATTTGACCTTTTGAACTTTATAGAACCACGAGCTAGATGTACATTATGCTTGGCTGACTTACAGATGACTTACAATGGCATACTACATTTTTGGAATTCTAAATTATTACCCTAATAATTGACTTATTAGATGATTTGTGGGATTATATGCTTTCTTGAACATTTAAATGTCCTTTCAAAAATACTTCTGGAAACCAACTTGAAATGTGACTGCTATCCTTACAAATTTTGACTATTGTAATGCATTTTTGACCACGTTTTAATGATTTGAGGCCTAATGTCACTTGCTTCTGGCTGATGTTTAACATTTGAACCAATGTACTTACTATATTTGGAAATTCAAACACTTTTCTTTTTGAAATACTCTTAGTTTATCTCCTTTAAAACAACATCATGTCTTTAACTACATGCCTAAAACACATCAAATTATATTATTTTCTGAGTTGGTGACTCTTTCAAGATTACCGTAATCTTATTGGTTACGACGGTGCACGTGGCAAAGCTGAAAATAGTTTAATGACTTGAGATGGAGTGCCCAAGTCAGCGGAATCGTAATAGTGATTTGTGGGCGTGGCCAAGTCATTGGAATCGTAATGTCTAGTTCCAAGTCAGTGGAATCGTAAGAGTGATTTGTGGGCGTGGCCAAGTCATTGGAGTCGTCTTTTTTGACTGGAAATGTTGAAAATAAAAATATTAAAACTGGACGTTGTCTTTTTTTTACTTTATAATGTAATTTCTAAAATAAAGCAGTATTAGATATTTGCTTCCTTTCGATGTAACTCATAAAATAAAACAATTATGGACTTTTGCTTCATTCACTGGTTAGTTTTATGGACCTGAAAGAAGAATACTGACCTCGGCCTTCGGCCTCGGTCAGTATTCTTCTTTCAGGTCCATAAAACTAACCAGTGATCTCAGCAAAAGTCCATAATTGTATATAATCAACTTGTTTAGATTCTTATTGATGGTCATTTTAGGCCTAGAGGACTTTCCGGAGGAATTGATGTTGGTGTTGGTGTCGCTTTGTGGACTTATATGGATGATGATCATTGTTTAGATGGTGGTTGCAAGTAGTACCTTTCTAAATACTGAATTTTATTGACATTTTCAACAAGTTAAGAACCTCCACTTACAAATTCTCTGATGTGCTGCAAATTTTGGTCCCTTTTCATAAATTGTATGGTCCTGTATATGCATGAATGATGTAACTCTTCAAGGCAATTTACTGAAATAGGCCTATAATTTCAAACAAAACATTTTGCATTCTGTCATGTGAAAACTAGATAAAGTCCCCCCCCCCCCCATGGACCTTTGCACTTACGTTTTGGTCTCTTTTGGGTAGATACGAACTATAAATTTATATGTTTCAGCTATACATACCAAGGAACATTGCCTTTGGTCGGAATTGACTTGGATTTGTTTTGTTAGGACTACGGTTTGGATATGGTAATGACACTGTCTAATAAATTCAAACAAAATCACTTTATATGTGCTTTGTAGACTTTAGGCAAAGGCATTTGATTATATTAATCCACAAGCACTCTTTTATAAATTTATTAAACATGGGGTCCAAGGTAATTTTTGTCCTGTTCTTATAAAACAGTGTTACATCCACCAATCTCGCTATGTTTGCGTGTATATTATCAGGTAAATACGTATTGTATGGTAATTTAATGGGTGCTAAATACACAGAGGGCACTGGTCCACCTAATACCACTTTATAGTGGAGTTAGCCTTAAACATGCCCACATACAATCTCGATGTTGAGACCTCACATCTCTGTACCATATTGTGTTTTATCCGTCCAGTTGAACAGTTGTAGTATCCTTGTGGGTATATTTGTATTGCAGTAGTCTTTTTAACTGTTATATATTTATCCATTTCTGTGACCTATAAGAGTCTGTGTGTTGAGGTATGCTTATCATGGTGCTATCATTGTATTATTTGTCCCTTTGTATTATTCATGTGCATATGTTGGTGTACTCAGCAGTGCACTGATGTATAGTGTAGTATTGTATTATTGATGATCAATACTTGTAGAATGACATACTGGTCAGAACTGACCTGCCCTACTGATGTGAATAAAACACTTATTTACTTCTCATTGGGTCATTCATGTGTCTTGCATAAACATACGATATCAGCCCCAATGTTTTTAATGCATTGGGTTGAAAAACTTTATTTGCTTTTGTCCCAGTCTTTATAATGCTCTATGCAATCCAAGTTAGTTCATTACTCAAGGGGCTGAAGGCAGCCCTACCCATTTGCCCCCCGTATTTGGTGCGCCTCTCTCAGAGTGTGATTTTTGTCTTGCTCTTGGACCATCAACATGCTCACACTTAATCTGGTTCTAAAGGTCATATAAAACCCTGAACGGTTCTCATGTGAATTTGACCCTTGACCATTCAACTACTGCCGGTGAACATGAAAGACTCCCCCCTCCCCAATCAGGAATGACTTTCAATAATTCTCTTAAGTTGTTTTCCATCATGAGATTTTGAGCCATGCAAATAAACCTTATCAAACTCAGTTCCCATCAGTTGAACTTTTTGCGGAAGCACTTCAATTTTGTCTTGAATGAAGTGAAATTCAATCTTTGGAATTCTTGGCTTGTTATCTTTCCATTTGGTTCGTGCAACCCTTTTGGACTTTGACATGTGGAAGGCCTAAAGCAGTATTTACCATGTAGAACATTAAAACTAAAAAAATTCAGTGAATTTGGCTTTTGAAAATAACTATTTGTGAGTGACATCACTAGCTAACACTAGACATACATCGTCTGCTTGTCTAACTTCCCCCCTCACTACTTCTGTCACCTTACTTTCAATAGGCCTCATTCCGTCGCGCCTTTCTCCCATGCTTTGCAATTCCTTTCAGTCTTTTCCTTGTCTGGGAACCAGACTTGTCTCACAAATTTTTCTTCTGTTTGCGGATTTTTCTCTCCCTGGCCCTGATGTGGAAGGTGCCTGGACTGATTTGTGGTGGTGTCCCTTTTTATGGCCAGCAAGACCCTAAGCCTAAAAGAGCACGCAGAATTGATTACAGGGCACTATTGGCAGGGAGAGGTTCTGTGAATGTGACTGAATCCCATACACAGGTGTCTCGTCAACTGGTGCAGACAAGGATGCTGGGAGACGGAAGGATCGGGCCCACTGAATTGGATGGAGAGCAGTACTCTGATACCTATGGCGTTGACCTGGGTAACCAACATTTACCTCAGAGGAGTGGCAATGATGGTTGGCAGGTATAGACGTGACCTTTAATCAGGATGAGGAGCTGGTGAATTTGCAGCCAGCTGTACAACAACAAAAAAGCTGAGTTGTAGAAAGGTAAAAAACAGGCTCAGGTCAAGCCCGAAAAGACCAGTGAGCTTGCCTAGACAGCCAGATCAGAATGGAGGAAGACTCTCTATTATCGCCCAGGTCCCCCCTAAGAACATCAGAAAGGGATCCACCAGGAAGGATAATGGAGTAGTACCAAGCCAGTAAACAACCAGCCAGACAGCTGGGAAGACAAAAAGTCGTTCTCCCCTTACAATTTACGTGAATTGGAGGAGCTACAGCAGTGGGCCTAGGCCAAGAAGCCCCAGTACTGCATGTCAATTGTGGGGGCCTCACCACACAGGGTGAAGGGCATCAGGGTCGGAAGAAGATGGTAGCCATTATTGTTGATGGAAACTGTGACACTGACATGGGCACCAATTGTGACTCTGATGATGAAGCCAAGTGTCACCAGGACTGGCAGGAGAGTATTGACAGGCTGCGACACAGTAAAGATAAGGCTGTGAAGTCTGGGAGTAGGACCTACAGAAAGTCTCAGTGACAATGTGGTAAAGCTAGAGGCATGGCCACATGCTAGACTTGGCCTTCAGTTTGCCCCATACAATACGTATTTACCTCCAGGGTGCCAGGAGTGGTAGCAGATCCGGGGAAGACTGAGAGGGTTTACTTCTGTAAGGGATACCAGAGAGGAGAATGTGAGAAGGAACAAGAACACCCACAGATCGTCACTGGCAGGAGGTGCATACTCAGACATTTCTGTGCTAAGACCTACCCAACTGAAGGAGTACAACACCCTCACGCTGAGAACAATAGGGTATGTGTGTATTTTAGTAAGCTGGCTAAGGACTCGGCTACACGGCTTCAATCAGAGGACTGGCTAAGCCACCCTAAAGCCGACCAACATCCACAGACTGTGACTTGCAGCTGTGATGCCATTGGTGGGCTTACCACATACAGTTTAAGTGACAACACTTGTAATACACTTAACACTGTGATTAGTTATAAGAGCTTTTACACCACTGATGCTGCATGGAAAGGCAACACAGATAAGAAGCCAGTTAAGACTGTTAAACACATCGCTCTCTGTAAGATCTCTGTGAAGTTGAATTATGTATGACAGTGGATTAGGTGAGCCTAAAATTTGATATTAGTAGAGATTGTCATGTAAATGTTTTTATGTTCCTGTAAATAGTGAAAGTCAAATACATGTACATGTATGTCAATGTGTACACATTTCACTTGTTGCAGTCATTTTATGTCCCAGATTTACAAAGCATGGGAATGTCTTGTTGATGTAGTAATTTTACTTCATAGTATAAATGGGCTTAGCATCATATTTAAATGTCATGTTAAAAATTATGCAAATGAGGGGCAACTAATATTTTAAAGCTCCATATCCTCCAACCTATTACAGATAGACACAAAATCTAAAGTACTTCATACGTGTTTGTGACACCTGTCAATCTAATGGACAGTGAACAAAAACTGAAGCATTTGAAATTATGCTAATTAGCAGCACTTGAAACATCTAAAAGTTGAATGTCTCAAAAATGTTATTAATTGAAGCATCAATCCTACTTCAATTTGTAGGTTTGCAACATAACTATACTGAACCAAACAAATAACGCAACCCTTAAACTTTTTAACTTAAATATTTATTGTTACTTTCATATCACAGAAACAAATAAGATCCATATTCTGCAGTCTTTTTGGCATAACATGTGAAAACAAAAACTTGAAACTGTCAACGAGGGCGCGACCAGCTGGCAATAAACAGGGCAACATTGATTTGTAACGTTCACAAATTGGCATGTCCACTAATACTGTGTGTGACCACCATCAGCATCTGTAACTGCTATGCAACATCGGCGCATGGATGACACTAGCCGCTGCACCATCTGCCGGGGCACACGATCCCACTCTTCTTGAAGAGCCTGGTGAAGCTGCTAGCGGTTGGCAGGCGCTGGATCCCGTCTCCGAACACGCTGGTCAAGGTAGTCCCAAAGATGCTCAATGGGATTGATATCAGGTGAGAAGGCTGGCCATGGCAAAACGTTAATTCCTTCTCCTTGCAGAAAATCCATCGTCAGTCTAGCGGCATGGGGCCGAGCATTGTCCTGTTGAAGCAAGTGGAGTTGGTGGTGTCTAACGAAAGGGACAGCAACAGGCTGAAGGATCTCATCCCTGTAACGGGCAGCGTTAAGATTGCCTTCAATGAAGATTAGCTGGGTTTTGGCTGTGAATGAAATTCCACCCCACACCATCACTGATGAACCTCCAAGTCGATCTGTTTCCAGCACACAGGCATCTGAGTAGCGTTCTCCCGTTTGTCGCCAAACACGTGTCCTACCATCTGCATGATACAGGGTGAAGCGGGATTCATCGGTGAATAGCACATCCCTCCACTGTTGATGGGTCCTGCGAGTATGGGCAGTAGCCCATTGTCGTTGGGCTTGCCTTCTTGCCTGTGTCAAAATTTGATCCCTGTAAGGACGCCTGGTGTGTAGATGGTGTTCTTGTAGTCTATTACGGACTGTCTGGGCAGATATTCTGTTATTGGTTCTGCCAGGTGTCTGTTGTGCAGTTCTAGTGGCTGGTCGAGTTCTGTTCTGCAGATGTGACACCCTGATGTGTCTGTCTTGTGCAGGTGTGGTTTCTCTTGGTCTCCCAGGACGCTGTCTATCAGCTGTGGCCCCAGTCTCCTGGAATCTTGTAGCAAGTCTGGATATAGTGGATTTGTGGACTTGCAGTCTTCTTGCCATCTCTGCTGCAGATAAACCAGCCTGTAGCATGCCAATTCCTCTCTCCCGATCTACTGTTGATAATCGACCCATAGTTCTTGGAATACTGTGCCAAATGAATCCCATGCTGCCCTTTTATTGTCCGTGAGGGGCTACACCCAACCAGTAAAGGTGCGAATGTTTTAGTCATGTGGGTAACACTGAATCCTGCAGTTGTCCTTGATTCAGCACAACCATCAAACTTTGAAAGCCTCATATCCTCGCACACAGTTACGCTTGGGCTGATTTCAATGTGGCCTTTTCCTGTCCCAGAATCAAAGACTTGGCAACCTTAATTTCAGGTGTCAGAGACTTGCATAAAATAGCCTGCTGTAGTCACTCTTGATTCATGACAATGACCCCATGGCAAGGTCAGGGTACTCGACCTTGAGGTCACACTACTTGGTGCATTATTTTAGACTGATTTAACAATGATTCGTATATTTCTGAACTTTAAATACAGTTCCAAAGTGAAAATAACCCCAAATGAAAAAGTTGCGTTATTTGTTTGGTTCAGTATACATTTAATGAACAGTGAAAAAAATCGTATCATTTTGATTTATGCAAATTAGGTGAATGCACAAAATTAAATTCTTTGAATAAATTTCAAGCTATTTAAGAGAGAGTTGTCAGTCCGACTTCAATTTGTAGGTTTCTGACATAGCAACATCCAATGAAACATGAACCAAAGTTGCAGCATTATAATTTATGCAAATTAGATTAATACACGAATTTTAAATATTGATTTACTTCAAAACTATTGTAGACTGAGGTGTCATTCGAACTTCAGTTGACAGATTTGTAGGATAGTTGCATCTAGTGAAACATGAAGCAAAGTTGTAGCATTTCGATTTATGCAAATAGGCAAATGCACAAAATTTAAATCTTGAGCAGCTTTTAAAAATTCAAACTCGCACTAATTTGCACAATTTTTTCCCATCATGACTGTTCCAAACAATATGCAAAACTCCACTGCAAGCTGTATGAACATTGCAAGTTTGGTACTTTTCGGAACAATAGGGTCCGAGAAAAAACTGACCACAAAATTCACACGGAAATAGATAAATAAATAAATAAATAAATAAATAAATAAAATAATTAGGTAAATAAATACACTAGAAAAATTTGATTTGCTTGTCAGCAAATTAGTCTGTATGCCTAGAAAACCTTTAAAGATTGCCTATTCAGTATTCATAAAAATCTTACAACCTATTAGAGATAGACACAGAATTTGAAGTTGTACATAGGGGTTTGTGACACCTACCAAATTGATGAACAGTGAAAAAACTTTAGCATTTTAAATTATGCTAATTAGGAGCACTTGAAACATTTTAAAGTTGAATATCTCCACAAGTATTATAAATAGAGGTGCCATTCTAACTTCAATTTATAGGTTTGTGACATAGGCGCATCTAATTAACCATGGACCAAAGTTGTTGTATTTTGCTTTATGCAAATTAGGTTAAAACTCAAAATTTATATCTGGAATAACTTCAAACCTATTACAGATAGAGGTGGCATTCAAATTTCTATTGGTAGGTTTGTTACATAGCTGCATCCGATGAAACATGAACCAATGTTGTAGCATTCTAATTTACGCAAATAAGGCGAATACATTTTAATCTGGAATAATTTCAAAAGTATTACAGATAGAGGTGCGTTTCCAACTTCAATTCGTAGGTTTGTGACATAGTCGCATCATATGAAACATCGAACCAAAGTTGTAGCATTTTAATTTATTCAAACAAGCACAATTTAAATCTTGAAAAGCTTTAAAAGTATAATAGATTGAGGTGCCTTTCCAACTTCAATTTATAGGTTTTTGACATAGACCCATTAAAAAATAATTATTGTCGCAGGAGGGAAACAAATACTGAATAGGCAATCTTTAAAGGTTTTCTAGGCACAGAGACTAATTTGTTGACAAGCAAATCAAATTTTTTACTTTATTTATTTATTTATTTATTTATTTATTTATTCATTCATTCATTCATTCATTCATTCATTCATTCATTCATTCATTCATTCATTCATTCATTCATTCATTCATTCATTCATTCATTCATTCATTCATTCATTCATTCATTCATTCATTCATTCATTCATTCATTCATTCATTCATTCATTCATTCATTCATTCATTCATTCATTCATTCATTCATTCATTCATTCATTCATTCATTCATTCATTCATTCATTCATTCATTCATTCATTCATTCATTCATTCATTCATTCATTCATTCATTCATTCATTCATTTATTTATTTATTTATTTATTTATTTATTGTTTGTTTGTGTGCTCATTTCCGTGTGAATTTTGTGGTCAGTTTTTCTTGGACCCTATTGTTCCGAAAAGTACCAAACTTGCAAAGGTGATATACCTAGCAGTGAAGATCTGCATATTGTTTGGAATAGTCACGATGTTAAAAATTGTGCAAATTAGGGGCAATTAAAATTTTAAAGGCTCCATATCTTCCAACTTATTATAGATAGACACAAAATCTAAAGTAGTACAAGTTTGCCATTCTAATGGACAGTGAACAAAATCTGTAGCATTTTAAGTAACACTAATTGGGAGCACTTGAAACAACTTTCTCTTCTTTCTTTCTTTCTTTCTTTCTTTCTTTCTTTCTTTCTTTCTTTCTTTCTTTCTTTCTTTCTTTCTTTCTTTCTTTCTTTCTCTCTCTCTCTCTCTATCTCTCTCTCTCTCTCTCTCTCTCTCTCTCTCTCTCTCTCTCCCTCTTTCTTTCTTTTTTTATGACTAAATTTGTCTGGAGTCTTCCTCGGACACTATTATTCCGAAAACCATCAAACTAGCCGTGGTGACTGACCTACAAGTGACGTTGTGAAGGTCGTTTGGAAAAGTCATGATGTTGATAATGATGCAAATTTTGGGGCAGTTAAAATTTTAAAAGCTACAAATCTTCCAAACTGGTGCAGATAAACACAATGTGCATGTATAGGTTTGTGACACCTGACAATATAATGGACAATAAATGAAAGCTGGAGAATTCTAAATTACTAATTAGAGGCATTGAAAGGATCAAAAGTTGAATATCTCCAAAACTATTACATATAGAGATGCCATTCTCACTTCAATCTCTAGGTTTGGGAAAGCCGCATTCAATGAGCTATGAACCAAAGTTGTAGGATTTTAATTGATGCAAATTATGTGCATGTCCAAAATTTAAATCTTGAATAGCTTCAAACCTATTTTAGATAGAGGTGTCATTCCAACTTCAATTTGTAGGGGCGTGACGTAGACGTATCCAATGATCCAAAATTGTAAAATTGTAATTAATGCAAACTAGGTGAATACACAAAATTTAAATCTGTAATAACTTTAAACTAGTACTCACAGAGATGCCATTCCAACTTTAATCTCTAGGTTAGTGACATGGCCGCACCTAGTAAAAATTGAACCAAAGTTGTATGATTTTAATTTTTGGTGAATACACAAAATCTAAATCTTGAAAAACTGCAAAACCATTATGCATAGGGATACCATTCCAACTCCAATTTGTAGGTTTGTGACATGCCCGCATCCAATGAACCAAAGTTGGCGGGTTTTCAAGTGGTTGTTGCTCTGTATAAGTGTTTTGTCCCTTTTTTGACAGATTGTTGTACTTTTGTAACAGCGCAGTCAATATTCATTTTATTAATTCATATCAACTCTGTATGCACATCCACAAGGGCAATGAAAATGGTCTGCGTCATTCGCAGTTTACTGCATAAGTTAAACAGACTTATGTATTTTTGTACTTTTCCTTCATATGACCAAGTCGGGAGACAAGTCGAAAATCGGGAGACTGGACAGGTCTGGGACTCACTGCTGGATTGAAACTAGACTAACGCTACTAATTTACTGGCAATTAATTTTTCTCATGCACATTAATTAGTGATGTTTGCAGAGTTACAAAGAAAAAATGTTCTTGTTTGTTCGTTTGTTTGTTTTTCTTTTGGGGGTGGGGGGTGCTGGCAATGCGCCAGCCCCCCCCCCCCCTGGATCCGCGCCTGTAATACAATAAATAGCATTACTATACATCGAGGTTAATACTAGTAAGATATTCCCACCGACATCATTAAGCAATAATTTATATAGCAGTGCTTAATTGTTTCCATACGGAGTCAAACGCACACTTAAAAATCAATAAAAGACACATTGATTTTTTACCAGGGTTTTCACACATATACTTATCAATCATTGTTTTGAGTGTGAAAATGTGATCCGCTGGTCTGTCTTCTTTTTTAAAACCAATTTGGTGGTGGTGGTGGGGGGGGGGGGTGGCTATTATTTTCAAAGTGTTTATAAAGCCGGGAGTTATTGGTGCCACAGAGCAACTTGCAAAAAAATCTTGTCTCCATACGGAGTCAAACGCACACTTAAAATCAATGAATGACACATATAATTTTTTAACCAGGGTAATCACAGGTATACTTATAAATCACTGTTTTGAGTGTTTTAATCTATGCAAATAAGGCAAATACGCAAGATAAAGATCTTGAATAGCTTCAAAACTATTATAGATGGTGGTGTCATTCAAACTTCAGTTTATAAGTTGGGGACATTGCCACATCCAATGAACCAAGAACCAAAGTTGTAGCATTTTGATTTATGCAAATTAGGCCAACACAAAAAAATTAGATAATGTTCAACAATGGAAAAGTGTAGCATTTGAAACTCTTCTCATGTTGAAGGCACTCAGGTAGATTTGCTGGGAAGCAAATTTTTTTTATAGCTTTCATCTAGTTTAACAAACCCACTTAAAACACCATGTGAATCTCATATTTACTATCTGTGTGACTACTGTAATTTTTGTATGACGAACAGGTAAGAGATGACCTTTCTTTGCGTCAATTAGGCCATTAGGCTACTTACTGCAGTTCATGGAAAAGATCAATCCCCCCATACTCCATAGGCTACTTTATGATTAACGTATAATGGGTGAGTCAGGCTCCATTGGCATTTTTCTCAATTCCCTCTCTAGACTGAAAACTTTCACCCATACACTTTAGAAGTCCTAAAAGTTTTTTGGCTAACTCGAAAAATGTGCATTGTATCGCGTTCACAAGCAAAAATTGTACGGACGGAATGACGGTGGACAGACATGAGAGATCGCATGAATATGATGTGCTCTGGAATCGTCAGAGGAGAGAGAGAGAGAGAGAGAGAGAGAGAGAGAGAGAGAGAGAGAGAGAGAGAGAGAGAGAGAGAGAGAGAGAGAGAGAGAGAGAGAGAGAGACGTACCACTCCATACAGTACGCTGAAGTCACAAATAAAAAATCTTAACTACTCCCATCACATAAACTACCTATATAGGCCTACATGAAATAATTTATACATATGTAATGTCACATTAGGGGTTATTTACAAAACATTCACACTGGTGCTCCTGTGGGTCTACGGGTGTCCGCGTTGCTGATCATTTACGCATGCGTAGATTTTCCAGGTTCGGCCTTTGTGATGACTGATGGAACACGCGAGGCCGCAGGTGCCTCACCGCTGCCCAGGGCGATTCGTGTCGTGGGAACACGGACTGGCTGTCGCAGTGAACACGGGAGTGTCCATGGCTAACATCGTGAGGTAGGATTTCAAGATATGGTCGCTCGACCGCATTAGATATCAATGGATCGACAAAGCATATGATCGTTCATCAAGATTATCTTGTGTTGCACCCGTCCAGAACACAGATCCACTGAGGGTCGTGTTCCCTCGTAACATTTTTGTCGTTGTTAGAGCCGTGCCAGCATGAATTGAACTAGGTTGGGACATGATGCGTCGGGTGTCAACTTGGGTGTCAACTCGAGAAAACCCACCCCTTCAGGATTGTGTGTGCAGCTGACTGTGCACACTGCAGCTTAAGCTGTGCATAAAAATAGATTTTGTGTTTACGAACTGTGTGTGCGGAAATACACATTCTCGTGGATCCATTCTCATTCGACCCGAGTCGGAGAAAATACACTCATTATCGTTCACAGGCTCAGCATTTCAAACAAAATAGGATCTGCATGCATCAAAAATCGAACATATTTTAGTAGTCAAGCACTGTAATTTAAAAAGAAGTGATCAATCATGGGAAGTAAATGCGTTTCATACATCCGTCCTTTTCAAATTTCAGTTCTGTATGACCATAGCTCCATGCCCATGGTAATGGTATGACAAGTCGGTTTTCTTTGGAACACCATGCAGTGGTCTTTGGTCCGTCTGGACTCGTCTCTCCTGGCCAACTTGCATGGAATTGGAAACCATGTAAACGTTGCATTGGGTGCAAAAAGGGTACGCATACCACATCAAAGGCGGTGACAGGTGCTCAGGGACATCGTTATTTTCTGTAAGCAGTTACTAGTGCATTCCGGAATAGTATCCCACCGCCAGCCACTTTTTATCAGGCTAATTAAATGGAAGTCTAGAACTTCTAGCTATAGTAGTAATGTCTACAAAATGAGATAAAAGGAATTCTGTGGAAAGTTCGTTCTTTCTTTCTTTCTTTCTTTCTTTCTTTCTTTCTTTCTTTCTTTCTTTCTTTCTTTATAAAAGATTACATGTGAGACACCATGTATGTCACAGAAGTGCATGGCATGACTGGAGAGTGAAGCATGAAAAAGCAACAAGCAAAATACAAAGGCAGCGTAGATCTTCTGACCTGCAAAGAACAGTGAACATTTAATTCCTTTCATGAGCATTTTCCAAAATATAGAGGAGCCTCACTGGCACTCAGGTGGCATAACTGCCATAATGGCATAAGGCCGGTTTGCAACATCACTTTTTAGCTGTGCTGATCAAATTAACGTCTCATAGCTTCTGCTATCACTCAAGTCCGGACCTACATCTGTCGACATTTCCTTGTCAGCACGGGGGCGTCTACAAGTTTTATAAGTTAGGCTCTTGAATTTTTTTTGACATAATTGTATGCATAAAAATCTAGGTTTCTTTCAGGATTGGTGGTGCCACCTAGTGGCTGGCATACATTACAGGGGCCAAAAAGTGAAAGAAAAAAAAAAAAGAAAATGTTCTGGGGTGTTTGAATTCAGGGATCCTTGTGAAAGTTGCTGGAAATATTCTGAAGTTGATAATGTATAATCTGAACAATACTAGGAGAACAGGAAATGTAGCTGATTATTTGGTAAAATTGAATGAAATCATGTCAAACGTAAAGCCGGATGGTGGTCCAGATGTGAGCTGCGTTTCAAACCGTTCTCTGTGGCTAGCCTAGGACTAGGAGCTCCGTCTGACGACCTAGTAGTGTAGTAGTGGTTTTAGGCCCACCCTCCCCAATCTTATCACGGATGATTGACGGCACCGATAAAAATGCAATACTTTATTGCAGATAAGGCCCAATGTGGGCCATTGCGCGTACAGATGTTCCAGGTTCACCCTCTCGACCAGCCTACCCCCACCCTGCGTATTTAAATTTTGTTTTTAATACAAAGAGCAACATAACAAACCTAATTCCGTAAGCCCATGCACCGTTTGAGGACTAGTATCAAATCCGATATTCTAAGAGCAAAGTCCAATTCCGTACCATTCACAGAAAACTGCCTAGTTAATAAGTTATAAATCATTATAGGCCTGTCAAATTAATTTTTGAAAGGAACAAATCATATTCATACAATTTGAAATTCTGAAGAAAGTTTTAGGCTTTATTAGCCTTTATAAAATCGGGTCATCAGCGGGGAACCAGCGCAAGACTTGTTTCAGGGCATTAATTCCCGGACAAGTTATTCTGCTGACTGGCGGCACCATGTTAGCATTTCCAATACAAACATCCCAAGCTGATGTGTTACGGAATAAAGCGAATATGCTGCTCCTTTGTCGATAGGCCCACTTAAAAATGTGGCCCACTTTACCGAAATATAATGAAACTGCTTAAGTTTACACCTAACATTCGTGATTTGGCGTACCAAAATTGAATCATAAAATAAATTAAGTATAATAAACCCCACACTTACCTACAGCGCTTGGTCTAAGTTAGAGCAGACCCAACTAGGCCTACCACTAGTGCCAGATTATGCAGATACAAGATACAAAGCTTTGTTTATACTAGGGGTTAAAACATACAAACATTAGCAGGCCAGCTGCTATTATGACCTGGTTATGATATATCTAAAACATTGGGTATAAATGGAAATGATATGATTATGAAGTTGGAGGGAAAAAAAGACTGTCAGTTAAAAAGACTCAGGAGACATTCTATAATAACTGCACTTGCACTTCACACCTTCCCAGTTCTTAAGTAGTCTCTTGTCTTGAAAGTTAAAAAGTCCGACTCAGTTGGTAAATGAGTGGGAAGAGAATGTCAAATTGAAGTGCCACTGTGAGAAAAAAAGTGGAGTCCGCCTTTTGTTGAGCTGTGCGATGTAGGATATAGAGGGTTCACGGACCTCAACGAATAGCTGTGAGGCCTCAAACTAAACATATTACTGTCAATACTGATGTAAGAAGGCTAGTTCTGTGATGTGTGAATCGCTTTGAAAACGTCTATGGCGATTGCACTTTGTCTAGACAACTCCAGAGTCGGTAATCCAGTCATATGATGAATAGAAAAATAGCCCAGGTCATATCTTTTATACACAAATTTCAGTGCTCTGAACTGTATCTTCTCTAGCTTGAGAGTGTTTACACTTCCGCAGAAGTGCCAGACTGCTGGGCAGTAGTTAAATTAGACAAAAGAAAAGATTTATAGAGAAGTTTAGATTCCTGGTCAAGGAACCGGCTTAAACCGTATAAACGAGACAAACAGTTAAGCTGACGCGTGGCAGCCTTGCAGATAGTTGAAATATGTTGGGAGAAATTTAGTTTGTTTTAGTATACCTGATGGAGTGATCGGATAAAATAAGTTAAACCAGTTCCTTAACTTCAAGTAAAACGCAAATGTAACGATGTGACGTAGAAGAATCACGTAATCAATTGCGTCACACTTGAAAACTGGTCAGAGCAACATTCTGTCTCAGTTATAAAAATAGGCCTATTTATTATAAACTCGCTGTATTAGCACGAATGCCAAACTGGCAGAACGTTACGAGCGCCCGTGGACAAGACCATAAACAGCCTGATTCTCAGGCAAATATACACGTTTAATGTCCATTTGGTCGTATTTTAGTCACTCAGTAACCATCAAAGCAAGTGATCATACCAAATCATAATGAACACTCAGATACAGAAGTAACAAGAAAATAAGATTTGCTTCACAGCAAATCTGTCTGGGTGCCTTCTAAATGTGAACAGTTTGAAATGCTACACTTTGTCATTGTTCAACATAATCTTAATTTTTTGTATTAGCCTAATGTCCATAAATCAATATGTAACAATTTTGGTTGATGGTTCATTTGATGCAACTATGTCACAAATCTACAAATTGAAGTTGGAATGGCACCTCTACCTATAATAATAAATAGTTTTGAAGTATTTCAAAATTTAAATTTAGCATATTAACCTATTTTGCGTAAATTACAATTTTATAATTTTGGTTCATTGGATTAGGCTATGTCACAAATCTACAAATTCGAGTTTGAATGACCCCTCTACCTGTAATAGCTTTGAAGCTATTTTGCATATTCATCTAATGTACAGAAATGAAAATTCTGCAGTTCTGTTTCATGGTTCATTGGATGTGGCTATGTCATAAACCGGTAGATTGAAGTTGGAATGACACCTGTATCTGTCATAGTTTTGAAACTGTTCAAGATTTAAATTTTGCGTATACACCTAACTTGCATAAATTCATATTTCACAACTTTGGCGTCAAGGTTCATTGAATGCGGCTATATCACAAACCCATAAATTGAAGTTGGAATGGTACCTCTATCTATAGACAAAATTACCCGAGTCGTTAATCTGTCAAACCGAATCCCCCGAGTTGTTTGCCTGCCTGCGCGCCTGATCACCCGCGCGCTTCGCGCTTGGGTGATCAGGCGCGCAGGCAGGCAAACAACGAGGGGAATTCGGTTTAGACAGATTAACGACGAGGGTTATTTTGTATTTATCCCCTACGGTCCATTAATAAAGAAGAAAGAAAAAAAAACATTTATATCACTAACATTTTATTTCACTACATAACATGGGACTTTGACACAATCATGCCGCGCGTATGAATATAAAATTTAAAGAACCAAGAAAAGCGGTCGACCACAGGCCTAATGGCGGATTTTTTTGAACGCCCGTCGCTTCAGACAAAAATATCGACAAAAAAACACCTTTTAATTATTTTTATACGGAATTAATTGGGTGGAGAGGAGAATTGGAAGGTCATGTTGACTTTGAATGTTGCACTAGCAAACATTCCAAAGTATGCAGCCGTGGAGCTCAACTGACTGTTGGCCGTCAGATTGTCCCCATCATCAGTGACGGCAGCATTGCCAGCATTGCCCGAAAAAGAGGGCGATGGCTCCCTGCCACGCTAGCTGGGACAAACGATGAAGACAGAGTCTGGGGAGTGTTTTGGACAGATGTTAGAGGTCTTTGAAAAGAAGAATAATTTCCCTGGAGAAGGCTGCACGTGGCGTGCTGTTGATTTCGGCTTGCTGTTGCATAATTGTTCACGGGCTGTGTATTTTTGTGCCCGCTTAGCTGTTGAATGATGATTAGCGGGGCACTTGGATGTAGGCCTAAAAGTCGACTGCACATCGTGCGTCTTACAGAGTGATTGTTTTTTCTGCCAATCATCAGTCCTGCATTTTTTGCCCTAGTTTCCATCACAGAATCAAGTTTATTCTTACCCATTGGCTGGGATTTATACCAATTGACAATTTTATTGACCTTCTTTTGTCCTAAAAGGCTCATGGTTACATATAGATCCGTAGTCATAAAAATACATAGAAGACAATATATACACTACATATTACATTAAGAAAGTGACTTAGCTAAAATTGCTGTCTATGTACAATTGTCTGAGGCTCATGCTCTTATATACAAGGTTCGTAATTATGTAGGCTGACGTGCTTCCATCAGGTGACATGATTATGTCGAGTTTTTTGCTTTCTTGTAACGAGTCAAAGTCTGGGTATAGTTTTTTAAGGCTGTTAAAAGCGTCATTTCTTAGGGTATTAAATAAATCACAATGTAACAGAAAATGTGACTCGTTTTCAACAACTTCTTGTGAACAGAATAGGCAAAGACGCTGGTTACATGGTTCGTTCTGGTATCTCCCCAGTTCTATACGGAGTTTATGATTACTTAACCTTAAGCGTGTAAACACGCGACGTAGTTTGAAACTTTTGACACTCGTCAAGTATTTCTCTGGCTCATATAGATGTTTAAACAAACGGTAGAACCATAATTTATTTCCATTTCCCTGTTTCACATTATCGTCCCAAATTTGCGAGAAGAAAACCTGTTGGTACTGGTCCTTCAATCGCGACTCGAGAACCGGTAATACCCTATCCGGGTTGCACCGAATGCCTTGTTTCAACCATACATTGTACATACCGTTATTGCGAAGGATAAGTTTCACTGTGGTCGCCCAGCTGGCTTTACCTGCCTGATCTAACTCATAGGAAGTTAAATACGATCTCTTTATTAAATTGCAATCTGGGAGTTCCATGATTCTCAACCAGTATTTGATGATACGCTTTTTAATTTCTAATTCCAATGGATATCTTCCTAGTTCCGCAAGGCATGCTTTGTTAGAAGCAGTCCGTCCTAACCCAAGAACATATTTACAGTAATCAGTAAGTGCCTTGTTTGAATAGCTATGGTTTACAATATACTGTGTATGAGGGTCACTGAGGGCGGCTGCCCTGTTACGCACCGTTGCAGCTGACCACACTTCGCTGCCATACAGCAATATTGGCTTGATGTAGACATCAAATAAGAACATTTGCGTTGCTGGTGAAAGACTAACATCTTGATCACCCGTTACTTTTGCGTTTAACATATTAGCAACCTTTTTACCCTTTTCTGATATATTCTGGGCGGCTAATGTAAATGTGCCTGACGAAGAGAATACAATGCCAAGATAACAGAAAGAAGTGACCACATTCAGTTTTTTGTTGTTACAATGGAAGCATAGATGATCATGAGAGGCACCACTTCGATTATAAACCATAATTACAGTTTTGTCTGGGTGCAATTCTAGATTCCAACACTTGCTATAAGCAGCTAATCTAGTCTACAAAACTTGTAAGTCCTCTTGCGTGTATGCTAAGAGCTCAACATCATCCGCGAAAAGCAAAGATGAAACAGGTGCACCGCCAATAGCTGCGCGACAATCAGTTTCATATAAAGTTAGATACTTTTCCAAGTCATTAATGAATACGTTGAACAAAAGTGGACTTAAGGGACAGCCTTGTTTTAGGCCAACGTGACTTTTGAAGTATGGCGTACACCCGTTTCGTGTTTTAACATATATTTCTGAGTCAGTATACATGTTTTGAAGCAGCTGGAGGACCTGTAAACTCACTCCGGCATCAGATAACTTATATAATAAGAAATCTCTATTCACAGTGTCAAAAGCACGTCTATAGTCGACGAACGCAGTATACAACTTTTCTTTCTTTGAAAATTGTACATCGATCAAGTTTTTTAACATAAACACATTGTCAGATGTTTGACGCCCTTTTATAAACCCACTTTGTCCTTCGTGGAAGAAGTTATTATCCACGAGAAAGGAATACAACCTTTTATTCAACATATTTGCAAAGACCTTACTTAAAGCGTTCTGTAGAGATATGCCTCTATAATTTTCGGGTGCGTCTCTAGAACACTTTTTATGTATTGGGGTAACATAGCTCTTCTTCCAAATTTGGGGATATTGTCGCATTTGTAAAACATTGTAAAGGATTTTTAGTAGACACCCCTTTATGTATGGGTTACTTGTTTTCAACATCGCATTTTTTATACCATCTGGGCCCGGTTGCTTATCTACTTTCAACTGGCTAAAAACAAGATTCATTTCATCCGAACTAAAATGATCATTTAGGGAGTTGTTTTCTCCTTGTTCGTAATTTGAAAGATTGTACGTAAAATTACTGATTGATTGCCGTAGTTCATCTGGCTGAAATTCTGTAACAGGGGGAGGATTATTTAGGTTTTTGTAATAAGAAAACCACCGTGATTGGTCAAGACACTCCGGAATGTGAGGCTTAGTATCTAGGAAGTCATTCATCTTTTTCCAGAAAGTGTTTTGGTTACGCCCAGGGCCCTTAGATCATTCAATGTCTTTGAGTATTCCTCTCTTATAATCCCTACGATTTTTTCGAACCAGCCGTTTGAACTTCTTGACAGTACAGAAGTATCGACCCTTAATGACTGGGTCCCGGGGAAACATATTAAACAATTTTTTCAGGCTTTTTACGTCATCCTTGAGCTTGCTACACTCATCAATATACCACGGACCATCAGGTTTTCGGCCGTGATTTATGGCAAGGTAATAAGGCGAGTTTGGATATACCAAATATGGAATTGAGTCCTTCCATATTTGGAAAACCATATCTCTGACTTTACAAGTATGGTAAAAAGTAGTCCTACCCATGAGATATGGTCAACAATATCACATGGGCCATATCCCATGGGTATTCAATGTAATATGGTACAAAGTAGGGGATAAAGTATAATAGTTGGGAAGCTATTCAAGATTTAAATTTTGCGTATTTTCCTAATGTGCATGTATTAAAGTCCTACAACTTTGGTTCATGATTTATTGGTTGCAGCTTTGCCACAACCCTATAAATTGAAATTGGAATGGCATCTCTATCTACAATAGTTTTAGAGATATTCAACTTTTAAATTTTTCAATGCCCCTAATTAGCATTATCTAAACTCGTGCAGCATTAATTTTCTGTCCATTATATTGTCAGATGTCACAAACCTATACATCCACATTGGAATTCTGTCTCTATCTGCAATAGTTTGGAAGATATGGAGCTTTTAAAATTTTAATTGTCCCTAATTTGCATAATTTTGAACATCATGACTGTTCAAAACGATATGCACAATTTCACTGGTAAGTCAGTCACCATGGCAAGTTCGGTGGTTTTCGGATTAATTGTGTTTTAGAAAAACTTCAGACAAATTTGGTCCTAAGGAAGGAAGGAAGGGTTCCCACCCAGACATTATTATGTTTTACTCATAAGGCATGCGGGTTTGCAACTGCTGTTAAATACTAGAGAAAGGCCTCTATCCGGGAGATTTTATTTGATTTTGGATTTACAAAGCAGCATTGACTGTGAGCTTTCTTTGTTTTTTTTCCTCAAATAAACAGTCAAAGGTGACAAATACTGACTTGTAAATCCACATGTATGTAACATTTGTATTGAATACATATCTTGGGCAAAGTGTTGATTTTTGTTTTTTCACATGAATATGTAACTAATGCCTCAAAATTAAATCAGAGCATGACATAAAAATTTATGTATTCACTGACCAGAAAAAATATCAGATGCTCTAAAAACTTGGCAAACTGAGCGAGACGTGGGAGTGACCATATGGTTGGTTTAAACATATTTTATTTAAAAAGAATACAATTGGGGAGAAGGGCCAGGCCCTATATTAACCCCTCTTGCAAAGAAAATACAATAACACAGGACAGACGGAACAAGACAAAGCTTTCAGCAGTGCTCCACCAAGACGACAGCGGTGTTGGAGCACTGCATCAAGTGGAACGAATTTAAGAAGGACACCACAGTTGTACTGGACAGATAGTGGGGCTTTATGTACGTTTATTAATATGCAGTGATCAATAATATGCTATGGTAATTAATTTTATTATAACGCAAAAACCGAGGATAAATTCATGTGATTTAGTTGATTATGTAACGGCACTGAGCTGAAAACGTTTGGTATTGATAATGAATTTTTGAACGGCCAGAAATATTGTTTTGTTACTTTCAAAAGTGCAATTAGGAGCGCTAAATAGAACAGTCTCTAGGCTGAAGGATGCGTACTCAGTTACTGAATTATGCAAATGATCCCTTTGAATTGTATAGGTAGGACAGACGAAAAAATAGTGCCATACATCTTCAACCCCTTGTTGGCAACGACATTCAGGAGAATCAACTACACCAATATTATAAAGATGACCATTCAACTGACTGCGACCCATTCTTAATCTCGCATGAAGAATAGAAGCGTATCTTTTTCCAACATAATATAGATTCTTATGCTTAACTGGGCGGGGAATATTTATCGTAATACGATTTTTAAAGATGTCTAGAGTATTTGAATTTCGGACGCTAAGGGGCAGTAGGTTCCAAAGTTTGGTTGCACTGGGATAAAAAGATTTGTTGAATAGTTCAGTTCTGGCACCAAAATGAGGAAGATTGGAAGATTGTCTTGTATTATATCTATTAGGATTCTGATCAGGCGCAATTATATTGCTTAAATAATCAGGGACTAAATTGTGAGTTATTTTGTACATTTGGATCAATTTACTGGTTTCTCTGCGTTTAGCCAAGGTTAAAAGACCTGTTTCCTCATACAGTTTATCACTTGGTGTAGTACGCATTGCACCACAAATGACACGGGCAGCAGCCAGTTGAATGTTTTCCAGTCGTTCAGCATCAGCCTGTGTGCAGCCATCCCAAACTATACTAGCATATTCCATCAAAGGACGAACAAAGGATGTATAAATTATTTCGAGGGTAGCCCTGTCGCGAGAGTATTGTAAAGATTTCATGATGTTGAGCTGTTTGGTAGCTCTTGCCTCGACCATGTCGAAATGATCTTTCCATCGTAAATCGGACCTAAACATGAGCCCCAAGTGTTTATGGTGATTAACATTTTGCAGTTGGTGGTTTTGAAAAACAAGAGGAGGATGATTTACTTGGTTAATTTTTCGAGATATTAACATGGCATCGGTTTTTACAGCATTAAAAGTCACAAGCCAGTTTGTGGACCACGAATCAATGAGAGACAGATCTTCATTAAGAGTGGAGGCGGCTAATAGAGGGTTGTCCACAGAAAGATATAGTGATGTATCGTCAGCAAAGAGTTTGATATTTGAGTGGACAATGTCAACAATATCATTGATGAAGATCAAGAAGAGGAGTGGCCCTAACACGGAGCCCTGTGGAACACCAGCACCAACTGTGCCCCAATTTGATGATTGACCGTTTATAACTACTCGCTGCTGACGATTGTATAAATAATTTCGAAACCAATTTAACAAAGAATTAGATACCCCACTACGTTCAAGTTTATACAGAAGACCTTCATGCCAAACACGATCAAAAGCTTTGCTTATGTCTAGGAAGACTATTCTAACTTCTTTTTGGAGATCGATAGCTAGGCATAATTCATGATACAATGATAAAAGTTGGTTTACTGTTGAGTCACCAGGAATAAATCCTGACTGATCTGCTGACAAAAGCAAGTTTTCTCTAAAAAAATTAAAAGTGTGTTTGAATATAACTTTCTCCATTATCTTGCCGACGCAACTCAATAGAGAAATGGGTCGGTAATTATTACAAAGATTCGTCTCGCCCTTTTTATGAAGGGGGGTAACATTGGCCTGTTTCCATAAGCTGGGAAAGGTTTCAAGACGTAGAGATAAATTGAACAATTTGGCCAGCGAATCGCAGATAGATGGTGTACCCTCTTTTAGAAGTCTGGGGCTGATCCCGTCGGGACCGGTAACCATATGGTTAATCCGTTTAGTCCCATACATTGCCTGATATTCCAGATTATTTGCATAATTTAAAATCTGATGGATGGTCCAATTCGCCATAAAACTTAAGGCTCATTCAAGTACCAACATGCACAGTGTAAAATCAGTTGGTTTTGTTTATCATTTTCCAGCAAGTGATTCTGCAACTGCCGCAAACAGCAGCTGCATCGTGACCAGCCGTGGGATGGGGTGGCGTTGATGACTGTCCATGACAACACATGCCCACATCGTGTGCTTCATGTGTTTCATGTGTCCTACATTCTAAGCATTCGACATTTCAACGCTTTGTACTTGTCCATGGTTTTGATCCACAGGTGCAGCCAGCAGAATGGTTGTCCTCATATTCTGGTAGATACGAATCCATAGAAACTAACCAGCAAAGTCACTGTCTGCTTAAAAAGTACCATACTTATATATTCCCTCGGTTTTTATTTTATTAGCTCAACTACATTGAATAATAATAAATAAGTAAGTAAGTAAATCCTTTATTGACACAAAGGAGGTCACAAGTGACCTATTTGTCAACATACAAAGATAAATATATAATACATAACTAGCACATGGTAATGAAACTCTATGAGTTCTGTATAAATTATGTTACTTGACTAGTTCAGTCCTCAAAGTAGACGTCGCTGCATGTGTTTACAATTAAGTACCATTCGAATGTTCAAGTGTCAACATCTGCACCATGATAGCATGCACCAAATGGAGACCTCAGTCAATGTATTTTTTCATTGTTCGTATAGTTGTGTACAGTTGAGATCCATACATGTGCCAAGTGTGTACCAGGGTACCTGTACGTGTGCAATACAGATAAAAAGAGGGTTATTTGAACAAAGCAAACAAAATTTCAGTACCTGCGACATCTGAGATGAAAATTTGGTTTATACGACCTTTGCATTTCTAACGTGTCGCATTTGCTGCATCTTCACATTTGTACAAAAATTACTTGTGGCAAACAATACATTTGAGTCATTAGTTGACATGATGGCCGTAAATTTCCTGGACACGGACATCGTCTGGAAGTTATTTATATAATGTAACTGTGCGGGGCATATTTTCTCCTTCGAATTGTGACAAGGGCAAGTAAGGAAACCATGAATTTCATTTTCAACCACGTTCAGGGTACACCTGTTCCAAATTCTTTCTTCAGACGCTAATCTAGGTCTACAGTGTCTCCCTTGTCATACTTGCAGCCTATGGGAGCTTAACCTAAATCTTGCAATGGCACTTATATAGTGTAAACTGGGAACTCATAGTAAATATTTTTCCATACAGTATTCTGTTTTAAATAACTTATAACTTCTAAGCTTTTGCTCGTCAGTGACATTCCTCACGTTTTCATTCGATTATGAAGGATTTCTCATTCACAAATTTTTGTTCTGTCTAATAATTGCACGTACTGACTTTACACAAAATATTTTGCACCTTTGCACACCAGTTCATTTGCCCATGGCAGTTTAAAGCTAACAAGGTATAATATGCATTTCTCGTAACATTATCTGCCGGTAATTTTAACAGTTTCACCCGTTATGGCCCGTATCTGATAGCGCACTTGAAGAGGGAACCGACCACTGCCACAATAAACTCCAAGAGTTGGAATTTGTTTCTGGACTCCAAGCATATTTTTAAGAACTGCAGCTGAACCACTTCTAAAGAACTAATTCATTGTTCTCTAACCATATTTCACTTCCCTACCCTGGAATAGGCATCATTTGCACATCAAACAGTTTCAGTGCTGATACTGGTGTGGGTTTACCCTTGCAGGAGTAGACCAGCCTGTTACAATTGTACAATGCCTGCTATGCCTGCTCTCGATGATACGAATAGGTTGCATGGAAACAGTTGGACTCACTAGAACTAAAAATTACTTCCAGATACTTATTTTATTTATTTATTTATTTATTCATTCATTCATTCATTCATTCATTCATTCATTCATTCATTCATTCATTCATTCATTTATTTATTTATTTATCCTGGGTAGCCCTTTCAGAGCAAAGCTCTGTTCTTACAAGAGGCCCAGCATACATCAAGATAATAAATACAAATACAAGTAAAACACATAAATATATACAATACTACATAGTAGCAGGGGTACCAAAATGATTTGAAAAGAGCATCCGATTCAGAAATAGAAGCGTTTATATAATACTTTAAAAGTAGGCAGGTCTTCTGCTCTCCTGATAAAATCTGGTATTGCATTCCAGGTGATAGCACCATTGTAAGCGAATGACTTTTAAAAAACGTTGCGATTTACGGTTGGTACTAAAACATTTAATGTAGTGGTAATTGTGTTGTAAATATTTACATCTGACACACGAGTCACTTGATCTGACAGATAATGCGGTGCTAAACCATATATACATTTATACATTAAGACTGCAGTGTGAAAACGCCTGCGTTCATAGAGGGTTTGCCAACATAGAACTTTTACCAACTCTTCACCTCTGATGTCTCTATAATTAAAATTTCCTGTAACTACCCTGGCTGCCGTATTTTGCAAACTTTGCGCCTTACGTGATCCCTCATAGCCACAAACATCCCAAACCGTATCACAATAGTCTAATAGAGGTTGAATACAGGCTATATAAATGAGTTTTGAAGCCTCCGCAGGTAAGACAGATCTTAATTTACGCAATACAAAGAGCTTTCCGTTCACAACTTTACATAAGTACGAGATATGTTGACTCCACTTAAGGTGATTGTCAACAAAAATACCAAGGTACTTAGCCGATTCAACTTGTTCAAGTGATAACCCATCCAAAATTATTTCAAGATCAGCCTGATTTGTAAAGTTGGACACCAAGAGCGTGTTTGATTTAGGCATATTAACACAAAGTCTGGTACCAGTCGGCCATGTGAATGCTTCGTTTACTGCGAGCTGTAAATTGGAGTTGACCTCGCAACTAGTATAAATAATCTCTTACGTGAACTTGGTTGGACAACTCTCGCCAGCAGGAGGAAGTATTCTAAGTTACTTCTTCTTTACAAAATGTATCACAACTTAACACCCTCCTATCTCTCTCAATTAACTCCTCCTAATTTTAATGCTCGAAACCTCCGCTACACTAGCTCCATACGTCCCATCAATTGCAAAACTAACCGCTTAGACAAATCCTTCCTACCTGACACTATCAAACTGTGGAACAATCTTCCCTCCGATATAAGAGACTCAATTTCCCTCCAAATATTCAAATCAAAGCTGAAAGCAACACTACTAGCAGTGGATCATGTTCCTGTTTACTATACCCAAGGACACAGATTTGCCAACATTTATCATACCCAGCTTCGTCTTGGATTCTCGAGACTTAACTTTGATCTCTTTAAAGTCAACATCATCCCACAACCTACATGTTCGTGTTCCTACCCCACTGAAGATCTGCAACATTACCTGTTCTTTTGTCCAAAGTATTCAACTTATAGAATTAGACTACTCAACTCCATCATCCCTATTATTGCTCCCGGCGTCCACCCAAATCTGATTATACACACAGCGAGTGACAGACTAGCTCATATTCTTCTCTTTGGCAGCGACCAATTGTCCATTCCCTTCAACATACAAATTTGTGATGCTTTCCACAGATACATCGTAGATACTAGACGCTTCATATCTTAGTTCTGTTATGCATAAGCAGTAATTTTCAATTGGGTTAGTCGCTGATAATTCTTACTTCCCAAATGTCCTTAATGAAATTTCCTAACGCTAGTCCGTATTATTGTGAACAGGGACGTATATGTGTACATTCTACGTGCAGTTAACTATTTTGCTTTGTTTTGCATTTTGATGACTACCACTACTGTGATTTTTGTATGCAGGGTACAAATCTGAAGCATGTGTACAGCTTCTCTGTTAATTGGGTAACTTTGTTCTTGTTTTGTCCTGTGTGTTTTGTAATATACATTTTGTGTGTCACTCTATGTTCTGGAGAACCCCTCGATTAGTGACATCTCGATGTACTATAGGGCGATCCAGTTGAAATAAACATGTTTAAAATAAAAAAATATAAATAAGTGTGTCATCAGCGAATAAGTTACATAATCCAGAAAAAACATGTTGCCCGATGTCATTAACATACAATAAAAATAACAAAGGTCCAATTATCGACCTTTGAGGTACACCAATTGTGACGTCTTTAAAGCTTGACACTTGACCTCCACATTTAACCCTTTGCTTTCTTCCCGATAAATAAGACTTGAACCAAGCTAGCTCAATCTGTTTTACACCATATTTTTCCAATTTCTGTACAAGTATCTCATGATCAATTGTATCGAAACACTTTTTCAGATCTAATAAGCACACACCAATGCATAAGCCATGTAACCAATCATCAATAGCCTTATGTAAACAAGTTTGAGTTGAATGGTACCTTAGATAAGCTGACTGATCAGGAGTAATGAAATCATATTCCTGTAGATAATTTAAGAACTGCATTTGAACTGCTTTTTCCAACGGCTTTGCAATGTGGCCGACAATAGAGATAGGTCTGTAATTAGATTTCTCCATAACATCACCATTCCCTTTGTAAATGGGTGTAACGCAGGTAATTTTCCAGTCTGGTAATACAGTAGACTTGTCAAGTGAAAGATTAAAAATATGAGACAATGAATCAGCAAGGAAACTGGCACCTAAGTTCAACAGCTTTGTGTCCATATCCAGCACATCAATGTTACTTGTCGTCGGTAACTCTTTCAAAAACCAAAACACAAAGTCACCAGTGATTTCACGAAATTTAAAATTATAAATACTGTCCGGACCCTTCCAAGGCATCTCAGCGGCCAAGGCATAATGGGCATGCACATGCTACTATATTATTAAAAAAACCTATGAATTATTTGTCTGTAAGGCATTCAATTTGCATATTACTTTATTTATGGCCAGCTACTCCCAATATCGACTTCAGTACTTGGGAGTACATTTCATGTGCGGTTATGTGCAGTCTCTACTACTTGTATCACAGGTATTCATTTACTTTTTCTTACTCCTTATATTCAATATGATTTCACATGTAACGTCAGTTTTACCAACTCCTATGTCAGGAGTTTGTACCATATTTTCTGAGCTCCTTCTGTATTGTCGTATTATTCGTTTTGTTACCATGGTATATTGTCCGAATATCTCCATACACCTATCACCTATAAACTACACCATATATCCGCCTTCCGACCTTTTAATGCACATCCAAACTAACCCCTGTCCTCTGCCACTCACTTCTGGCCTCTCAGCGTTTATTGCACATTTACAGCAGCCCATTGTTAATGCCGTTTCTTCCTTCCCTCATATCAACCGTCATGGGGATTAGCATTGATCATTATAGAGTGGCAATTGGACTTTTTCACAACTGTTGGTCAACCCCACGAAAGTATGATTGGCCCAAGAATACTGCTGATTCCGAAATAATCCTTTCTTTCTGTTTCTTATCCTTAGTCCCAATGAACGTGATTCTACTAGGTTCCACGTGTCTACAACACCTACTGTCAGTCTTGCAATTTTTTTTTCAGTCCTGCATTGATGTGCATCCAAACCCCGGACAAAACGACCCCTCTGCAAAAAATTATTTAAAACTATGCCACTCAAACGCCCGTAGTATTAAGAGTTCGGGCAAACTTGATGAACTTCAATTATTAGCGCAAGTCGAAAATTTTGATGTTATCACTTTATCAGAAACTTGGCTTGATGCGAATTTTCCTGATCAACTCCTCCATATTGACAATTTTCAACCCCCTTTTAGAAGAGACCGTCCTACAGGACGAGGAGGAGGAGTCCTTACATATGTTTCTGCTTCGTTACCTTGTCGAAGGCGCACCGATCTAGAGGATCTGAACTCAGAGTGCACCTGGATTGAGATTACAACAAAACGTGGGGTTCTACTGATTGGAAATTATTATCGACCCCCCGGCCAGCCTGCTCAAATACGGGATGCCTTTCTCGAAGCTTTGAATACATCAATTTCTATAGCGCTTGAAAGTAACCCACACTCTCTCCTTATTACTGGCGATTTTAACGATAGATGCTCAGACTGGAATTCACCACATCAGGATAGTGACCTTGGCTTAGCGCTTTTCAACCTGCTTCTTCAACACAACCTCTATCAGCTTATACAGGAACCTACAAGAACCACCGAATACTCAGAAAACCTGCTTGATCTTATTATCACTGACTCTCCTGGCCTGGTACTCAACAGTGGTGTCCTCACTCCTCTGTCAAATTCTGACCATGCGATCGTTTTCTGCTCTCTCTCACTATCACACTTTAAAGACCGCCCGCTCAAACGTCATGTTTGGGATTACAATAAAGCCAATTTCACTGAACTTAATTCTACTCTCTTAACAGCACCTTGGAACACAGCCCATGAAGTCTATGATAACCTTGACGACATTGTTTCATACTGGTCAGAATTGCTTCTCTCCACTGCCAAGGAATTTATACCCTTTAGAGAAGTCACCATAAGACCTTCAGACAAGCCTTGGATTACTACCGAGATAAAAAAGCTTATTCGTTTCCGCAATCGGGCATGGAAGCGTTTTAAGAATATAGCTAACCTGCCACGACCCTATACACTCGAGGTTTCCATGAAGGTCGAGAAGTTTTACCAGTTCTACAAGAAGTCACGTAACCATGTCCTTAACAAAATTCGAAAATCGACACGTTCTTACTTTAATAAATTACGTTCTAAACTGGACGATAACGAAATAAATCCAAAACAATGGTGGAGCTTATCTAAGTCTGTCTTGGGATCTAAAATCCACCAGGGGATTCCACCAATAATTGAAAACGACCAAATTATATCCTGCAATGCAAAAAAATGTGATATTTTTAATAACTATTTTGCAAGTCAGTGCACAAATTCTTCTGACATTGACTCCCCACCATTGCCTGAATTTAGTCACCGCACCGAGTCTAGACTAACTGAAATCACTTTTTGTGAGCAGGACGTTTTGAAAGTATTATTGTCTCTAAGACTTACTTCTGCAACAGGGCCTGACAATATTGGCAACATCCTTCTAAAAAATACTGCTCACTCCATCTGTAATCCTCTCACAAAAATATTTAAACTTTCTCTTAACCAAGCCTACTTTCCCTTGTCCTGGAAACGTTCAAATATTTGTCCTGTCTTCAAAAAATCTAACAGACAAATAAAAAGTAACTATAGGCCAATATCCTTACTCTGTAATGTTTCTAAAGTCTTTGAACGCATAATGTTTAATGCCCTCTATGAATATTTAACTGCAAACGATCTCCTCACACACAAAACTTCAGGTTTCAAGGCAGGCGACTCAACAATCAATCAACTTGTCTACCTACTTCATATTATATATAACGGTCTAGAGTTATCAAAAGAGGCCAGAATGGTATTTCTTGACGTCTCTAAGGCTTTCGACAAGGTATGGCACCCTGGACTCCTCTTCAAACTCAAGCAGCTTGGCATATCGGATCATCTTGTTACCTGGGTTGAAAGTTATCTATCTAATCGCCTCCAAAGAGCTACTATTCATGGTCAATCTTCTGTCTGGCTTCCTATCCAGGCTGGAGTGCCTCAGGGATCTATCCTTGGGCCCCTCCTTTTCTTGGTTTATGTAAATGACCTAGTGGACAATCTCACGTGCGAAGTGAGATTGTTCGCTGATGATACTAGCATACTCGAAATTGTCAATAACCCTGTTCAATCCTCACGCCACCTGAACACCAATCTGTCTCTAATACATTACTGGGGCAGGCTATGGCGAGTGTTATTCAATGCCACCAAATCACTATCTGTTATATTTTCTGTGAAACGAGTGAAACCTCATCATCCGCCAGTTTTCTTGCGTGGGTCTCCGATTCCTGAGGCAGACATTCATACACATCTGGGAATCACTTTGAGTGGTGACTTATCTTGGCAAGCCCATATCACCCGAATTACCAATAAAGCTGGTCAAAGAATTTCCTTACTGCGTAGGTTCAAGTATAAACTGTCACGCAAATCCCTGGTCAAACTATATTGTTCTATGATCCGTCCAATCCTTGAGTACGGCTGTGTTTTATTCGACAACTGTGGCAAAGTCCTGTCGGATCGATTGGAATCGATTCAGTATAATGCCGCTAAAATTTGTACAGGTGCCTTGAAACACACATCACATGTTAATTTACTTCGTGAACTTGGCTGGTCAACTCTTGCAGACAGACGTAAATACTTTAAGCTTGTCCTCTTTTACAAAATGTACCACAAACTGACTCCTTCTTATCTATCTAATCTAGTACCCCCTCCTCCTGCTGGTCGTGCTCTCCGACATTCAATGTCGGTGCGCCCCATTAGATGTAGAACATCGCGTCTGTCTAACTCTTTCCTCCCAGATGCTATCAAACAGTGGAATAACCTGCCTGCCGACATCAGAGATTCGCTTTCTCTACATATATTCAAATCGAAACTTAAAGCTACTCTTTTAGCCACAGACACTGTTCCCGAGTTCTATCTCCATGGTGACAGATTTGCTAATATTTGCCACACGCAATTACGCCTAGGATTCTCTAGACTAAACTCCCACCTTCACAAAATTAACATCCTTCCTGACCCATCCTGTGCCTGTTCTTATCCCACTGAAGACTCCAAGCATTTTCTACTCTTCTGTCCCAATTACATCGTTCCGAGAAACAGATTACTGAATACTGTTATTCCTTTGATTGCTCCGGGGGTTAGCCCGCATCTTATAATTCATATTGGTAGTGATAGGTTAGTTGAAATATTTCTCCGTGGCAGTAACGAGCTTTCGAGCTGCCTGAATATCCAGATCTGTGATGCTATCCATCAGTACATTATTGATACCAGGCGCTTTAACGACTAAATGTTTCCATTACTGTTACTGTAGTATTCATCGGTTGGACTATGCAAATTTATTTGTATCATACCTTTTTTCTTTAATGGATAAATAGGGAACTCAATTCATATTGGTTTAACTTGTATCTGAAATGTAATCAAACTTTGATATTTGTACAGAGTTTACATAGATATAATTCATTGGTAACATTTGTTCTGTCATGTGTGTCTTGTATATACTTACTGTGTGTCTCCATGTTCTGGAGAACCCATGTATTAGTCATTTCGATGTACTATAGGGCTATCCAGACTAAATAAATACGTTTAAACTAAAATTAAACTAATTATTTGCTGTAACCGTATGACCAACAGAACAGAAGTAGGTGTTAAGCTCATCGACAGTTAACTCTCTCGGCTCCGAAATCGTGGATTTCTTGCTGGGATACACCTTTCTAAAAGCAGCCCATAACCTTTTAGGATTGTTCTTTTCTTCAACCATGACATTTTAAAAATAATTTTGTTTCGCATTTCGTATGACCGTCGTGACTCTGTTTCTAGTAATCTAGTAATCTTGTAAAGTGACCATAAGTTGGTATCATTATTATTAGTAGCAGCTTCATGTAAAAAGTCGCGCTTATACATCAATTTAACAATATCATCAGTGACCCAGGGATTTCTCCTATCCTTCAATCTGCGTTCTGTAATAGGTGTATGTTTATTAAATATACGGAGCACTTCATTTTTCCAAGTAGCCCAGGCATTCTCAAGATCATCCATTTTATAACAGACTGAATAGTGCTAGAATCCTTGAGGTCAGTGATAAAATCCTTCTCATTGAAATCCTTAAAATCCCTGAAACGGAGGACTTTGTGTTCTTTCAGGATTTTGGGAAAATTTAATTCGGTGAATATCATATAATGATCACTTAAAGTAACCTTATTCACACCTGATCTAACATGATTATTACTCATACTGGTAAGAATAACATCAATAATGGTCGAAGTGGTTAAAGTTACCCTTGTAGGATCTGCGTTTAGTTGTTTCATACCATACAATTGCTCAATGTAATGTACAGGATTTTTGGACAAGGTCTCATCCAATTTATAGTCAAAGTTTAAGTCACCCAACAAGATAACCTCTTTCTCTTCTGCAAAAGCACCTGATAATGAGTCGAGTAAAGCTTCATAATATTCTACATTGGCACTGGGTGGCCTGTACACTGAGCATAATAAAAAAGATGGTCGTTTAGGCAGTTTAATTTCAACCCAACACGTTTCAGTGATACCATTATTCGATAAGTCTTGTCTTGCCGTTGCACCGATGTGCTCCTTCACATAAAGTAATACTCCACCTGCAGTATTTCTGTCACGTCTGAATATTTTAAAACCAGGTATAGCCATTAAAGAATCAGAAATATCTGTATTAAGCCAAGTTTCGTTAACACAGAGAATATCAATAGCATTGACCGTTATCAACTGATTGACCATGTCTAATTTGGGATATAATCTTCTGACATTTAAATGAGCAATGACAAAATTGGAATGCTTAATTGCTGCTGGTCGAAGTCCTTGATGAGATCTTATACTAAGAGATGGCGACACAACATAACTTGCCGTATTAGAATTGGCAGAAATTGTGTTTTCTGGGTTTTCACAAATGTCAGAAAAGTGATGACAGTCATGAGAGAGTACGTTGAAAGGGTTTGATGTAACGAGACTGTTCGGATGCTCAGAACACTTTATATGTCGATTGTTCCCGCATTTTGGTAAAAACCCAATTCATTTTTGATACAATTTTGTATGTTTCTAGTGAAAATATCAATACCTTTGTTATTGAAATGCACGCCATCCTTTATTAAGCACTGGGCATCAATATTGTCATTGTCTATGAAAGTCCATTTGTTCCTGGCGCAAATGAGGCTGATGGCTGAATTTACGAGCCTCGTTTTTGAACGGTACTTGAATTGTCTCCTGTAACATATGCTTGAAAGAGCTATGTTTCGTATATTCGAGAGTTTTAAAGTGTCTTCTAGCCTGCGTAACTTCCTAATAGTGTCACATGCCTCCTCACGTGGAAGGTCATTAGTGCCAGTATGCACCACCAGGAGGTCAATCTTATTGTTTGTTTGTAAGCTTTCAACAAAGTTGGTCGCATTGTTAACTCTCCAGGCAATCGACTGAATATCAACAGTGGCTTGTGTGGAATTGCACAGTGCATCGGCACTTACTCTACTTGTATTATGACACCACTTCAACTGTGGAATTATCAAATTTAAATACAGTTTGACCACGCTTTTGAGCCCCTAAGACCTTAAGTTTTGTTTCAGGCAGGTTAACAACATGGCACTTTTTACAGAATTCAAAACGATCATCAGGATATAATTAACCTGATTCTGTTATGGGAATAAATATATGCATGGTCATATAAAGTGTATCCGCTTAGTTAATTTACCTTTGTGGCAAAGCATAATGATATGATAGATTATATCATTCAAAATCCTTTCTCTTGTCCTTTCAGTTTACCACGGAGGCCGGCTTTGATGAACGTCCAGATACAAATACTTAAAACGAATTTGGTCAAGATGATGTCCGCATAATAACTGGAGAATAATTGCGTGTACACACACACACACACACACACACTCGTGTGTGTGTGTGTAGTGTCTCACCTACAGTTTCAAAAGGAATAATAACTAAAAATACAAAATCATTTTAAAAAGAAAGCAGCCACCCTATAAAGATAGGAGTATGAGGGATAATAAGTCCACGTGTATGTGAGGATATTTACATGATATTCAGGTCAAAAGTTTTGGTATTTATCCTAACAGATACTAAGGGTTTTGGCTAGAGTCATTTTTCCTTCCCAGTACTAGTTACTAGGTACTACTTTCAACTTTTTCTGTCGTCTGGGTATTCAAATAATCCCGCAAGATTTTTACTTTCGTCATATGAATCACAATAAAATTACATGGTACCCCTCTTCTACACTTGAATCACGGAAAGGACAAAAACGGTGGTGAACTGGAGTTCGGCTTGCACCATAACGTCCCATTTCTATTCTGATCCGGGCCACTCCACATCTGAAATATGCTAATGCCCATCCACGCTTTTGCGGTAAGGACAGGTTCAGTATGGAGAATTATATCCTGAGTATTCCTGCCATGCACAAAAGAAAATTCTTTAGTAGGATAAGAGTCAGTGCCCATCAGCTATAATGTGAGGTGGGCAGATATACACGCCCTAAAACACAATAGAATGAAAGATATTGCCTTCAGTGTACTAATGGACTGGTTGAAGATGAGTATCGTGTTTTGACTTCTTGTCCTAAATAATTAAACGGAATTTTTTGATGTAGTTAACTTCACTTCCCTTAATACCCTACCTCCTGATGCACTGTCCAATACAATTATGGGTTACAGCGGTGGGGATACAGAAATTCTAGATCATGTGATGGCTTTCATAAATAAAATTTTTGCAAAAAGATTTCCCTACAACTAATTGTTGGCTGTAATACATTTTAATAACCGCACATTGTACATATTGCAATACTTCTGACCTTTGGCTTTTAACCGCGCTTGAGTCTGGCTAGTGGCGCCATCTAAGATTTTGAGTAATTACGATACTGCGGATGGACGGTGACACTGGGGTCATTGTTATGTATAATTATTTTTATTACCACTTTTTAAAAAATGTTATTTATTTCTTTTAGCTAGAAGTTACCTGTTTTGTCATTTGGTCATAAGTTACTGTATATGCAGTGTTTTGATCAATAAAGTTTCGTATTTCGGTTCAAGTTCACTTTTAAATAGCCCACTAACTGGAAGTTTGTTCCCTTCTTCACCACGTAGTGCATATTGACGTTGGAAAATTTGTTGGCGCTGGGATATGCACTTGGCCCAGATTAACCTTTCAACATGACCCTTCATTGGACGTGAGGACGAGGACTGGTCAGCCACGCCATGAACCTATTAAGCGAGAATAATAGGCATTGCAAGTGTTCTTGTTCCAAGAATGAAGGTGTCCGAAATATGCAGTTTTTTTCTTATTTTTGTTTTCACAAGCCCATCTGAAGATGGTGAACTGTGTTATGCTCTGTACACGTGTGCTTTCTCTAAAGCTTAAGGTTCTATGAAAGTGGCCACTTCATGTCTTCTCGAGTCTCCCGGCATTCTGGGTTCCCTTACCAACACCCCAGAAAGAAGCGACCAGCTCTGTTATGGACAGAATTCTACATTCTGAATTTTATCGGAATTTTATCGCATAAACCCGCCATCTGTAGGTAAAGCTAGCGTCACAGAGAAGCAAGAACTACAGTTACATTGAGATAAACTGTAGGTCTCGAGAATAAGGTATTGACATATTATACATGTAAAAATCACAAATTATAATAAGTGCACATAGTAAAGCTACATGATCACTAATGACTAGAGAAGGAAATAGGTCCATCATGTGGTTCAGTTGGTGTGTAAAGTCAGCACCAGATCAACCATCATTTTGCAGTCTGTTCAAAGGCAAAGTTAATATATTTGATAACATGCTGAAGAACTATGGATCACCTTTGTTTAAATATGACATTAGAAATTAGATTTTTATTTTGAGAAGAACTCTTAATTACAGAAGGAGAGTGAGTCAAACAGTATTTATCTATGGTTAGTAGTCATGACAACCTAGCATAAAATGTCCTCCATGCTCCACCATGTTGCCTGGACATTGATTGCACACTCTCATATCTGCTTGGAATCGTTTTTATCGGCCTGTTTCGATATTAACGGCACCTACACTACTTCGAAGTTGTGTAAGCAGCTTGCGCTAATGTACAGGCATGTTAACTTTTAAATAACACCCTTCGAAACCGTATTCTTTCATTTCACAAGAGGATCTCAGTTAATTGGATGGTCTGTTTTCGCCATTAATGTATTTTGCCCACTGTTTATTGTATTTTTCATGGAGTTAACTACGTAGCAAAGCGATTTTCTCTTGGACATAATAATTTGCGTTAAATTAATAGGGGTTGTGCAAGCCTAATTTTGCTAGAAGGGATTTCATTAATTTCAACCAAGAGTTTTCATTGTAGAGTTTAATTTTCTTTGAGGCATTTGGAAATGAAGCAATTTAGTTCACAATTATGGATATGGTAAAAGTATTTTAGGGCATAACTTAATCGCTGCAATGCATGATTTGCGATGTACTCTAGGCTAAATCTACATAGTTTGTTGTGGCCCTTTTCAGTTTCTACTGTCTCTGTCATTTTCATAAAGTTGTCATTGTTAAGGTGCTGAAATAAGTGTTAAACCCATACTTCAGACCCATAAAAGATTATGGGCAGTATTTGGCTGTTAAAGAGTTTGAACGATAAGTCCACGTTACGATCTGTGTTAAGAGAGTTTTGTTTGCTTTATCTTTTAGTCTTCATAGGCAGTGAAGATTACAAAGGCAGAAAATTTGATACCAAGATAACAATAGTTCTGTGCAGTTTCAATGTCTGGGTCATTCAAGAAGTTGTACTTTTCAGATCTAGAGCTTCCTTTATTGAAGATAACTACCTTTGTTTGTTTGTATTGACATTGGGTTTTCATTTGCAGTAGTATTCGTTTAGTTTTTTCAGTGCATTTTGCAAGCCTTGACTGCTTTAAGAGAGCAGCAGCAAAGTATCTGCATATAAGAGGCAGTTTATTGGGTATGAATCTAGTTTCACAGGGCAACATTCACTATTGGAGATTTTGGGAAGATCATTAATGAATAAGTTGAACAAACCAGGGCTTAGGACACAACCTTGTTTTATCTCAACATTCGATTGGAATGATTGTGTTAGTCCTGCCTTAGTTTTCACCGAATATGAAACTTCAGAATGCATGTTTTGAATTATTCGCAGAAAGTTACCGCCAATGCCGCATGATACCAGTTTGTAGAAAAGGGCTTGTAGGCACATTCTGTCAAAGGCAGATTTGAAATCAACAAAGCAGGTGAAAAGATACTGACGAGGAAGCTGGTTTACATATTCATTAACAGTTTTCAAAGTAAGAATATGATAAAAAGAACTGCCATTGCGACAGAAGCCTTTTTTTATTATTACAACTATCTTCTTGAAGCTTGACAGTACAGGAGTCAGTCCTTAACTCCCAAACTTTGTACATGAAACGAATAATATTATAGTGTACATAGCTATGATTGCACAACGTTTTTAACATGGTTTGATTTTACTTTGTCCACACAACTTTTAAGATGTGACGGACGCATCATGGACTTACCCCGGTCCATGGTGCCCCCGTGTCAAAGGGGTAGTTTTCCGAATAAAATTATTATTATTATTATTATTATTATTATTATTATTATTATTATTATTATTATTATTATTATTATTATTATTATTATTATTATTATTATTATTATTATTATTATTATTATTATTATTATTATTATTATTATTATTATTATTATTACAAGGGATTGTATTATGCATTTTGGTAACGTGTTTAGGAATATTCTAGAAGTCTTTGATGTTTTGGAATATTTTCAAAATGCAAATGTTATGGTCTCATATATTTTATAGATAGGCCCGCCCCCCCCCTCCGAAAAAAAAAGTAATTAAAAAAAATAAATAAATAAATAAATAAAGAACTGGTCTTGCTCACAAACCTTGGGAACCTCGGGTGCGGCATCAACAAGTACCCATGCATATGGCTGCCAAGTTCATGCGCGATAGTACCGATTTGGTGTTTTGAATAGGTGGTGTGCGAAACATATACGTTATTTGTGCTGAATGGCTTATGTATAGACTAAATGTAGTATTCAACATATATTGGGAATTCTCTTGTGCGAGCATAACCTAATAATGTATTTAATAATGTAATTGTATTGCCGTAAAGTAAGTGTTGCAGAAAGCAGTGACCAAGAACGACAGTTCCTGAGACTCACAAATAAAACGCAGTGAAGTTTGTGTGCTGATATAGAATTAGCGCATGGAACATGTAGCACCTGCGTATTTCTACAAATACAATCAAGGGTGAAATGAAAATCTGTTAAGCTTAACGTGAAATGAAAGGACTTTATGAACTGCACTTCGAAACTTATATCTATTGTATACATAACAACATATTGTCGACGAAACACGTTGCAAGTGAGGGACTAACCATAACGTAAAGGTTTATTAGTACAATTATGCAAAGATGAAAACACGTTTCGACCGACTGAGCATTATGAAAACAATGTGAACAGACTTGTTATCAAATAACTAAAACTAAAATAAATAAATAAATAAATAAATAAATAAATAAATAAGTAAATAAATAAATGAATAAATAAATAAATGACGGAGTGAGTAAACGAACAAATAAACAAGTGATAAACAATGATAGACACACAAGGTAACTATGTGCTACTAAAGTGTAAAGGCAATCATTTTTAATACCTATGGTGGGCTTGAAATACTTATAAGTTCTTTTCTCTATTTCAGGTACATTGAACGAAAACGATGACATAGTTGCGCATATCAACATGAGGTCAACACTCTCCGCACAAGATGTCAAGAATCCGGGCGCTGCGGAAGTATGTTCTGCTGGTGGTTTTGCTTCCAACTTTTTTTATGTCGATGTTCTTTCTGTTGAATACAGAACCTGGGCAAAAAGTAGGCCTACGCGTGGGTATCGTCCGCAAGAGCAAGGGAAGACAAAACATAAGGATATTAGAGAACCCAACAACAGTGAAATTTGACAGTTTAATACCACATGCTTCCAAGCAATCAACAAAGAAGGCACCGGAAAAACATTTGAAGTTGCCTAATCTGAAAACGTTACCACCAGTGGTGCAACCGTCGTCAAATGCCAGTGCAAAGTCAAGAACAGAAGGACTGTCGCGTGTAAAACAGCGTGATGTTGAAAGAAACAGAACGGCAGAGATAAAACGTGACAGTAACACTGTAACAAACGATACTCCAGGTCCAAGAAACTATTTAGAAAGCAAGACGCTTTACAAAAAATGCGACAAAGAATGTGAACGCTTCAGAAATTTGTTACGAAGGTGGCCGAAAGGTAAACCGCGTGCGGCATTTTACTACCTGACACAAAGAAACAGAGTAGATCTCTTTTATAAATCGCTGGCAACCGTTGATAAGTATTTCAACAATCGGTTCCGGTATCCAATCATTATTTTCATTGAGGAAGAATACATATCGTCAATACCAAATGTACGAAAACGTACGGATTCTGATCTTTATTTCCAGGTTGTGGAATTTAAAATTCCTTCGTTCATCACTAAGCCAATCAAGTTCAATATACCTTGTTTAAGTCATATTGGGTATCGTCATATGTGCCGATTCCATGCTAAAATGGTTTTTAAAGAGCCAATAATTGAAGGACTGGACTATTATTGGCGCCTGGATGACGACTCGAGGCTTTTAAAGCCAGTAAAGTATGACGTATTTGATTTCATGCGAAAACGAGGCCTTCAATACGGTTACTCATGGATACATTGGGACGCCATGTCCTGCACTGAAGGATTATGGGAGGCCACCAACAAGTATATCAAAGCACACAAAATAAAGCCGTATTTTTACCACGAATGGCCTCAACCAAGACTTTATTATAACAATTTTGAAATTTCAAAGATGAGCATATGGACGTCAGAGAAATACTCAAAATATATAGATTATATTGATAGGAAAGGTGGTATATTTTATCACAGATGGGGGGACGCTCCCATAAAAGGTATAGCAGTGTCTTTGTTTGTTCCTAAAAACGGAACCCATCATTTCAAAGATATTGGTTATCAACATGGCAGTTACGTTAACACCTGAAAGACTTAACATTGACCCCAGTTATTATTTATAATGCATTATTGAAAGAGTTTTTCCGATTTACCTTGCCTCCGTCCCAATGAACACGTTTCCGTGCAGTTTTTGGACAGAAATTATCTCGTGTGCAAATATTGTGAAACATTGTTCGCACAGATACAGCTATTCTTTTTTGGGGGGTGGGGGGTGGGGGGGGTGGGGGGGGGTGAGGGTGGAGTGGAGTGGGGTGACATGTGGGTATGCGTGCCATATGGATTTTAAGAATAGTTTTGTGCTTGTTAAGATGAACCATTAATGAATACTATACCATCCACAGAAGGAGATGGCTGGGACAGGGTTTTTTCACCTCTCTGATATTTTGAGAGATATTTATAAGTTACTGATAGTCTGCATTTGAAGAGAATACTGATTCATAAAATGAGTTTGACTTGGGAATTGAGATGTAAATATACATTTTTTTAATACCATATGTCGATGGCGAGAGTGTAAGTGTATATATCAACATACATATACATCTTTGGGGTGACTACTAATGTGCAACTACTGTAGTCCTCACAGTGGTAACTGTATCTTTCAGATCCTGCTTACAAGGTACCTTACCCCCTGAAAACTTATTCAATATATATGAATGTATGTATGTATGTATGTATGTATGTATGTATGTATGTATGTATGTATGTATGTATGTATATATATATAAATCTTCGATATGACTACAATATGCAACTACGGTTACCAATACTCGTCACTGTGATGACTTGGTCTTGTTGCTGTGAGAGCCATCTCGCAAGGAACCTCTCCCGCTGAGAATTTATTCAAGACAATCAAGCGTTTGAGAGTTTTACAGTTACAGTGTGAGACCCCGGTTGGTAATGTAAGTAATAAGAGTTATCCCAGACCATACTGCAGATTTATGTTTGTAGATATAGGGAACCTCTTTCACCTATTTCATCAAATTACAGCCAGCTGTAAACTTGTCATGTTTTTGCACTTCTCTTTGTTGACAATACAAATCAGTGTCAATTTCAGTGAGATATATTTCCATAAGAAGCAATGGTCATTAACTTGATGTCAATTTGGTATGAAAAAGGTCGTGAAAATATTTCAGACACATGAACGTGTGGACCAGCCATTTTGGTACGATATCTATAAATTGTTGTAAACACGGCCATGATTGAATACACTGAATAGCTCCCACTGTAAAATTGATAATTTACCATTCTTGGAGTAAAGCAACCAGGTTAACCCTTTGCTTGGAAATACAACATGGCAACATTGCAATAATATGAAATTGACTGAAGAGGTTCGCTATATCTGAAATTTTGTGGGCACGCCAGATTCACAATTCTCAACAAAAGGCTTTTCCTTCAAGCACCAGCATACCTTTTTCGGGGAGGTCGGTGGATGGTGGTGGTGGTTAATACTTCAAAAAAGCTTATCTGTACACCGTGGTTGTTATGTTTCCAAAGTTTGTCGAGGAAAGCAGTTGACCCGTTTTGCAACTTGGCGCTCAGAGTTACGTTGCTGTCCAGCGGATACTTTCAGTACAATTTATTGTGCATCTAATTCAAGCCCCCCCCCCCCCCCCTCATATTATAGTGGAAGCGGATGGAGCAAGGGGGAGGAGAGGGCTTGGGGTTTTTTTTGTATAGTATATGATTGCAAGTGAATTTTTGATGGTCCCATGTGGTGGTTGACATGGAGCGTAAATAACATCTTGCATTTTTTGTTGATGGTTCTTTGTGTGTTACATGTTTGTTGTAACTTGTATAGTTGTACGGGTGTCTTGCATGTTGCTGACATGATTATGTATTTGTGAATCACAGCTAAATACAGTTCATTCCATTCTCTTTAATGATGAGCCCTTTAGTATGAAATAGATCCTTGTTAATGTACAATATCGTTGAATAAGATTTCTGTTAATTTCAAGTGATCTGTGCAGAAGAATGTACACAATTGAGTTTTGATGCGAGGCACTTAAAATTATATGCCTCACATATTCCCCAGTCAGGTGTTGGCTATTCCGATGTATACTTAATCCGTCCCAGAAGGTGTTGTATTTTGAAATTCCTCCCGCGGCCGGATATAATGCAATGCATTCTGCAAGCTAATTTCCTAGTCTTGTAGATGCATGTTTTGTGTGGGTGTTACTTTCACAGACGGTTAGGCTAATTTATGTGCATTGAATTGAAAGTTGTGGGAAAGTAAAAACGCCTATTTAGTGAATTTTTTTTTTAATTAAAAAATGGTCGAATAAATGGATTTACCCGTATCATGTTATATTTTGTTTTGCATTTTGTAACTCTGTGAGATTCGCATGTATGCACAGTATTAAATAGAGTAACTTGTCACATGGATAAAGCGCACTGTGCATAAGAAAGTGAAAGATGAAAAGACACGGGGACCATGAATGTCACGTGTAACCTTGTATGAACAATTTCTTATGTACGTAATTTCACGGAATTATGAACACTGCGACACAAGATAGAAATTTGTATTAGTCTTGCACTGTATGGTGTGAGGGCCTATATAAAACCTTGCGACCTCATTTTTTTTAAAGTTTGGCAACATGTATTTTGTTTTGCAGGATCATCAGTGAATATCAAAAAAGTGATATCGGCAATGTTCGCATGCATAACAAAAGTCCTGCAGACCACGGGATCTGCGCAAGCACAATTATACATATTGCACGCAATATTAACTTTCTTTTGCATTTTTCAACGATACGAGGAGGGTATTACGAAAATAATCAGAGACTAGAGTGTGCTAGATATTAAATTACGAAAATCGGTTGCTATAAAAACAGATTGGTTGCTATTGAAATTTTTTATGAAGACTTTGTTGATATGGAATTGTTAAAAATCGTTTGCTGTGGAAGCCGGTTGGTTCCGCGCACTTTGGCTGGTTATTAGGGAAAAAGGTGCAGACCTTGAATATATAACAAAATTAGTACAAACTAATTTGTTGCTCTGAACATTACGAAAAATCGGTCGCTAATGAAGTAATTCGGTTGATATGGAGGTTATAAGAAGTGGTTGCTGCAGAAGTAAGTTGGTTGCAATAATAATAAGAAAAATCTTCTGTAACTGTAACTAACCAACTGCTGGTTAACGATGTTACAGAGAATGTGAGTTGCTGCGGTATTCATAAAAATCGGTTTCTATGAGCACAATTTGGTTGCTTTTTCTTCCATTTACTATTATATATATATATATATATATATATATATATATATATATATATATATAGTAAATGGAAGAAAAAGCAACCAAATTTTATATATATATATATATATATATATATATATATATATATATAGTAAATGGAAGAAAAAGCAACCAAATTTTATATATATATATATATATATATATATATATATATAGTAAATGGAAGAAAAAGCAACCAAATTTATATATATATATATATATATATATATATATATATATATATATATATATATATATATATATATATTAAAAAAACGAAAGTAACCGTAACCGTCCCACAAGCTACATTTCAACCAAGTGTTAGAACAATATGAATCACAATTTTGCAGAAGTCAAAAATAGTTAAAACACTCAAAATTAGAAGAAAAAAAAAAACATCGCAGCGCCAACTCTTGAACAAATTAAGGTCTAGGAGTCCCCAGAAGTGTCCCTTTGCAATTTCAAAGCAATAGGGGGTGGTCTGGTTTGGTTTAATTTCTTGACACACAGCCTTTTGTTCCCATGATGCATGTTTGTGACACCTAGCAACCCATGACATTTGAGGTCGGGTGGGTCAGCAAAGCCCATTACATTACAGTGAACCTGAAAGTTTCACACTGCATATGAGGACGATTTTTGGAATTGTCATCTTCTAGTCTACCTGAAGTACACATTATTGTCTTTCAAATACACCCAGTTGTGATAAAATGAAAGTATAATGTTTATTTGGCAATATATAGAGAGGGTTAAATTTATATCTGTTAATTCCCCATGTTAATCTATGGAGAAAAAGTGAGGGTCATGGAAAGTGACCACAAGATGTGGGCGGTCAACCATAAACAGGATGGGCAGCACCACCTTTAGGTGAATTTAGAACTAGCCCAGCTATAGACTATAGACAAAGCGCTTTTGGAGCAGACTTTGCATAAACAAGTTCTGTTCTTGCAGTCCTTCTGGAGCGGATGAAACATGAAAAAAAAACAAAAAAAACAAAAAAAAAAACAAGCAAACAATAACAAAAACAAAAAAATGGGAGCGTGGAAATTTGAACAAGCTTGGTAGAGAGCCACCTAAGGTACATCCCCACCAAGTTTGAAAAGAATCTGGTTGACGGTTTTGGAGAAGTAAAAAATGTGTGAATTTCGATTGCAATCACTATTGACTTGCATAGTAATCGACAGGAATGCATGCTTTTACCAACACATACCCGAACTGAAAATTTTGCTAAAATCAGGAATCCACAGTATCACCACCTAGTGGACAACTTTGTTTACCCCTTCCATGAACTACATTTCCACCAATTTTCAGCACAATACCAATGCAAGTTTTGGAGAAGGCGTCGAATATACGTTTAACACACAAAAAAATCTTACATACACCCCACCCCCCCACCCCCCCCAAGAAATCGCAGTACCACCTCTTGCACAAATTAGGTGCGGGGGTCCCCCCAAGTGTCCCTATGCAATTATGAAGCAATTGACTTTGCGGCTTCACAAAAGATTTTTTAAGATTTGGTCAAAAAAGGAAAAAAAAAATCATTAAAACTAAAAAAATCACTGGAGCGTGACCATTTGAACCATCTTGGTAGAAACGCATCCAAGGGACATTCCCCCGGCAAGTTTTAAGTGAATCTACCATACGGTTTTGGAGAAGTTGAAAATGTTTATTGTTGACGGACGGACGCCGACGACTGGCGATGGACCATAAAATAAACTCAGCTGACTGACAAGTCACATGAGCTAAAAAAAATCGTTGAAAAATAAGATCTGTGCCTTTTTCCACATATAAATGCATTTTCTGTTGCGTTCATGGTTTTGAAGCAAACAGAATTATTGAAATTCACACGAAGAGTCACAGTGGTCCAAAAAAGTAATGCAAAAACAACAACAACAAACAAACAAACCAAACAAACAAACAAAAAACAAACAAACAACCGAACCCCTCCACCCCCACTCCCACCCGCACCCCCAAAAGTGGACGTTTGAATAGGGAAGATGTATTTTACACATGGCCTCATTGCCTTGTACTGGACAAGATTAAGAAAAGTATGAGTGACTGATTAAGTGGCCACTCGGTGTTTTCATGTATCAAAACACAGTATGCTATATTTGATGCGGCATAATTATTAAAATAATAATAAACCTTGCTGCAGTTTTGTTCTGTTCGTAATATCTGGCTGGCTGTTCCGGGTTTTTTTGTTTTGTTTTTTGTTTTTGTTTTTTGTTTATTTTTTTTTTGTTGTTGTTCTTGTTTTTTTGTGTTGTTGTTTTTGTTTTTGTTTTTTGTTTTGTTGGTTTTGTTTGTTTTTTGCTTTTTTTCTTCTTTTGTGTGGTTCCTTGGAATATGCGCCAGGAATACGAAAGTAATGTATTTGAAGTTCTCGGGTAATTATAAGTTTTGACGCAATGATAGTAACAGTTACGTGTATACCCATTCACACAAGACCATGCAGGATAATATGCACACAGAGAATTGCAGATAATTAGATAATTGCTTATCAAAATGACCAAAGCTGGAAACAAAGACTGTGAGGTCGACTTCATGTAGTAACTATAATTGACACCTCAAAGGACAGTGTTCTCTTTTGTGCACTTTTATTTGTGATATAACAAAAGAGCTGTTGAATAGCCCGTCCTCAGCTGCCCTTGACATTCAATCCTAAATAAGTCCCACTCTGGTATTGGGGATAAGGATTTCGGAGAGGCAGTAAAAACATGAGCTTCCATTGCAATCCCCATTGGCTTACATGGCAATCAGTAGGAATGCATGCATCAACGAATGATACCCGAATTGGAAAAATCGTTAAAATTCAGGGATCGAAAGTATCACCACCTAGTGAACACCTTTGTGGAGCTGCACTTCCACCAGGTTTCAGAATGTATGAGCGACGGTTTGGGAGAAGTCAAAAATAGGATAACATACACACACAAAAATAGGATCACACACACACACACACACACACACACACACACACACACACACACACACACACACACACGCAAATTCGCAGCGCAACATGTTGAACCAATTAAGGTCTAAGGTCTGGGGATCCCCAGATGTGTGCCTTTGCAATTTCAAAGCAATAGGCTGAGCGGTTTTGGAGATGTTTTCAAAGATTTTGCAACAAAATTGACAGAAAAGAGAAATTTTTTAAAATCCAAAAAGTTATTGGAGCGTGACCATTTGTACAAACTTGGTAGGGACCCACTCTATGTACGAATCCTACCAAGTTTGAAGTGAATCTGGTCAACGGTTTTTGAGAAGAAGAAAATGTGAACTGTTGACGGACGGACGCCGACGACGGACGAATGACCCTTTTGTTACCTCATCTGAGGTAAAAATGAAAGTATGCAACTGCACGGAACGCTGTATTTTTCTATCTAGATGCTTTGTTAGAAAATACTTTTCGTATCCTGGTCTTTGTTTCATGCGTATGCACGGGGGGGGGGGGGGGGGGGCGGGGGATTCTTCCCCTATCGCACAAAGCAAGCTGTTACCCAAAGATGTACCCTTTGACATGAGGCAAGAAACATTGTTCGGACTGCGGAATAGGGTAATGACTACTAGGAAGTGGTTTTGGACAAAAAGACACAGATACAATTGCCCATGAAAACTTGTATGCGATGCAGACTTTTTTTCACTGACAATAAAAAAGCAGCTGTAGTAAATCTTTTGTCAGAAATCGTCTCACCTCATGGCATCTAAATCTTTCTTGCGGTCCATTGACTGGTGCCGTACCCGAATAAAGATGGAAGCATCTGAGCGTGGACAAGTCAACAGTGAGGAAACGAGGGAACACTTAAAACTCAAAACGATACATTGTAGTTAAAAACCACCACGGTAAGCATGGTAAAATGAAAGGAAACTTCTTTTGAATAATTTGTTTAAACTGGACGAAATTCTGCCACCACTACTGCAGTATGTTGTAAATTTATTTATGTGTTTGTGTATAAATTTTCATGCATGTAATTGGAGTTTTAATTTCACTGTTTAGTACATAGCTCTTGTTAAATGTATGTCAGAATATTATTTCGTTTTACTTTTTTTTCACGGTTTTTGTGTCATAAACGAAAATAAAACTGCAGCGAAATTAATTGAACTTTCACTGGGACTTGCATGCATTTATTTTCCAAATTTACTCGCATGTGAAAACCATAACAATCTCACAAATATTCAGACACGCCCGTCCTATTGTGTAAGCTTTTCCTTGTTGAGCTAGACCTCCAAGTACCGAGCATTTTTGAAGGGTGGCGGCTATGGCTTAAAACCCAGGGGCAAGTTAAAAGCAACAGCCAACTGATTCTGCTAATTTAACAAAAACATGATACACTGATATACACCACATAAGCAAGTCCCTGACAAGTCAGCTGAGCTCAAATTGAAATTCTTGAATGGATCTGACAAATTATCACAAGCTTTTAACATGCGCAATGTTAAAGTGCAAGCCTGTATAATATGAGTTTGTTCGCAGTAATCTTATTCAGTTCAAAGTTCTTTGTAACCATACAAATAACACATATCTCGTATCAGGGGCGATAGGCAGCATTATCTTACATTGTTTTAAAAAGTGTAATCCATTAGATTTAATATGGCAAACTTCCAACACTTGAACGGCAAGGAAACACATGTATATGATAAATTTTTTTCTGATCGATGTCAAAAAACTAATTCTGGTCAGTGTGTCACATAGGCAAAATAAAATATGCTGATACTTATCAAAATAAAACTTTAAAAAAAAAAAAAAAAAAACTGCAATCAAGGTGTTTTATTTGCCGGTATAAGTGTGCTGCTTTTCATTCGTAAGGTAAGAAAACATTACTGGTGTTTGTGCTTTTGTTATATCGTTATCGTTGCGAACACATTGAACTGTGTAAATACTGTGTCTTCGGTTATCTTTGCGATGTTTTGTGTGTCCAAGCAGCACAAACCTATAAACTTCGAAAAGGTAGTCCCTTTTACCTTCAGGCTCGTTTCGGCTCTCACGCAGTGTAGAGGAAAAGTTTTTATTGGTGTGCGTAGTTGACAAACAGCTGTTACGTTTTAGCAAACAAACGAAGAACAGCGTGCCTATCATATGTACTGATATTACTTGTTTTTATCGGTGGGAACAAAAAAGCAAATACCTGTGGAACCAGCAACAGACTGAGCGTAAAGAGTTCAAAGGTTTTTGGTCACTTTTGATACCACATAGTCCTGTTTTCATGTGGAGCACCACTGCACTGAGCGTGAACCATGGGGTGGTTCAGCCGCGTTGTTCTTGTTGCGTCTCTTCTGGCTGTGTCTCAGGCATTCTTCAGCGGTAATTCTGCAGCTAGCTCATCTTCAAGTAAGTATGTTCGACTGCTCATCATTATGTGCCATTATTTACGGTAAAGGAAGACATTTTGCTTCTGATTTGGGAAACCATAAAAAGTGTTTTATAGTAATATACAGATAATCCAATAGCTCATACAATAAAATCATCAATACAGTCATATATTTTATCACTATGAATGCGGATTTATAGCATAGCTGTCTTGTATTAAGCTGATAAAACACACAGCAACTTAAAGGTGCATGACATATCATTCACTCACGATGGTACAAGATGGCAGCCTTCTGAATATGTCCCACCTTGCTGCGCGTGAGTGAACGTGCTCCAGGTAATGCTGCAGTCAACATGTTGGAGGGAGAGGGGCGGGGGCAGAAGAGAGAAAGGGAAGGGGGAAAGAGTGTAACACTTCGATCGGTGCAGTTGGCTTGACGCTTTAAGGCGTCAGGTATGAAAAAAAAAATGATGATGATGATGATGATGATGATGATGATGATGATGATGATGATGATGATGATGATGATGATGATGATGATTTATTTACGAATCGACCCCTTTGTACCGGGGGCAGGGTAGAACCCACGGCGCGTCAGACACATATATTACTAAAATGTCTCTATACAAGTAAAATATAGTAAGATATAAAATGCGTTTGTGTCATGAGGGCGCTGCCCTGCAACTTGGTGTGATGTGTGCGCCGACATTGCTCCCAAGGACCACCAGCGGTACCCGAGTACAACCTAATACTATAACCGGGTTCCGGGATGGCCCAGAGAGACGCAAAGAAACAAAAGAGTTTTCCCATAAGCGACAGGGTACCGTGATGAAACCCCAGTTCTTCACCGCAGTGTCTAATTATGTCTGGGTGCCAACCCAGACATTTTGTTTTTCCAAGAATTCTTTCTTTCTTTCTTTCTTTCTTTCTTTCTTTCTTTCTTTCTTTCTTCTTTACGACCAAATTTGTCCGGAGTTTTTCTCGGACACTATCAATCTGAAAACCACCAAACTTGCCATTATGACTGACCCACCAGTGAAATTAGGCACCTGACTTGGAATAGTCATGCTGTTTAAAATTATGCAAATTATGGGCAATTAAATTTTTAAAAGCTTTATATCTTCAAAAATATTATAGATAGACAAAAATTTCTAACTTACACATATAGGTTTGAGACATCTGGCAAAACCAATAGCATGCAAACAAAAGTTGGGCAATTTTAATGTGTGCTAAATTCAGTGAATTTCCCAACAATCCACATTTTGAATCGGGCTTCTGCTGTACTGCATATCACAAGTCTCCATGGCGCTAGGCAACCATTTTGCATTCATGATACTTGAACCTGTCTCATAAGCAGCCTTCTAGCCATGCCTGCCAGGTGTATGGCTTGAAAGGTGTGGGTCTTATGGGAGGTGGGGTGGGGGGGGGTAACTCCCAACAACTGTGTAATATGAGGTTCTCAATAAAGTACAGAGAATCTCTTTCTGTTCATGCAAGAAACATATCTGCTCCATGTTCACACTAATGCTGGACAGAGCTGTAAGTACACCATGACTGAGACTGGCCAGTGTCATAGCTGGTAGCTGGTCTGGTCTTCGCCTGAGGCTAGGAGTCTGCTGGCTTATCAGTCCCAAGGGATCAGAGGGACTGGACTTCCAGGCAGAGCAAGCCCAGTAGAGTGTACCCTCTGCTAAAAATAGACTACATACAGAGCTTACAGTCCTCAATGACTGTTTTCACAACTTGCTGAATTTTGAAAAAGTATATTGGGATTTGTGTCATCTCACTACACACTTTCATGTCTCTGTTTTCTTGTAACCAGTGAGATGAAGCCTGTTCTTCATAGCCAATACTGAGTCAGTATAGTGCATGTCTCAGTTAACAGGTACATGTACATTTAGTTTTGTGACAGCATCTGTTTAAATTTGTTTATGTAATAAAGGAACACAGACAGTTTTGTATTGTATGTATACACATCCGTCTGAATTATAATGTGTGCACACTGTACATGCACATATACTCATCAATACTCCCCAGAAGGGCTGACCCTCTCAGGAGGGGGCACTTTTCTCTGGTCACGAGGGTGTTCACTGTAGAGAGGTTTCACTGTACCTGCAATTTAAGACCTACCCGAATGCCAGACAAAAGTGGTCACATAGGACAGGTGGTCTTTCATCTCAGATAAATTAACAAAGAAACAAAAGGCCAATGTCTTTCTTTTTCCTTCTTTCTTTCTTTCTTTCTTTCTTTCTTTCTTTCTTTCTTTGTTTCTTTTTTTCTTTCTTTCTTTCTTTCTTTCTTTCTTTCTTTCTTTCTTTCTTTCTGTCATTCATTCTTTCTTTCTTTCTTTCTTTCTTTCTTTCTTGCTTGCTTGCTTGCTTGCTTTACGACCAAGTTGGTCCACAGTTTTTTTTCAGACACTGTTTTTCCGGAAACCACCAAACTTGCCATGGTGACTGACATAACCAGTGAAATTGTGCATCTCATTTGGAAAAGTCATGATGTTCAAAATTATGCAAAGTTTCGAAGCAGATTGACTCAAAATTTCAATGTGTATATATACCTTTGTTACACTTGCCAATATAATTGACAGTATAGTTGTAGAATTTCAAATCATGCTAATAAGGGGCATTGAAAAATTTAAAAGTTGAATATCTCCAAAACTATTGTACATAGAGATGCCATTCCAACTTCAATTTATTGGTTTGTAGCAAAGCCGCATCCAATGAACCCTGAACCAAAGTTGTAGGATTTTTATTTATGCAAATTAGGTGAATATGCAAAATGTAAATCTTTAATAGCTTCAAAACTATTATAGAGGTGCCATTCCTACTTCAATTTATGGGTTTGTAGCATAGCCCCATCCAATAAGCAATAAACCAAAGTTCTTATAGGCTTATAATTCATGAAAATTAGGCAAATACACAAAGTTAAAATGTTGAATAGCTTCAAAACTATTATAGATAGTAGTTTAATTCAAACTTCACTTTATAAGTTTGGGATATGGCCACATCCCTTGAACCAAGAACCAAAGCTGAGCATTTAAATTTATAAAAAATTAGGCTAATACATGAAATTTAGATTATGTTGAACAATGGCAAAGTGTAGCATTTCAAACTGTTCTCATTTTGAAGGCACCCAGACAGATTTGCTGTGAAGCAGATGTTCTTTTCTAGTTTTTTCTTTAGACTTGTGTAATATTGTATTTTTACATCGTTAAGAGTTGGGCATATGAGCAAAAAATATAAGAATTCCTCCTTGGCATTTTGACACATATTATATTTTGAATCAGAAAAAGCGCATCTTTCTAAATTTTCCTTCAAACCAAAGACAGCCCGTTCGCGCTTTAAACTTTAATCGAGTAGATAAAATTATCTGACACATGTTATCTCCAAATGTGGACCTTCCTAAAGCCCGATACCTACAGTATAACGAGGGTATTTCGTCTATTTCCCGAAAACGTATATTTTGAGTCTTTCAAGACTCAATATCATTTATGGATTTACATTCTCTTTGTTTAATTTTATCAAAAAAAGTGTTCGGTTCAAATATATTCCAACATATTGGGCTCCTGAATGCGAGGAAATTCTAAGACTAAACGCGAACAACATTCATAACGGGATACACACAATCTACCCTTACATTTTTACTCGGAGTGCTCATTGCATGCCCGTCAGTTATGCACTTGCCTGCGACAGTTGAGGCTACTTGTCAGCTGCGGTTTTGTCATCGTTGTACGTTAAGTCTCTGTCTGTCGTTCGTCTGCAATTTATTTTCCTTAAAACTCAAATACGCCATCAAACTTCAGCAATAGATTATTAACCAATCTACTCATGGTAACAATATTATCGTCAACGACATATACCGTACTTCTGTGTGCTTCTCTTTATGCAGTTGATTATGTCTGTGTGTGAACACAGACATATTGTTTTAGCCAATTTTCTTTCTTTGTTTGTTTGTTTCTTTCTTTCTTTCTTTCTTTCTTTCTTTCTTTCTTTCTTTTTTTTTTCTTTCTTTCTTTCTTTCTTTCTTTCTTTCTTTCTTTCTTTCTTTCTTTCTTTCTTTCTTTCCGCCAGATTTTTGTGTCGTCTTAAACTCAGACACCGTGCAAGCTAGAAACTTCAAACTTTGCATGGATATAGCACCTGCAGTGAAGTTTTGCATATCGTTATTAATAGTCAACATTTTGAAAATTATGCAAATTAGGACAATTAAAAAAAAAAACAATTACTTCTGGCTTCCAAAGAATTCATCCGGTTTTGATGATGTTGGACCCAAATTATAGATATTGTAACACTGCACATTTTTGTAATTTACATGTGACCTCTAAAGGTCAAAAATCAAGGTCATTTGTACGTTTGAAATATTCATCCAGCCATACCTCAGCCAATTTCCATCCAATTTTGATCATGTTGGACACAAATTGTAGCTACTCTAACCCTGCACATTTTTGTAATTTACATATGACCTCCAGAGGTCAAAGGTCAAGGTCATTTCGCCATTTCAAATATTCATGTAGCTATAACTTGGTCAATTATCATCCAATTTTGATCATGTTGGACACAAATTGTAGCTACTGTAACACTGCACATTTTTATAATTTATATGTGACCTCTAGAGGTCAAAGATCAAGATCATTTGGACCTTTTGAAATATTCATCTAGCCATAACTCGGTCACTTTTAATCTAATTTTGAACATGTTGGGCTCAAATTATAGATATTGTAACATTGCACATTTTTGTCATTCACATGTCACCTCTAAAGGTCAAGGTCATTTTGCCATTTGAATGTTTCATCTACCCATAATTTGGTCACTTTCCATCCAATTTTATTCATGTTGGACTCAAATTGTAAGTGTTGGAGGACTGAATATTTTTGTAATTGTGCAAATTGTTCACACACAGACAGATTTGCTTTCAAGCAAATCTTTTTTTTCTAGTTCAATTGCTGTTCACATCATACATTATACAGTACCGTGTATTCTTTTTGAAATATTTTCCAACTTTATTCTTATTTTTTTTGTTATTGTGTAAAGATAACTGATATTCTGTACAACAATACATGTTTGCAACATTTGACAGTTATGCACTTCTTCCTTTTGGTAAAAATCAAACGACCAAGCTACCAGCTAGCATTTTGAATGTAAGTGCACTACAGACATTATAGGAGGCATATCTTAGGGTTGTATTTAGCTATTGATGTATATTATGTTAAACAATAAGTGTTCACTTATCCCAAAATCAGTCTACAGGTATTATCTTGATAATGTGATGAGAAGTGTCTCAACACATTTATCAGGTTTATGTAGTATACTGGGACGTACCAATCTCACTTTCCTACCAGTGAACAGGACGTTTGCAAGATTTCTCGATTATGTACATTGTCACCTTTTGTTATACATATCATAGATTATACAGTTCCATGTATTCATTTTGAAATATTTTCCAACTTTATTTCTACATTTTTGTTATTGTACAAAGATAACTGGTATTCTGTACCAGTATAGACATTATAGGAGACAGTTCTTAGGGTTGTATTTAGCTATTGATGTCTATTATGTTAAACAATTATAAGTGTCCACTATATCCCCAAATCAGACTACGGGTATTATCTTGATAATGTGATGAGAAGTGTCTAAACACATTTATAAATCAGGCTTATGTAGTATACTGGGACGTATCAATCTCACTTTCCTACCATTGAAGAGGACGTTTGCAAAATTTCATGATTATGTACATTGTCACCTTTTGTTACAGATCGTTGATTATACAGTACCATGTATTCATCTTGAAATATTTCCCAACTTTAGTCCTGCATTTTTGTTATTGTACACAGATAACTGGTATTCTGTACAACAATTCATGTTTGCAACATTTAACAGTTATGCACATTTCCTTTTGGTAGAAATCAAACAACATGCCTTAGCCAACTTGCTTATTTTCCAATATACAGAACATACATCTGATGAGTGATGTTTAGTAAATAACTATCTAGGCTTAGTTCAAAGTTACCAGCTAGCAGCATCAACCCACTTGACAATGTACTGCCAGAAAACTTGATTCAAATGCATGTCTGCCAATGAAGATTTCCTTCTTACAACATCAATGTTCGCCTTTCTTTCTTTCTGTCAGATTTTTGTGCCGTCTGAAACTCAGACACCAAGCAAGCTAAAAACTTCAAACTTTGCATGGCTATAGCACCTGCAGTGAAGTTTTGCACATCGTTCTGAATAGTCAATATTTTGAAAAGTATGCAAATTAGGGCAATTAAAAAAAATTCAATTGCCTCTGGCTTCCAGAGTATTCATCTGATTTTGATGATGTTGGACTGAAATTGTAGAAATTGTAACGTTGTACATTTTTGTAATTTACATGTGACCTCTAAAGGTCAAGGTCATTCGGACTTTTGAAATATTCATCTAGCGATGACTCAATTTTTATCCAATTTTGATGATATTGGGCTCCCACTGTAGATACTGTAACACTTCACATTTTTTATTAACATTTGACCTCTAAAGGTCAAGGTCATTTTTCCTTTTCAATGTTTCATCTAGCCATAATTTTGTCACTTTCCATCCAATTTTATTCATGTTGGACTCAAATTGTAGGTGTTGCAACACTGCATACTTTTGTAATTGTGCAAAATTTTCACACGCACAGACAGATTTGCCTTCAATCAAATTTTTCTTTTTAGTTGTGTTTCATATTTACTGATATCATGGGAGGTAATTTGAATTTCCTCCTCGAATGGAAAGATCATCAGGTGTATGCATGTACACTACAGGATGGAGATTTATATAGTTTGTACTCCTATCGCTGAACATATTACGCACAATTTTCTGACGTGATTTATCATATATATATATATATATATATATATATATATATATATATATATATATATATATATATATATATATATATATATATATATATATATGTATATACATAATAATAATAATAATAATAATAATAATAATAATAATAATAATAATAATAATAATAATAATAATAATAATAATAATAATAATAATAATTGAACATCTTTATACCGGATAGCCTGTTCAGCCTATGGTTGTTCTTCCACAGGGTCCAGATATTAGCCCAATTGTCCCAAACTTAATGTAGGAGGAAACCGGTATATATATATATATATATATATATATATATATATATATATATATATATATATATATATATATATATATATATATATATATATATATATAAATATATATATATATATATATATGTGTGTGTGTGTGTGTGTGTGTGTGTGTCTGAGTGTGTGTGTGTGTGAGAGAGAGTGAGTGTGTGTATTTTCTATCCTTGCGGGTGAGATAAAATCATCTTCATAATTCTGTTTTCTTTCTTTCTTTCGTTCTTTCTTTCTTTCTTTCTTTCTTTCTTTCTTTGTTTCTTTCTTTCTTTGTATCTTTCTTTCGTTCTTTCTTTCGTTCCTCTTTTTTCTTTACAAGCAATTTTGTTCGACAATTTTCTCGGACACTATTATACTTAGAAATACCAAACTTGGTATGTATATATATATATATATATATATATATATATATATATATATATATATATATATATATATATATATATGTATATATATATATATACATATATATATGTAATGCCATGCCTTTTTTACAAAGACGGTTGAGTGCAATTAAAATTATGCAATTTAAGGCCGTTTTAATTCTTGAATATCATCATTATAGGTAAAGATTCCATTCCAACTTCTATTTATAGGTTTATGCTGTAGGCGCATCCAATGAACCAGTGAGAAAAGGTGTAGAATTTTAATTAATGCTAATTGGGGGCACTTGAAAAGTTTAAATATTGAATATCTTCAAAACTGGTACAGGTGGAGAGACCATTCCAACTTCAATGTATAGGTTTGTGCAGCAGCTGCATCTGATGAACCATAAACAAATGTTGTAGAATCTTATTTATGCTATAATTAGGGGCACTTTGAAAGTTCAAATGTTGAATATCTTCAAAACTATTGTAAGTAGAGATGGCAATGCAACTTTAACGTATATGTTTTTTTCTGCAGGCGCATACAATGAACCACAAGTAAAAGTGGTAATATTTTTAATAAACGTTAATTAGGGCTACTTAAAAAGTATTAATCTTAAATATCTTCAAAGTTATGATCGGCAGAGGTGCCATTCCAGATTTAATAGATGGGTTTGTGCCGAAGGCGCATCTGATGAACCACAAAGATGTGGCATTCAAATTTATGCCAGTTTCGGAGGCACACAGACAGATTTGCTTTCAAGCAAATCTTCCTTTCTAGTTTATTTAACTGTTTGCGTATTTGTTTACCTATTTATAGGGCCATCTGAGTTGGAAGCTGTCAAACACAACATCACTGCATTATGGGCAGTCATTGAACGCATGAGTTCATGTAAGCCTGCTGTACATGTTCATGTTGATGGGCATGCACGTACTCCCGGGCACAAAATGGATGCAAAATCAGCTAATCAGCTTGGAGATACACACATCTATCTCCATCTCCATATGATGCCGCCAAGACCTGTTCCGTGCACACCACGCTGTCATAGATGCAGAATGAATCATCTCAGGCCTCATCATCAAAAGCATAATTCAACTAATCAAGGTCATACAAGGAACAAACATGACTCACATGAACACGTCGGTCACCATAGCCATGACCTACATGGCCATCATAGTCATGAACACCATGATCACCATAATCATGAAGACCACCATCATTCTAGTCATGAACACCACCGTGATCATGATCATCATAGTCACGAAGACCATGATCAAGGACGCCATAGCTCTCATAAAATGGCTAATAAATGGAATAATTCACAGCCATTTCTGCATCATGGTCATGACCACCACGATCATCATAGCCAAGGACACCAAGGTCATCATAGTCATGAACACAACAATCATCATATTCATGATGATCACTATCATCACGGCAATAAACATCACGACCATAAAAGTCATGATTCACATTACCATGTTGGTAAACAAAACAATTCACAGCAGTTGCATCATAGTCATGGTCACCATGATCACCAGGGTCATGAACATGGACACCATAAATCTCATAAAATGGCTAAGAAATTGAATAATTCACATTCAGTTCTGCACCATGATCATGATCATCATATTCATGTTCACTATGATGATCATAGTCATAGGCATCACCACAGCCATGAGCACCATAAACAGCATAGTCATGAACACCACGATCGCCACAATCAGCACCATGTTCACCATAGTCATGAACACCATAAGCATAACAGCCATGGACAACATGACCATCGTCATCATGAACATCGTGACACACACATGCATCAAGCTCACGGAAACCACAAAGGCGGCCACGTCAAAGATCGTACAAAAACCACGATTTCAACCAGTATCGAAGCTGACGCAGAGTCTGGAGAAAGTGACAATCAGGCCCAGACAACGCCAGGCGAACAGACCACGAACCGCAGTGAGTGACCAAGACCAATGTTGTAGACGTAAAATTTCATGAGAGAGTACAATCAAAAGCCAATGAACACAAGACATCATGATCGTAACCCTTCCCCTTGTTTGGGAAAACACACACACACACACACACACACACACACACACACACACACACACACACACACATATAAAGAGTTTTGCATCGGGTGGAGGAAAACAATTTAATATGCGAGCATTATTGTGGCTGGTTCTTGTCAAATTTTCAACCAAAATTATTTTGTTGAAATTTTTAAAATTATAATACGAGGTTAGGCAGACGACATTAATTTGAAAGTGACAAGTCAACAGTGAATATCTGTTTACTCGTTTCGCAAAAAAGATAACGCTGATTTATTGTTCTGTTACAGCCGAGTATGTTTACGCAACATGTTACATGCAGCCGAATAGAATTATACCGAGAAATAGAAAGCAGAATATAAAAGGGATAATATCAATGAGGCAAAAGGTACTGCACATGCGTCTTTTTACGTAAACGAAAGATAATTGGACAGACGTTAACAAAGCTTGCTGCTTGCATGCGGCTGTCCCTGTTCAATGTGTTATGGACAAACTACACATTTTAACCTTTAATTGTTGCTTTCATTCCCACAATGACCATGCACACATTACAAATTTTGACCCAAAAGCAGTACAGAATATTAATAAATAAATATCATAAGCATTTTTCAAAAACGTTTTTTTTTTTTTTAGCTCTGCTGACCACAGGTCGTAGAGCTCATGGCATCATCCATGTCTGTCAGTCCGTCCGTGAACTTTTGCTTGTGAGCAAGTTACAATCCATAGCTTTCAAGATAGCCCCATATAAATGTCAGGACTTATCAAGTGTATGGAATTCTGGGTCGAGTTCGATATTGGTGGCGCCACCTACAGTATTATGTAGTATACGGGTCATAATGAGAAATTCTTGTTACCACTTCAGCATTCCGAACGTTTAATAGATCGTCATGAAATTAAGTGGGATTTTGCAGGGGGTCAATCTCAGTTGCATGTGATACTAGTAGCAACATCCATAATTTTATTCCATAGCTCGAAGAATGATTGAATTAAACATGCCAAATTTATAGGATATATAGACCATGTCCAATGCTAGTATGTTATATAAGATCAGTGACCTTGACCAATTTTTCTTAGGTCACCAGGTCTGTAAATTTGGAAGAGGTGATTTTGTAATGGAAGGGTGTAGTTTGGACATCAACGGCAAATGTGTATCGTGTTGAAGCTTGATATTTCATAATATGGATAACCTTTATTAATTTCTCAAGGGCGTGGAGGGAATGCGTTTCAGAAAATGCTTTTTTCGGGGCCATGGTTATCAGCAGAGCATTTGGCCCACGGGCCTCTTGTTTTTGTAATTTAGAGCATGAATAAAAAATATTTAAGCGCTGTACTTCTGATGTGCCGCGTCGATCTGACATAGATAAGTCGAAAGTCTACATCTGAAATTTTGCGGCAGCATGACCATTATTATGATAGGCTTACGATGTTTTCAGTGTGAATTGCTTTCACCTTAACACCTTTTTTTTTTTTTTGTCAGATTGCGACAAAAGAAGTTGAAGTCAAATTTGCCATAATGGGTTTCGACATGCGTAAATATGACGGACACGGCTCACATGTTCACCGGCACGCTTTCCACGTTCACAAGTACGGAGACCTGAGCCAAGGGTGCCAGTCCCTGGGACCTCCCATGCGAAGCGCACATGTTCACCGGTCACCATCAAAGAAAGCAAATGGGTAAACTTTGTAATATGCATGGGTATATTTCAGGGGAAAATAAGGATAGGAAGTGATGACGTCAGATTTTTTTTTTTCAGAATACATAGATTACCATGAGCAAGGGTTGGGTTTTGGCGTGCATTGTCGCCTAAGGTTGGCCCTACGCATGAAATTAATTTTTTAAAGCTGGAGAAAGTCTACGAGTACAAATCCGTAAAGTAGAAACCAGTAGAATTTTTAAACGATTTTAATGCAACATAAGTCATAATGAAGTGAATGTTTTCAAATTGTATAAACGACTGTCCTGAAATTATCATATAAAATAACAATTAAAACTGGACGACATCTGTTTAGATTATAGCGAGATGAACATGTTCGAATTTTTGCTTTGGTATGTCTCTTCCAGTGTTATTGGACAAGGGAATGCGTACCAGTATTTCAAAAAAAAAAAAAAAAACACACACAAAAAATAACTATTTTGTGACTTGACAATACTATTATAAAGAGGCGATGGCGCAAGTTATCTGTGTTGATACTTGAACTAATCCCTGAGCAATCGAATAGTTTTGGTCAAAATGGTGATTTATACTTGCATTTTAAGGCGACAGCCGAACTAATCTGGCTTTAATAAGGTAAATATGTACATTATAAAACAGGAGAGCTGCGTTGTCATAGACTAAAATGCAAGTAAATATTATCTACATGGATGCAACGAGCAAATAAGGTTTAGGATTAAAGGGCGGCTGTAAGTGTTAATCAGAATATATTTAAGTGGTGAAGGTTTTTCAGTATAAACACTTTTTCTAAAGGCCATATTACAAACGATAAATCAATATGATTATATCAGTTGATTAGTCTCTAACTTAATGAAACGGACATTTTACATTCCGTCCGGACAAATTGCAACGTGCTGTAAAGAAACGAAGTCGGAATGATTAATAATAAGATAGAAAGACACGCTAATTTATTTTATACAAGTTTATTAAACAATATAATGTACAGTTAGGACTGAAGCTATTTCTTTTATCGTAAATTTCTACACTTTAACAGTCATCACCAGCATATGGGCGTCATTGCGTGTGATAAGGACGGTAACATTAGGAAAACCAGTCGGTATATGGGCATTTCTCTGTTGGGTGATGACTCCATTATCGGGCGCTCTTTTGTGGTGAGTCTGGTAAACTCGTTGATTTACATTCTTTCCCATTTAAGTCTCTAAGCGACATGATATGTTATCAGCCCACAATTGTGGCTTCTAGATAACCATTAGTTACATTAATATTTTCGTCCTAAACCATTCCCTGTTGAAACCCATCAGTTCCTTTTCTGTATTGGTTTAAACATATTTTATTTCTCAAACTACATGAATAAAGTTTCACAGAAATAATATGACAATTGGGAAAAAAATGGTTGAGCCCTATCCAAATCCCTCTTGCGGAGAAGAAACAGAGACAGAACATTACAAACAAGACAAAAGCACACTTGAGGATGACAGTCACAAGACCAGGACAGATAGAAGGGCTCATAGTCTTAAGTCTACATTGTAATACTGCCGTTTGTGAACGTGTATAAATAAACTCAAACACTAATGACCTTACCTTGCCTATCCCTGATGGTTTAAAACGTCCAGTAGCTGAAATGTAATCGTGGGTAGCAGAAAAAATTAATTCATTATCGAGCAGAGAGCATGTACAAGAACCATACAGTATTGTTTGCAGAGTAAATGGGGCGAGAGAAGTGATGGCAGAATGTAATGTTGATCGTGGTACAGTATATAGAGGGCATGCGAAATATAATGCCATGTATCTTCAACGGATGATCCGCAGCGGCACTTAGGCGTGTCAAGGACACCAATTTTATGTAAATGAGAATTTAGTTGGCTGGCACCTAGACGTAAGCGTGTGTGCTGAACCGATATAAATCTATTGCCAAAGTTATACAACTCAGAAAAGTTTATACTTCGAGGAACTGGTTGGCAAATCTTAGACTTAAAGACTTGAAGTGATCTGGACTGTCCAACATCGATAAAATTATGCTCTGGCGTGAAGACATAGTTTATCGACCGTTAAATTGATTCTTTCGGTGTTGTTTGGGGGTGGGGGCGGGGGAGCTTGCACAGTGTACTTTCATATGGTCCGTCATGGCCGTACCCAGCCTCCTAAAATAGAGGAGGCAAAGGGTACCGGGGGGTTGGGGGGTTGGGAGGGGGCGTGCCCCCTCCCAAGATTGAAAACTTTTGAAAAATGGCACCAAAATTGGTGTAATTTAGTGGGTTTTGAAGGGGAAAAAAGACTTTATACACATATAAATTCTCAAAATTTCACTTAAATGTGACTATTTTTGATCATTGTATATGAATTGAATTTGGTCCCACAACTACTAAGGCAAAGATACAAGTAATCATTGAAAAAAGTACCCCTCCTGTGATGCTCTTATCTTCTATCACTATGAGTGACTCAAAGTCTTAGTTGCAATAGGGTCTTTTTGCTTTTGTTGTGTATAATAACTTAAACTTAACAAGTCTTCTTGAGGCTAAATAAACTATTTCTATGCTAGCTCCTAACATCATCAGCCAAAATTCAGAGGAGGCAAGCGCCTCCTCTGCCTCAGCCTGGCTACGGCACTGTCCGTCCGCAAGCTATTTATTCCTCGACAAAATGGCATTGAAATTGCGCAACTTTCCATTATTTGCCTTTTTCACAAGGCATTTGAGCCTAGAATCATTTTTTTGTTCTCTTTGAGGCCTCTCCCTATATTGCAATTCTTCAAAAAAATCATTACATCACCGTGCTTAGCTGATGTGGGTTACACTGCTGTCCGGCTTAAGTACCACGGTTACGTGTTAAAACGAAAAATAGATCGTTTCGATTAGCACGCAGTAGAAAGGCGTATTTGTTATCTCACTATATGTACGCTTTTATTCATCAACCATGATAAATAACATATTAAAAAAAAAAAGTAACTCTGAAGCCATATATGCGACATGCGAATAAACTCAACCAATGGTAGATGTACTACATCTACCGCTAAAATTGTTTTTTCAAAGCAGTTGGTTAGTAAAAGTCGTATGACAAACAATGCTTTAAAACTCATATTTTAATGTATTTAATAGACATAATTTTTGGGAATCATGATAACAATTTCTTAGAGAAAATTGCCCAAATGTTTTTTTTTGGGGTTCTGTATAACTCAAAGTTTTGGGTAGAAACACATACATTAAAAGCAAAATTATATTTTGTTGTGATTAATTTGGAGGCAAGAAATCGTGCACACGACAACAATCTTTAAAACTTTTTATGGGGCGGGGGTCAGCAAACAAGCATGGGATTAGCTGAAAGCAACCTTTGATTTCAGATACACGAACATGCCATGGACCATACCAAGGGCCGTCGACAAGTCAACTTACGTCTCGCATGCTGCACAATTGGATTTTCATCCGGGGCGAAATGGAACTGAAATGAATAATCGTTGGACAGTTTACCTGTATTGGGGTGCCACACGGATTGTCAGTTTTCTTCTACAGTGGGTATCAAAAATTTGCACCACTGTATCAACATGTATAAATACCGGAAGGAAAAAAAAAAGTTAACTTCCACCGATGCCTTGGGGGCAAGAAAATGTATCATTTTTCCCAAGTTATCTAGTTCCAAACGTGAATTCAGGTGTAGCTATACGCAGGTATTCCTTGACCTGCTTATCCCGGGATAAGTCCAGTTTCATTTGAATTATCACAATGAATCCAGATACAAATCCCTCATAATCAGAGTTTTCAAGCACCAGTATGTTAAGTCTTGCACCAGTAATTCCAGATTTTATCCAGACAACAACTTCATCTGCTGCGCTTTGAGGTCAATGCTCGCCGAAGAAAGATGTTGACAAAGTCCACAATCTGACGCTGAACGATTTAACAGGTCTCTTCCTGCTCCAGTGACCAAAGTTGCAAACACCACACAAATTGCCATAATTTCTATACATACTTGTCTTCTCCACACTACTTGGTCAGCCCTTTGGTCACACGGTCACTGTTTTGCCGCCGAAATGATGCCTCAATCTCTAATACGAGACATGTGTATAATTTCCCGCCGCAAAGCACGTGGTTGACGCCTGTTTATCACGGAGGACACACGGGCATATCATTGTAACAGGCGGGGCTAGATATCCCTTTTTCACAAAATTAGTATCTTTTAGAGAGATTTAAGTTTAGAAATACCAGTCATATTTATTTGGCGGGGGAGCGGGCCAGCTATACATGTACACGGAGGATTCAACACTGTTTCGTCGGTTTGTGGGGCCAATTTTGTGCAGATCATTGTTCACGACTGTTTGACTTGACCACTGATACATAGTAGCGTTCTTTCAAGAAGAAATTTTGTGTATGTGTTTTTAGATAGTTATGTTGATGATTACATAAGATGTGCAAGTAGTTCAAGAGTTATAAATGTATTTGGTGGGGAAAAAATTATTGGCCAGGTGTAATCATTAATTCGTCGCCGTGAAGCACACTTATGATTTAATTCAAATTAAGGGCAATGGCACCTTATAGGATGAACTGGCGCTAGTGTAGAATAGGATATAGCTTGTTGTAGTATAGAAAAGTATTATTTGTAAAACGAAGAAAACTGTACATTTTATCTTAAATACTCGAACATTTAAGGTGATAGTGGCCCCCAAGTCTAACTGACTTGGAGAATAATATTTAACAAGACGAACCATGGGTACTCGTATGTATTAAACATGGCAAAACTGTGAATATGTATAGAGTATATAAATCTGAAGTCTATGTCTGGAATCTAAGTTGTTTCAAGTGATTTATTTGACATTTATCTGACTTTGTACTACATAAACAACACAATGCAAAACAAAGAGCTTTGTGGAAAAAGTTCGCAACTTGACAATTAACAAATCATATTCATAATATGTACAGGGACAAACTTGATATGATGTTTCACTTCTGAACGCAATAAAAGTTTTCAACAACTGTTCGTGGTGTTGTTTGAGCAACTAAGTCGATATATACAACGTTTCTAAACGATCTGACTATGCACACAGAGGGTAATCATTTACAGCATGTTGCTGTTGAAGATTCAGATGATATTTAATGCCAGCCTATCCCATTTGTGCGCATAAACAATCAAAAGAACCTGCTGCACATCGCATCCAGGCTTTATTTTACATCAGCCTCTGTGTTCTCAGTCAAGTACCATCAACAATTCACGCGGAAATCAGCATGTTGGTGCTTCTGATGGTGGTGGCGGTGGTGGTGGTGGTGGTGGGGGGGGGGGGGTTGCTTTTATGTGAAGTGTGATTTTGGCTTTTTTTAATTTTAAGCTGTAAGATCGGAATTGTAAATGTGAAAGGACTAAGCTGCAATATATATTGTATGATATGTTGTTAAGATGTACAAATATCCGTAGAGCTTGAATAGGGAGGTTTATTGGGGTGGGGTGGGGGTGGGGTGGGGTGAATGTTTTTCCCAAAACAGATAAAACTATAATAGCTTCATAATATTCATGCTGGAGCCAATGTTTATAAATTAACTTTTGAAAACTAAACACAAATTTATTCATATGGAACTCATTTCTATGGAACTCTCTTTTCTCCTCGCAAATTTCAAATTCAATGCAAATCAAAATGTAGTCACAAGAGGTAAAATACAGCTGAAACATACATAATTCAGGACATTGAGTATTTAGTGTCTCAAGTGCCTTGAGTACTTGTATGTTATATAGAAAGCGATAGAGGCCGCGTTTACATTCTAATAAAATGTATTGTCTTATTCATTCTTTCTTTCTTTCTTTCTTTCTTTCTTTCTTGCTTGCTTGCTTGCTTGCTTGCTTGCTTGCTTGCTTGCTTGCTTGCTTGCTTGCTTGCTTTCTTTCTTTCTGGGCAAATTTGTCCGACATTTCATTTGAAATCTATTATACGTAGAAACTCCAAACTTGGCATGATCATACTTCCACACATGAAGTCTTGAGTTTTTGTAAGGAGGTTCCACGGTTTGAAAATGATGCAAATTAGGGCCATTTGAAAATTGAAATCTTGAATGTCTCCAAAATTATTATAGGTGCAGGCAGCCTATCCAACTTCAATTTATAGGTTTGTAACACTGCACATGTCTGTAATTTACATGTGACCTCTAAAGGTCAAAAGTCAAGGTCATTCGGACCTTGAAATTTCCATCCAGCCATAACTCTATGTCAATTTTCATCCAATTTTGACCATCTTGGACTCAAATTGTAGGTATTGCAACACTGCACATTTTTGTATTTAACATGTAACCTCTAAAGATAAAAAATCAAGGTCATTTAAACCATCAAAAGTTTCATCCAGCCATAATTTGGTCTATTTTCATCTGAATTGGCTCATGTTGAGCTTAAATTATAGATATTGTAGCACTGTACATCATTTTTGTAATTTATATGTGACATTAGACTTGCTCAAGTTTCATTGGACCGTCTGCCGTAAATTATTTCAAAAGTAAATTACATTGCAAAATAGAACTTAGAGTGAAATCCCTCACACACATTGTTGCCTTACACTGTCATAGCGAGAGCAAGCGAGCTCCCATGGGGATCTTAAAGTTCAAGCTACAAATTCACTGTTGAAGCTGAAGATAAACAAGAATCTAGGAAGTAAACTAGAAAAGAAGATTTGCTTCAAAGCAAATCTGTGTGCCTTCAAAAGTTGTGAATATTAAATGCTACAACTTTTATCCTATGGTACTTCACATCACTTTAAGCCTATGCCTGGATGCAAATTTCAAAGTCCAAATGACCTTGACCTTTGACCTTTATAGGTCACATGTAAATTGCACAGTATTACAATACCCACAATTTTAAGCCCAACACGAACCAAATCGGATGAAAATTGACCAAGTTTTGACAAGATAAAACTTTCAAAGGGCCAAATGACCTTAACCTTTGCCCTTTTGAGGTTACATGTTCTTATAAAAACGTACAGTGTTGCAACACCTACAATTTGAGTCTAACATGATTAGAATTGGATGGAAATTGGCCAAGCTATGGCTGGACGAAACTTTCAAAAGTCGAAATGACCTTGACCTTTGACCTTTAGAGGTCACAAGTAAGTTTCAAAAATGTGCAGTGTACAATAACTACAATTTGAGCCCAACATGATCAAAATTGGATAAAAATTGACCAAGTTATGGCAAGAAGAAAGCAACCATCGAAAGTGGCCTCTGACCTTGAAATGACCTTTGTCCTTGAGATGACCTCCACCTGAAGTGAACCTTGATCTCAAAAATGACATTTTGGCTTAAAATTGACCTTTGACCTTTACATGACCTTGACCTTCGAGATGACCTTTACCTGGCTATGATCGAATTCCTATACACTCGGAACCACATCTACTATAGTACATGAGATATTGAGGATTTAAAACTTTAATTAGCCCTCATTTGCATAATTTTGAAAAACATGACCTCTCATTATAAAAAGGCCATACTTCATCCATGGAAGTATAATTGTGCCAAGTTTGGAGTTTCTACCTGTAATACTTTTCAAATGAAATGTCGGACAAATTTGCCTGTAAAGAAAGAAAGAAGAAAGGAAAGAAAGAAAGAAAGAATTCCTAGAAAAACAGTATGTCTGCGTTGGCACACAGACATAACTATGTGCAAACATCATCAGTTTTGTGAACAGGCAACAGGTACTGCGGCAAGACCTATATGCAGATAATATCCACCAAAATGAACAGGGTACGAAGTTATTAGCGGCAAATATAAAATACACCTTCAAGCCTGAACTAAGACCACAGGGACGTCGCCAGTACAATAGAAATTACGTGGCCCCAAATAGACGCCGATGGCCTCCAAGATACTAAAAGTAAGCTATGATAATGATTGGACATTTGACCATTCTAGCATGGAATGTACACGGACATAAACAAAACGTCTGTGGCTAATCCCTCTCTAAATTTCACGATAAAGAGTTTTTAAATATATTGACAAGCTTTGATATTTGCGGATTAACTGAAACACACGCAGGTGCAGATGCGGACATTGAAATTCCTCACTATAAAGTACACTGTACCATAGGCCAGGTAGCGCCAGTAAATATTCCGGGGGTATTGCAATTTATGTCAAAACTAACATACGTGATGAGATTTAATTTTTACCTGTCGTTAACCCTGAAATACTATGGATCAAACCGAAAAGATCATTCTTTAAACTTTCCTTTGACGTATATATTGCAACATTTTATGTCTCACCGTCAAAATCTCGGTACATCAGTGCAATTAATATTTTCGGCAATCTTATAAATGATATATCTAGACTATCCATGGATGGAAGCAAACGATTATAATGGAGGACTTCATTGCTTCTACCAGAGTGCCCCCCCCCCCCCCACGACAAAGCCGATTTAAACCTACTCCCTTTACCCAACGATAATTTTTACGATACACCCATGTTAAGGTCTAATATGGATAATCGCAACGCAGCTGAACATGGAAAGATGTTAGATTTGTGTATCTTGACCGGATTATGTATACTTAACGGTCGCAAACTTGGAAACCTCACTGGTAAGTATACATGTTTCAATCAGAGTGCCAGAAATCCTACATGTACTGATTATGTGTTAGTTGATCAGTCCTGAATGTCCGTCATACCGTACATGTGGGTGAACGATCTCACATCGCTATCTGACCATTATCCAATGTCTTTTCAATTCGAGGTTAGCCTAACCAGGGGTGACACTTCACAATTTTGTAACAAACCCCAAGTAGTTCTGTTTGGAACAAAATTAACCCCGAGTACTTCACTAATTCACTGGAATCATTATGCACACCAGAGATTGATAGTTTTTTTTACAGTGTGACAGCAGTGTTGAAAGTCGTGCTGATGTGGACAAAATGGCAGATGATTTTAACGGTATTATGTTTAAAGCCACACAAGTTTCCCTGAAAATGAAGAGACAAAACGGAAACGGGGTAAACGCTTACCGAAATATGCTGATAATAATTGTTAAAGGTTATTTAGAGAAATAAAAGAAATGGCTAAGTAACTGTCAAAAAGTCCGTCAAACTACATACTGGGACAAACCTATTACTCCTCGAGGGAAATTTTAAATTACTAAGCAAGCAGGAAGAAAGAGTTTTTCGGAATGGTATTTTGCAATCGCTGAACAACTTGTGGGATCAAGACCCCAAAGTTTACTGGAAATCATTAAAGAGTTAGAAAATACAGATACAAAGAAAGATGATGCTAGTGAAAATATTGACCCTAGACAGTGGTTTCACCATTTCACAAAAGTTATGTCTCACAGTTCCACTTATGGAAATTGTCTACAAGATCACGAGGTTATGCCATTGCTAAATGAGCTACAAAATAAAAACTCCGCAGTTTTCTTTTCAATCCTGGACTCCACAGTTAAAGATACAGAAATAATGACTGCTTTGCAGAAACTAAAATCCAACAAGTCGCCCGGCAAAGATGGAATTCTGAATGAAATTTTGAAAGAAACTAAGTAACATTATCTAAGGTTAATCTGATTTTTACATCAGGATATTTTCCTGCTATTTCGAAGCAAAGTATTTTGGTTTTGATACATAAAGGGGGAAACATTAACGATCCAAATATATATAGAGGTATAAGTCTAAGCAGCTGCCCATCAAAACTTTTTGGCACCATCATGACTAACCGACTTCAACATTATCTGAGTGCATACAACTTAAAAAAGGAGCTACAAATAGGATATTCTGCTAACTGTAGAACGAGTACCTTTGTTAATATGTTTTAGGCATAGCTGAAGATGCCAGCGTCAGCATTACAAAGTAGTTATAATAACGTCGGTGGATCAGGCAGTACATAGCACCTGGTCGTTGGGTCCCTCTAGCGGCCATTTACTAAACCAGTCTAGAGGGGCGAGGCCGTACTACCTTGAACAAATGAACGAAATTATCTGCCGTATAGCCTTTTTTGTTAGACACTGTTCCACAAATTTAAATATTGTTCCCAAGACTTTTATATCGCCATTGAACTAGTGCCGTATCCTGTGGCAGAGACGTTGTGCGTACGGAGAGTGATTGTTGGATTGTTGCGCCAAAATCGGAGCAGGCTTTGGCAACATGGCGATTTGGGGCCCCTGGGGGGATAAATGTGACTGGAAGTTGCGATCTGGAAGGCCCCGAGATGCGACCTGGTGACTGTACATTGTGCAGATATTAGTAAGGTGAGACGCAACATGCGCAACAAATACTACATACTTTGGGATGTTTATTTAGGTTACCCTCACACCTGTCAAGTTTTTCTAATCCGCGGAAACCCACTTCCAGCCCCAGAAGCATGTTTGCCAGGTCCACGTTCCATCGAGGTGTTGAGGTTCCACGGGGGGAGGGGGGAGGGTAATTATGCCTGTGCTGAGGTAACACGATTGGAGAGTGCCAATAAAATATGAGGCCTAGGGATGCAAGGGGCTGTATATTAAACAATTTTGCTACCAGAAAGGCAGATTTTGGCTTGATAGTGGAAAACAATGTATACTTTGCGCTGACATGAATATTATGAAGGTATGTACACTGGCACCAGTATACAGTGATTCAGCTGGAGTCAGCACCGTGTGCGCGCAATGATATTGCAAGTAGTACTACGCAGAGCTGGTTGCCATGGCAATTTGCTGAAAAAATTCCCATTCATGCCCATGTTTTCTGGTGTTTATTTGTAAAAAATTCTTACACACATTTTGGTGTATAAAACATACATATTTGTAATCCATTAAGTGAACTAGAAGGTGGTAGCTCTGTTCGTCTGTATTTCCACAGGTTGAATTACTGTCGTGAAACCTTAACAATGTAAGTCGGTGAATCGTTATCATTCATTACACTCTGCCGACAACGTTTTCTGAAGCCTAGTTATGAATTATTGACATGATTTCCATAAAGGCCGGTACGTGTGAGACTTTGGTGTAAATAAAACTGCAAAATTTACCCGTGGTGCCTAAAAAACGCAATGTCTGCGTTTATGTGCACATACGCAGTAAGGGATGACGAAGAAAATCAACTTCATTGGATAGATACTGAGTACTGTTCTGATTGGATAATTTACCATTCTGTTATATTTTATATTCACATGTGTTTATGGTAAGAGCTCGCTGACACTCCAATAAAAACTCTAATAGACAAATATACTCCTCCAAAGGCTTAGGTCATATACTGTATTTTGTTCACCTCTGGGGGTACTAGGCAGTGGCCGGCCAGGCTGAGAGAGTCCACCAACCATGTGAATAATTTAGTCCCATCGGTCTCCTCAGTGCGGCCAGTCACTTGTTCACCTCAAAGTCTGCTAGGCCTTTGGCGGTGAATACCAAATTACCAGGTGGCAAAGATTATTTAAACACTTGTTTTGTAGATTTAAAAAATAAATATTTGATACTGTTTGGCACAATGGCTTATCAACCTACAATCTATACAACTTGAAAAACGTGGTCACATCCAAATTATCATTATCAACCTTCAGTAGCACCCCAGCGCAGTGTTTGGGAACCCATTCCCGTGGATGGTTGATTCACATTCACTTCTCTTATTCGCTGGCATCTCTAGTTTTCCCAGATTTAACATCATTTGGGTGAATTTTTGTTCATCCGGAAACACAATATTCTCCGATTATCGCCATTTTTTTTCCTCCATGGAATTTGAAACTTCTGCTCAGCCTGGTAACAACTGCGCATGGCAAAAGTTTCAGAATACCAATCAATTTGTGATGTAGCTACCTAGGGGTGACTTTTTACATGTAGATCATGACGTTGAGGCTTTAGGAATGAAAAACAAATGCTCCGCTCGCTACTACTAGGTTTAACCTACTTCATATTACGCTACATTTCCGCATATATATGAATCCCCTCTGTTTGAATCCACCCCCTTTTTTTCTTTACCGTTGTTGTATGGTGTTGTATTGTGTTGTAAAAGCTTCGTGTGCGCATTTATGTTATATGTTGTATAAGACAGATTGCTTATACATATATATATATATATATATATATATATATATATATATATATATATATATATATATATATATATATATATATATTATAGTATACTAACGTATTGAAGGGTAGTCAATAAAGGTTCATTTCATGGTTACGTTTGTATATGAACTGTGTTCCTACCATGGTGGAGAGTGCATGGTGTTGATTACATATCACGGTCTATCTCGCGAAAGAAAAAACGCCCGAGATTTTCACAGTGGGGAGCGCCATTGCGTATAACGCAATTTTTTATACATCCCGGGAAATTTTCACAGTTTTATTTACACCAAAGTCTCAAACTTACCGGCCATTATGGAAATTATGTCAATAAAACGTACATGTCTATTCAGAAAACGTCGTCATTAAAGTGTGATAAATGATAACGATTCACGAACTCACATTGTTGAAACCTTGCTGGAACCTGGGCCTGGCAAACACCCTTCTGGGACTGCAAAAGGGTTTCTCCCGACAAGAAAAATGTTTACATATATGAGGGTAACCTAAATAAATATCTCAAAATATGTAACATTTGTTTTGCATGTTGAGTCTTACCTTAATTAGTGTCTTCAGATAGTGCAGTCACCAGGTCGCTTCCGGGGGCCTTCCGGATCGCAACCCACATTATATCCCTTAGCGGCCCAAAAACGACATGTTGCCAGGTCACATTTGGTGCACGATTTTAAGTTGCTCTCGACCACTGAATTAACTGCACAAAAGAAGCCAAAATTTAGCATACCGCAAGAGCAAAGAGTAAACTCTGTGTTTTCTTAATAACATTACTTTGTCAGGATAAACTTCAGTGGAACCTAGTCCTGGGACGTGTCCCTGCCTGGAAGACTGGAAGAACGACCACCGGGCTAGGCCGGAGACCATGGGCTTTCCAGGAGAATGTCGTCACACACAGACCGCAGACAATACAAGACAGAAAACAGAAAGTGTTGTTGATTTACGGGTGTGGCGGTGCTAATAATAGGCAGTCTTTTTGCTCGGATTCTTGGATAATACTAAAAAGTGGCGTCATTATTTACAGGTGGTGTCTGGGATCTTCATTAATATTAGGAAATGGAAATCGATGCTTGAACTTGTCAAGTTTCTATTGACCAAGTTAGGCCTACAAATTACATTCACAATCATTATATTCCAAACCAATGCATACAGTAATGAATTGTGATGCCACTTGAAACTTTTCGTGAAATATAAGAAATGTGTGTTTATACCTTCCAAGTAGGCCTATACCTCATTTAAAATATTGCAGTGACCACTCAATGCCAACGTCATATGTGCGACTGCGGAAACCCGAGGCGACAACTTTCCATCATGATTAACGCATTTCACCAGATGAGATAAATGCACTGCAAGGAGTCATGGAATTGCATTTTAAAAAATTCTCGATTATACTTTTCTTAAAGTTTTCACTGGTCACGGAAAAAAGATAAACACCCTTTCAGTTCCCAGGTATTGAATATTGACGAACGCACATCACTACAAGGCCCTTAAGGATCCTCTAGACCTATATGGGACAATTTCAAATAAGTGAAAATTTCGGGGTACTGGGATGAGGAAAAAGGGCAAAGGAACGAAACGATGTTTTTTCCTTATGAATTTAATATACTACAATTCAACTCTCTTTATCAAAATAAAGCTAAGCTTAACTATTTGTAGTTTTCGTTTATAGAGGCCCTAAATGGCCCCATATAAAATTTTGGTCACCTATGTTACGTTAAGAGATATTTGGATTGCAGTTCAGATGAAATATGCAAGTCAAAACTACAGTAAGTTTTTAAAAGTTGGTGACATGTTAGTCCAATTCATGTGAGACAACTTCAGCTTGCACAGGAACATTTGCCCAATTTATTGCAAAGACATCCTACTGCACACACACACACACACACACACACACACACACACACACACACAATCAATTTTCAAGTGCAAAAATGATCTGAACTGATGTTATTCCTGCAGATAAATGAGATTGCATACGTAATTCCTGTTAAATGCCTCAAGGAAAACTTGTAACAGTACTGACATATGTACAACAGGAGTGACGGGGGGGGGGGGGGGGTAACAGAGTGACTTGACAAGTGTGCACCAATTCTGAAATAAAGCTAAACTAGATATTATTAACCAGCCTTGGCTGATATTGTTGGGGTATACTCAAAACAACTTTTTGAGCCCAACATTGGGCTCAGATGGTACAGAACTGACAGATGGTACACGCCGGTACCATATTGTAACAGAGGTGATAGGTGGTAACCGAGGTGACATTACACATAATCATCAAGATGCAACTATATGTTACCAATCTATCTCAACTTGAAAAAATACGTTATAAACTTTAACTTAAGTTGAGCAATAAAATACATTATGTATTTTTTGCAAAGATGTGGAATGAAGTCTTTTACCACAATGCCTTATATAAGAATTAGCACTATTCATCTATTATTACTTACATGTGAACCTTGTTAATAGATGTGTCACCACTGTTACCAAGATGTGTTTTCTCACTGTTCCCAAAGTTTTGAATTGTATTTCATATTAAATTCATTACATTATCTGTTACCATTTAATATGTGAAAATATAAATCATGCTGACAGAATCTATTTCAAGATTTGTATACAGCCAAATATTGAATTCCTGTCACCCCTGGTACATATATCTGTCATCCCTGTTATAAAAAGAACTGAAACAGGAGTGACAATAACAGGGATGACAAATTTACCTTTTGGTGGGATATATAAATTCAGTAATGAATGTAATGTCGCCCACATGCACTCAGTGAAGTCTTCACAATGTAAGTTAACCATGGAGATTAGCTATGAATTTTAAATATTATGGTCTTTGTTTTCTGCTAGTAAAATTAGTGACGTTGGAAAAATGTGGAACCAAGACTTTCCAACTAGAATATGCACTGGATCATGACTCTTGACTCCTGCATGAAACAATAAAGCCCTCCAAGCATGACGCCAAGGCACTGCAGTGCCATCTGGTGTAAGAAATCCAACTCAAATAAGGGATCCATCATCATGTTCCAATAAATTTATGGATGGTAACAGGGGTGACGTGGAATGCGAGGCACACGGTTAATTAAAGTTTTTTCAGATATTTAGTGGAGGCGTTGGGAAAAAACTCGTGAGCATCAGGTAAACCAAACTAAGAGAAACAAATGGGCATTGAGACAAACCATATAAATTCGGCACTTTCTAGTGATAAACAATTTGTTCTTAGGTCCGTGTAGAGGGACAGCCTGTTCAAGTCCACTGCCAACCGTCAAGACCTATCATATTTTATGATTTGTGCAAGATATGCAATTATTTGAAAGGAAAATATCAGGCACTAATGTATTTTGTTAAAAAAACCACCCCAAATGAGAACCCCCACACACTTTTTCATGAATATGATGTCGGGACTGAAATTTTGCACTTATTTGCAATTGTCCCTTATCTTGCGGCCCTCTCTGCACCAGGTCACAGCTCAGCCATAGCAGACGATATTACACTGCTGTCACTTCCTGAGCGTGTGGTGCCTTCCTTCCCAGCGTGAAAGTTGTCGAATCATGCCTTTCTTGCCAGTGTAAAAGTTGTTTCAAGTCGTTACCAGAGTAAAAGGTTGTGGAGTGGAATTCACATTCAAATAGGACAAAGTGTGCTTGTTTCAATTAACTGTGGTTTAGGATTAAAGCTGCACTTTTTACTGTACTAGCCGTTTACATATCAATACAGGTGAGCCCATAAACCTAGTTAATCCTTTGTAACGTGTCTATAACCAGATAACGTGATGATTAGCGCTGGGCAGTCTGCATTGATTTGTATCATAGTGAGCGTGAGCAAGCTCCTACCCTAAACACATGGGAATACAGGACATAACAGAACGGTAAATCATCCAATCAGAAGACTACTTAGTATGTAGTTAATGAACTCGATTTTCTTCGTCACTCTTACTGAGCATGCGCACATGGATGCAGTCATTGCCTTTTTCATGCATATCGGGTAATTTCCACAATTTTATTTACAACAAAGTTTCAAACTTCCTGGGCTTTATGGAAATTATGTCATTAATTCATGTCTGTTCAGAAAACATTGTCGTTAAATTAATTGAATGATAACAATTCACCAACTCGTCTTGTTGACACCTCGGAATAAATAAACTTTCCAGGTGTGAGGGTAACCTAAAAAAAAACATCGCAAAGTATGTAACATTTGTTGCGCATGTTGCATGATACCTTAATTAATGTCTGCAGTCACCATTAAGCAGGTCACTTCTGGAGGCCTTCCAGATCGCAACTTATACTATGTTCCTCACTCAGAGGCCCCCAAAGGCCATGTTGCCTATGAACGCTTAGATTTGGTGTTGTCGCGCAATATTCTAAGTCACTCTTCGTACCCACTACGTCTCTGCCACAGGCTACGATATTATTTCAATGGGGATATAGAGATCTTAGTACAGTACTCAAACTTATGGAACAGTGTCTAACAAAGAAAAAAAAAAGCTATAGGACACATGGGTTCGTTCAGCTGCCCAAGGTAATATAGCCTTGCCCATCTAGACTTGTTTAGTAGATGGGCGCTAGAGCGACGAGGTGCTCCTGCTTGATCCATCCGAAGAGTGACTGTTGGAATATTGCGGTATAGAATCAAGATGCACAAGATCAGCCAATCCGTGTCGCACAATAGAACAGGCCACATCTCCAATAATAATGATAATTTTTATTACGATCCCCTTTCAGGGAAATTACGTGACACCAATATCAGCATAATTAACACAACAGTTCATTTTTTTTCTAATTTTGCTCAACTAAAAATATCCAAGTTGTACTCCCCGAATGATTTTTCCCCACACTCTTTTGAATTATAATTAAGAAGCTTTAACGGCATTATACATGAATTGGAAATCAATAATCTTGTACCAGGCACTCATTTCATGATAGATAATAAAAGCCTAATATCTCTAATGCCCTCACTTACTTTTATCACCCATATTTAAAAACTAAAATAGCCATATCCATTAGCTTCTCATTGATATTTTTTCTGTTTGCCATAACTATGTTAACTTGCAAAGGTCATTTTCTTGCAATTAATAATTCTTGAAATGATTAAGAACATAATATACTCTAAGATTGATTTACAAATAAAATCTGACAACTTTCACTTTATTTCATTTTACTTTTATTTTCCATGAATTAATACTTGTACAGCTTGGACTTTTTTTTAACATAGATGTGTGTGCATGTTTCAACCAGAGATTGCAGACATGCAGGTAGGCCTATCCCTTGGCATACTGTTTGACCCCTGTACTGGTCACTGCTGGCAAAAAAATATGACCAAAGGCATATATATTCACCATCCATGTTGAAAGAAGATACAGTTATTTTCCGTATTGCAGGTGATGGAAATTGTTTGTTTAGGGCAGTTCGTACTTTCTTGTTCCAAATAGAAGAACTACATTGAGGACTTCGTTTCAAAAACCTGTCAATTCACGATGAGTAACATAGACACCTTCTCTGCATACGTGGACAATTGTGATCAACACTTGCAACACAGGTGGCAAAATTACCAGTTGGGGATCAGATGTAGAGATATATGCCATGGCAACATTTTTTCAATGTCCAGTACGTGTTTTGTCAATATGGTACAACTATTCAATGGATAAAATTCTGTACACTTTAAAGAACCTGCACTATCCCACCAGTATCATATACTTTCGTTGCAAACACTGTGGTACATAATCGTGCTGTGTTACCCACAGCTAGCAAGTGCGCATGTGCCACTTTTAAACCTGAACTCTTGGCTGAGCAAGAGTCAACTGAAAATGAAGATGAAACAACAATCAATGATGATTTGGACAACAAACGTGATGAAGGCTGGGCACTGAAAATGACAAGGATAATGATGATGATGATGATGATGATGATGATGATGATGATGATGATGATGATGATGATGATGATGATGGTGAGAGTGATGGTGACAAAAAAAGTGATGAAGATCATGGCAGTGACAATCCTAACGGTCATGGTGATGACACTGATAACAATAATGATGGTCACGGTGATGGTAACAATATAAATTATTATGGAGATGATAACAGTGACACAAGAAACCTACGTCCCCATCACATCAAAACGCACAGCACCAGAATCTACAAATCTGGTTGTGACTTCACTCCCACCAAATCGACGGGAGACCAGAGCGGGCTTGTGCAAGTTTGAAAGGGTCCCTGGTGCCGTCAGTCGTTGGGGGATGTTCAGCTTCACCTCGTTTGAGTGGTTAATGGCTGAAATAACCAGCTATATAATCAAAGACCACTTGCCACAGAGCCTTATCACAATGATAATGGGGTTAAAACTGACCCAGACTCAACACCTGCCACCGTTGATACCGGCATGGCGGCAGTGTCGAGCAGTTAAAAAAATTGACAGTACTTAATATTAGTATACTGTATAATGGTAGTTGGCATAATATTGTAAAGTTAACTTTGTGGAGGGAAAAATGTATCGCAAATCATGTCAAACGTGAAATGGGATGGTGGTCCAGATGTGAGCTTCGTTTCAAACCTTACTGTATAGGAGCTCCGTCTGACGACGCAACTTGGTTCTGGGCTCACCCTCCTCCGTCTTATTAGCACGGATGGCTGACCTCAGGATGGGAAAATGGGACAGGTACCAGGAACTTGGTGAAGTCGAATGTGACCTCTCAAGGTCAAAGGTTAAGGTCATTTGGGACTTTGAAATTTTCATATAGCCATAACTTGGTCAATTTTCTTCCAATTTTGACCATGCTTGACCTCAATTCTAGGTATTGCAAGGCTGTAAATTTTTGTAATTTACACGTGACCTCTGACAGTCAAAGGTAAAAGTCATTTGGGCCTTTCAAATTTTCACCAAGCCATTACTGGGTCAATTTTCATCCAGTTTTAGTCAAGTTGGGCTCACATATTAAGTATTGGAACACTGCTCATGTTTGTAATTAACATGTAACCTCCAGAGGTCAAACGTCAAGGTCATTTGGACCTTTAAAACTTTCATCTAGCCATATTTACAGCCTTTGAAGGCACACAGACCAATTTGCATCGAAGAAAATCTTCTTTCCTAGTTTGCATTGCTTTCTCAGAATATGGGATAGCAATGACAGTTTGTATCACAGCGGCTTCCATAGCACAAATGCCCACACCATAAGGTCCATTTTTTTGTGAACAACGTCTTTCCCAATGTATCATACCATCTTGAACGCCGTGCAATGTGTTTGATATGAATAGGACAACTTAATATCCCTGATTTGACCCATATTGTGTGGCTCACTTTGAGATGGAGTGGGTGTGTAACATGGCATATAAAGCACTGTCCTTTCTCCCAGTTACAGCACCCTACAATTTGTAATATATTACTGTTGTATTTTTTAAATAGAAAACTTTTAAATTAGAAGAAAACACGCACGTGGTGCGTCACGAAACACATTCATTAGGTCTTTAGTGGGGCTAATTTTACGTTGGACGGAATTATAGGAGAACACAGACCACACTAACAGAGATACCCACAGCGGTATCGCTTGAAACTAAAATAGTTTGTTGGCAGATTGGTCTTTTTTATTAATCTAACAAATTTTAACCGATATTGGTTGCACGAAATCAGGTAGCAAGTACAATACAACCCTAGTAAATGGCTGAAATGATTAACATTATCCGGCAAAGCAAAAACTTATCCGGTCCATACAAGGCACATTCAGTGAAAGGGCGGTTACTTTGAAATGATCATATATAAATTTAATACCTAAAATTACATACTACGAGCACTAAAAGAAAGAGTGCTACACATCTTTGTTAGATGCACCATATTTGCAATTATGGGACGGTTTTATCCAGAGCCCACACAAACGGAGTTTGTTTGGTTGCTGCCAAGTGACAATCAAAATTTGAAGAATTGGTGCAAATCTATGTCGAATATTCCTGTAAATTCACTTAATATCTCTGTATTTTTATATTGAAAAAACCACAATGAAATACAATTTTTACACAGGTCTAATAGGAGCGACAGTGAAATGGAAACGTAAGTTAAATGCCTGAAATGCATATACCGTGAAAATTATACACGTCAAAATAAGCATTTTTCAGAGTCAAAGTCAAAGTCAGGGCAAGATTACTTTAATTGGCAACAACTTAATTGGTAAACAGCACAGCAGTCATGATGTCAGAAAGCAATCCATGTATGGAATACACTATGAAGATAACTGTCATAGAATGTCACACAATAATGTCAGTATGACCCCAGCTAAGGACTATTCGTCCGCTATATATGGGGCCACCTAAAGAGAATAATTACTGAATTTTCAATATCTTGCCATTAATTGCTGCCTGGTAGAGACATCCATTCGTGATTGAGCGGTGACAAAAGAAGCAGTGTGGAGTGGAGCAGATAAACATCCAGTTGTTACATACATAGCAATGTGGCACGGTACACACATCTTGATACTAGTACTGCTGTAGAGAGTATATATTGGCGTAATTTGATAAACTAGAAAGTGAGTGTGTGTAACTTATCTGTCACACAAGAAGGAAGAAACATAATATTCTCTGGATAAAAAGTGTGCGGTCCCATTTGTTTGACAATATGAAAATTACCATATTGACAATCTTTCCTCTCTCAAAAAATCAAAGGTCTGTCGCCAGTGATCCTCACGCCAAGACATGCTGACTGTCACTGATGTCTAGGGTGCTGGCAGCAGCTCATTAAAACCCCATGTGCACCTGTATACTGGGTGCACTTCGTTACAATATCTTTGTTTCATTCCGGCCTTATCTCAACTCAAGTCCAATTTTTATTTACTTTGCTCTGGACCGAAAACTGGGCTGTCAAGGCCATCTTACGCAACTCCATAATTAGACATCTTATTTGCCACAGAGATTCATATGATTAGCACCCCATGTTAAACCAATGGGACAGCTGTGTCTTTTTGTCGGGAACATTTTTAATTCATTGTTCTGAAGCAATTTTTATAGGCTTTGGCAGGGAGGCATGGTATGGTAGGATTGTGTTGGGGAAGGGATTGCATATGAAATGAGATGAAATGAACCTTTATTGACCGCCCTTAAATGCATTAGTTAGCAATCTGTCAAATACAAGACATGAACAACACATATGCACAGACTAAGCGCTTGCAATACAAGGTAACACCATACAACAAAAGCAAAGAAAAAATGGGGAGGGGGGATTTATCAACAGAAGGAATGCTTATGCGGATATGTTGTGCACAGGAGTCTGTCTATGTTTTAACCCTAATTACAATGCAATCCGTAATGAAAGTTTCAAAAACGTTTATTAATTCTGGATCTTTCAAGTTCTTAATAAAACCAGACATATCTTGAGCACTATCTGAATCAAAATCAGCATGTATTTCCTTTAATGTGTCTGGTAGTTTTATCCGGGGAGTATCAAATTTGGTACAAATCATAACAAAATAATACTCATCTTTGGTCTGCCGACATGTTTCACATAGACGTTTGCTTACAGGAACTTTGTTCGGGCGCTTGTGTGTACCAATTTCTATTTGAAGAGCACTTAAGCGGAAACGCATTATGTTTTTTCGAAAGCAAAATATTTAACAACCTCTAGATATTGTTCAAACCCAAGATCTCTTTTAAATGATACATATATGCTAGAGTGTATCTTATAGCCAGGAATTTCAATGTTCGCATCTGGACCTGCGTGTGTTTCAGTTAATCCGCAAATACCAAAGCTTGTCAATATATTTAAAAACTCTTTATCATGAAATTTGAGAGGGATTGGCCACAGACATTTTGTCTATGTCCGTGTATATTCCATGCTAGAATGTTCAAAAGTCCAGTTATTGTCAGTTTACTTTTAGTATCTTGGAGGCCATCGGGGTCTAATTGGAGCCACGTAATTTCTATTGTACTGGCGACGTCCCTGTGGTCTTAGTTCAGGCTTGAAGGTGTATTTTATATTTGCCGCTAATAACCTCTTACCCTCTTCATTTTGGAGGATATTGTCTGCATATAGGTCTTGCCGCGGTACATGTTGCCTGTTTACAAAACTGCTGTAATTCTCACACAGTTTTATTCCCAGCTTCTCGTTTATCTTCAGCTTCAACAGCGAATTTGCAGCTTGGACTCTGACTCCTTGTCCTCCATACTGGGGATACCGCTAGAGATGATCACCTGTTCAGATGTTCCCTTTGCAATGATTTTCTTAGTTTATCTAACTAAACCAGTGGCAACATCCTCTGGTGTTCTTGTTTTCAAGCCATTGGTTATAAGGTGTATTATAACGGCTTCGTGTTGTTTGTTGTGGCCATTTTAGTATTCTTGGGCATTTTCGATTGCATGTACCTTTTCCAAAGCAACATTGTAGGTATATTTATTCAGCAGCTTGTTTGGATACACATGCTTCAACTGAAAACTCGAGAGAATCAGAACGTCTCTTTCTTGCTTTTTGCTGAGTGGTTTGTTGAAAGTTCAGTTTTGCGTGCAACCACTGTTGCACATATATATATATATATATATATATATATATATATATATATATATTGTCAATTAGCAAGATAATTGGTTCTGGACATACCTGATATTGTAATAACTGCAGACAGTGAAGACCAATTAATTTGTATATTAAATATTGCACATTTTTTTGTAGGACAATGTGGTAGTGGGTAAGCGTGCAGATTTTTCAAAAAATGGAAACTTGGAGATGTGTGTATATATATATATATATATATATATATATATATATATATATATATATATATATATATATATATATATATATATATATATATATATATATATATATATATATATGAATGCAAATCGTATAAATATTTGGGCATTTTGATCTCAAATTCTCCAACAGACACGGCACACGTGAAAGATATAGTAACAACAAAAGGTTCTCGTTTACGAGGATACTTATGCAGTATACTGTCTTCTCATGATAATGTTAACCGTATTGGCTTCGGAAATAGCATGTGGAAAAGTATTATTCTTCCGTCACTTACTCATGGCGGTGCAGTGTGGTTATGCAAAATACTGAAGAATCTGAGGCTTCTCTGAAGTCCATTCAATACACAATAGCCAAAGCAATGTTTTCAGGTCAACTCTTCACCTGCAGCAGTAGCTACCCTTGGTGAACTAGGATGGCTCCCCCTAAAACTGATTCTCGATCGCATTAGGATTAAATACTTCCACAGAATGAAATTTGAGATGCCAGACACACAGCTATCTAAGCAAATTTTTGAGACTCTTTTGCAAAGAAATGATGACAAACTTGCAAAGATTTGGCCATATGTTGACGACATTAAGAAGGTCTTTAATAACGTAGCCATGGACCGTGCCCTGGAATCAAGGAATCCAGAATGGCTGGGGTGCTTTTTAAAATTATCGTTAGAAGCATATAAATAAGACTTTTTTTCCAGGAAATAGACTTGAAAAAGTCTTTAAGATGCTATCAATTAAACGGTCCACTTTCGGTGAAAGTTATCTGTTTAATGTAAATAACTTTGCCGGTGCACGATTAAAATATTTGGCCCACACTGGGTGTCTGGGTGTTGGGGAAGATCTGGAAAAACGGGGTTTATCAGAAGGAAGGTGTTCTTTATGTAAAGATAGTAGAGGAGATTTATCAAATTTTCTATTTGTCTGCCCAGCACTAAATGATATCAGGTTACAGGCAAAAAGAAATTTGGAAATCAACTCTCTGAAGGAGAATTGTAAACAGGCATGGAAGCGTTTTTCCGCCTCCTTGCTGAAAAATAAGGTATGTCGGTTCCTTGGCGAGCACGCACATGATCTTGGACAGGACATTGGTGAATTATTTGACCAAACATGTAAAACAAATTTGGTTGAGGCTTGGCATTACAGTAGACATTCACTTAATGACTTCTCGGAATGCCAGATTGTATGATCGTTCTACATGTACCTCTTGTAAATAGACCTCTTACAATGTATATACTGTATATAATTTTGTAGGGAAGTTCGGTAACGCCACAAAATAACACGTGATGGTGCTCTCTTGACTTAAACTTTTACAGATGGAGTCAAACCAACCGATACGCTGCAGCGTACTTGTTACATCTGCGTCCCACCCCGTCACTCTGCGGAGGGTCCCCCCACGTACAAGCCCACATCTCCAGGAGTATGTAATAATGGTGAATTGAAAATCTTGTAACTGACTTGTATATTCATACTGTGGTAATACCTGATTTTTTTTTTAATAATGACGCTGGAAGCTATATGTTCTGCATTGTATATGAAACATGTATAATGTGTTACGCTTTCTAGAGTTTTGTCCCAATGAGTGGTTTGTCTCTAGTTTTGGTGCGGAGGACATAAATTATTACTTATAGATACTGTTATGGCTGAATGTCAAGTTGAGTTATCACTTAAGCAGTCGCTTGATTTTGATGAGAGGATCCAGGAAAGGCCATAACATTGATTATGAGTTTCAAAGAGACCATAAAATAGAAGTTTATGGTTGGATTATAAATAAATGTAATACAACTTATGCGTGAGATCAGTTTTCATCTAAAAATGCCAAAACCAGAATATAAATGCTGTGGATAATTTAGAAAATGAAAAATGAATAATTTAGGGGTCAAATAACAAAATAAAACAAAACCAGTCAGAGAGAAGAGCAAACATGAGGTTGTAAGATAATAAAATCTTGTATTGACGAGCCTTACAATACAATCTTTTCTCCGCAATACAACCCCAGGCTGGCTGAAGAACAGCCAGCCCCTTCAGGTATTTATACCAGCCATAATTGGTGATGTGACCACCTGCACCCAGTTTCTCTAATTGGAAATAAAGGAGAAAATATTTAAATGGCCGAACTCTGACTTTTTAGACATGCATATGAAAATATTTAAATGACCGAACTCTGACTTTTCAGATGTGCATATGAAAGGAAGTTAATGTGACTTTGTGTGTGTTTGCCAAACAAGTTTTACACTCAGGCCTGAGACATGAACTTGTCTTATGATTGGTATCACTTTTGGAAAGTTTGCCCTCTAACTGTGAAGGACAGATGTTCTGTAAACAGGATACATGTTGTACAACTGGTTTACAATGTTTTTCAATGAACATTTTTATTTCCTTTCATTTACCATTTTCTATTTCTTGAAATAAGATTGTTACTATTTTTGACCATGACATTCAACATTTTTATTCCTTTTTATTCCGCCTTTAATCCTCTATTTCTTGAATAAGATTATCTATTATTTTTTATCATGACAATACTATACTTATTTTAACATACGAAGATAATTTGATTGATGATAAGGATGCCTGATTATTTGTATATATTTTGGACGCATCGTGTTATTTTCGCCGTTCCGTTGGTGCGTCCGCTGTAAAGGGGAAGTTTTCCTAATAAATTATAAATTAAAAATACCTAAACTATAACTTAATTGCTCTCAACTGCAAGATGCTATGTACTTTTAAAATATTTGAGTGATTGGAAACCGGATCCATGTGAGCATTGTTTTTTTCAGAACGAATTAGTCGCACAGTTTTTTTTTCTGAGGAATGAAAACACGTGCACATTAAAAAAAGCCAAGCTAGACTAATAGGGGGGGGGGATCTGGGTTGATTTAGTTTCTTGACACACAGCCTTTTGTTCCCAGGATGCATGTTTGTGACACCTAGTAACCCATGCCATTTGAGCTCAGGTGGGTCAGCAAAGCCCATTACATTACAGTGAACCTGAAAGTTTCACCCTGCATATGAGGACAATTTTTGGAATTATCATCTTCTAGTCTACCTGAAGCATACGTTATTATCTTTCAAATACACCCAGGTGTGATAAAATGAAAGTTTAATGTTTATTTGGCAATATATAGAGCGGTTAAGTTTATATCTGATAATTCCCTATGTTAATCTATGGACAAAAAGTGAGGGTCATGGAAAGTGACCACAAGATGTGGGCGGTCAACCATAAACAGGATGGGCAGCATCACCTTTAGGAGAATTTAGAACTAACCCAGATTTAGACTATTAGCATGTAACAGAAAAAGAGGGTTGTATATTTACAATAAAACTACTGTTTGAATATGTTTATTAAGTCTTTTGAGAATATCGATTGCTCTAGGAAGTTTATTACCTATTTTCTTAATATAAGCATTCCATTTTGATATTTGTGAACTTTAAATTCTGAAAGAATCAAATTACTCAGTTTTCGATATTAAAATATCAGTTATTTTCACCTCTTAATTAAAACTCATATTTCTTTGATGGAAATGAAATAACGTACATTTAGTCTTAAGTATGTACAATGATAATCTGTTTGGCGCTAGCCAATTAAAAACGTTATTTAACTCGGTATTTTTATTTATTCATTTTATTCATCAATTTGGGACCAGTAGAAAATTAAGAACATAGAGAACTGCCTAAGGCTGTATCATCGGCGTAAGAAATCGATTCGAATTTTGATGGTCTGTGTATGTCATCTGCTTTTCATCATAAAAAGAAAAGGTCCAAGTATCGATTCCTGTGGCACCCCAGTTTTCTTTCTTTTTTTCTTTCTTTCTTTCTTTCTTTCTTTCTTTCTTTCTTTCTTTCTTTCTTTCTTTCTTTCTTTCTTTCTTTCTTTGTTTCTTTGTTTCTTTCTTTCTTTCTTTCTTTCTTTCTTTCTTTAACAGTATAAAGAAATTTAAAGATTACAAATTTCTAATATTGTTTGAAGCTTACTCTACAACCCTTCTCAGTTACGAGCTCTGTTCACAAGCTTTACTCTGTCCTATAGTACCTCAGGCAACAATTACTACCATACGTCCCAGGGCAGGATACATCGTTGGAACATGGGTTTGCCCAGGGAATGCTTTCCGCGTACGCGATGTGAAATGGACTAAGAACACTCTTACATCCACAAAGACAATTACTGGGGCTTGAGCAAATTTACCCTTGACACTAGCCCTCATTTTTCGTGGGCATGCACTAAAATTGCGTCGCAATATGTAATACGAATTAATACACCCTCAAGAACAGTCGTATGAAAATTGGCCAAATCAACTTGAACCTGGGCCCACCTGTTACGTGTGGGTCTTGCACTACCATATGCGGTGAACATAGCTTTTGACAAACAAACCAATAGTGAAAGGTTATACAATTTAATCTTAAGGGTAATCTGATACATTCATAACATTCAAATATGTTATCATGCACCCAAGTCTGAGTGGGGCAGTCCCGATCCATTTTGTTGTCATGTTTCGGTGGCACCTTTTTACCCTCACTTTCGCCCATTATTTGTATATCTATGGTGGCTGCCTGCCTGGAGTGTTGTCCTAGTTCCCAGTTCACATTCACATATGGCTGTTCATTGCACCTCTGGGCAAGGCAGTCACAGCTCCAAGTTTTTTTTTTTACCTAATCATGTCTTTTAATAAAAACTGAGACAAGGAATACTGAGTGTTGCGCAAAGGGCAGAAATACGCCCATCGGACCGCTAATACACAAGGGGACTGCTAATTGCAATTAACTGATAACGGTGCTGATAACCGGCAGCCGAGACACTGACTGCTAAGGACCATGCTAGTAGCGAATCCCTCTCAGTATTCCTTGTCTCAGATAAAAAGCGGCCAGCGGGTAGGTAAGCCTGCTGGCCATTTCCAACCTATGATGCTTGTCTCTTTTAATTTGCAAACCAGCAGACTTTGGTGCATAATTGGTGTTAGACATATTGCTTGACTAGACAAAAATGAAAGCTACGCCGCTAGCGAATTTTATGTCAGAAAACCAGGTAGAGACTGGGCATGGTTGCTCAGCAACTGTGTAGGGCATTATGGGTAGATCGCAGCATCCCGAGGCGCAAGCATTACATCACAGTAATGTGCAGCGTGATTGGCTGTCTCAGGATTTCCTACTCTTCTTCCAAATTCAAAATCTGGTACGAGTTCTGAACTCCATAGAAGCAAGTTTCCGTTAGCTTTTAAACATCCCTCCTCCACTCCATTCTCCTCCTGCAAAATAGTCTCACATTTTTATTATCTTGACTGTGCCTACATGTATTACGCAAGGATTCAATACAACATAATTTCGGTCATCAACAAGCTTCTGGGTTTGTAATTCGGAGCCAAGGTTTCACGCTTTTTCCTGGAAAGTAAAGATACATTCTATGACCACATGTTTTACAAACTTAGGGCACCTTTTTGTCATCACTTTCGGAAGCCATTTGTATACAGCTATAGTGGCTGCCTGGAGTGTTGTCTTGGTTACCGGTGCACATGCGCATAAGGCTTTTTATTGCAATAAATTCACTACAGCCTGGGTGTTAGAAATATTGCTTGACAAGATCTAGACATGAGGGATTAATACTAGGACGTTAATATTATTTTTGCACTTAATCCGAAATGGCGGAGCCTGTAGCAAAATGCATTCACAAATCACTTCAGGAAATTAGACGATTTTAATGTATGTATGTATGTATGTATGTATGTATGTATGTATGTATGCATGTATGTATGTATGCACCTACATACATGTGTACGTATAATGTAGGTAGGTAGGTAAAGGTGTATGTGTGCGTTTGTATGTGGTATCACAAGTGGGCACAATACAGAATACACAAGTTAACAACATATGTCCATACAAGGATACGTGATGATACTAATGAATCATTTGAACGTTTTGATTAAATTGCAAGATCGGGGGTACGATATGACACGACAAAAGATACAAGACAAACAAAACTCACAGAACATGTGGGTCACTTGGAAGGAGGTAATCCAGCACTAAAATTGCAGTACTAGGTGAGCAGGGAGCGTATGCATATTCTTGGAAAACATAAAAGTGTTTCAAAATTGGTATCCAATGAGAATAAAGTTCCCCAAATCATTAAATTTGTAATTACATTTGTACCTGTAAGTTGATGATGAAGTTCATAACATTGTTACTTTTGACAAATTTAGCGAAGTTAGGAAAAAAAAATTAGCGAATCTTTTGCAGGATTTGAACGTTTATCGCCGGAAACAAATTGATCAAACATGAAATGTGACGATTTTGAAATTATTTGGTGAGTATCAATTAGGGTAGGCTGAAAGTAGTGCAAAACAAGTCACTTCAAAGTGGAACAAATTATTTTAACAAATGACTGTCTTTTTATCAATATTTCAACTTACAAGACGTATGATTTTCAGTCTCTCTGTTCGAGTTTATATTAGCGTTTCCCCTTCGCCATGGGACTGAGAAGAATGATGTATCATTGACAGGACACGACAGGACACGACAGGACATGACAGGACAATGCCAATGGTGTAACATCATATGGCGAATCCCAACTGTGTTCCCGTGGACGTTCTACTGGTTTTTGGACAAAAAGATCTCTACTTTGCGAACTGACCCGCTAAATGTGCCAAGTAATGCTGAATCTAAATAGTCAGATAGGTCTGCCAGATGCAAACCTTCGTTCCTGTAATAATACATCATGGTGACAAGGTGCTCAACATGGATGGCCCGCTGTTCAGTTCATGCCAAAAAAAAAACAAAAAACAAAAACAAAAACAAAAACAAAAACAAAAACAAAAAACAAAAAAGAAACAAAACAAAACAAAAAAAACAAAAAAAAAACAAAAAACAAAACACAAAAAAACAAAACAAAACAAAAAAAAACAAAAAAAAAAAAAAAAAAACAAAAAAAAAAAAAAAAAACAAACAAAAAGAAAAAAAAACCAAAAAACAGAAAACCCTTGGAATGCCGCTGACGTCATACCGACATCTTTTACAAATGGTGCTGCTATCATATATGTTAACATCTTTTACTCGACCGAGATGTAGCCTATCTACAAATACAAAATAGAAGATACATGGTACAAAAAAGTACATTGAACGAAAATTGTGATGAAAAGAAAAAACATGGGACAGGCAAAAGATCATTAAACGGACATTATGATGACAAAAAGTCGTACGGTTTTTGAGGTCAATTATTCAAGTATGCCACTCGCAGCTAAGATTTAGGTCATGCATCAAATCAAAAGTCATACCATGGTATTGTTCTCGCAGTAAATCAAAATATACACTTCGACTGTTTATTTGGTGCGGTAAATGTCTTCTCAAAGGACCCTTATCTGCAAAAGCGTTGACGGAAAACGAAGCGGAAGGGGTAAATCTGTGGCAGCCATTTTGATTCAGCCCAGGATTAACCAATGACTGTTCATTTTTGTGAAAGATACCCAACGATACCCTCTCAGGGCCTGACTCCGTATTCTATCGTCTCGCCGCAAAATAAAAGGTTGGGAAGTGGCGAAACAATGATTTCATTTTGAGTGTAATGTTTTATTTCACTATAACTCTACGAATAAATGTACTTCCATTTGTGGTGATTCTGTTCATTTCGGCGTGTATTTATCCTGAGTTCCAATTATGAACATGTTTAAATGTGCAGCGAGATGTCACTGAAAAGTTGTTCACATGAGTGTGACTCAGTTATATTATGTATGGCACAGATACGCTATCTCCGAATTTGATGTTAAGTGACTATTAAAGCGCTTTTATCTTGGCCATAACAATTGACACATGCATAGGTCAGGTTTCTAGTAGTAGTAATATACTTTATTTGTTTATAGAGGATTAGACGGATAGTCAGGTAGACTAATAAACGTCTTCTCCTCGTGTACAAACAAATACACTACATCACATATACATTCAACGCAATGGGTCATGGAAAAAATATACAAATATATACATACAAGAAATATGAACAGTTACAAGATAAAGTTACCATATATTCCAAGATAAACAGGCTATTAAATATCATTTAAGTCAGTATCTTCACCACTGTCATCATCGTTCGGTATGAACCTAGAAAAGCACTTCGTCTCAAGAATAAAGGCTGAAGTAGCTTCGATAATTTTACAGTTACACACATAGGATAAATTAGGGCGACCGAATAAGCACAATTTAACTTTATCATTATTGTTGTAATCTACAAATGTGACAGGAACGTTGTTTGTTTTAAGAATTTTAATTGACCCGTGCCAAAAGAGTTTCTCTTTGTGTTGCATGAGGTGGACACTGCAAGATATAGTGTATTGTGGTTTCAGATTTATGACCACAGCTGCACGCTGGAGTTTCCACCAATTGACGAGAGAACAAATGTGCATTCAACGAACTAAAATCTACACGCAGACGATCAAGCAAAATATTTAACCTTCTCGGACCGCACCAAAGATAGTCACGTCTGAGTGGAAACAAAAAAGTTTTCAGGTGAAATTTAAAAGAAGTTAAAGATTGAGCGTTTCGAACCCCTAGAGGTAAAGAATTCCAAAGTAGCGTTTTAGAAGAAATAAACCCCTTTGCAAATACATTTTTCCTTCAAATAACTAAAGTTATGTCCGATACGTTACGCAGCTGATAGTTATGTCTTGCATCAATTTGAACCGGTAGTAAATCTCTCATAAAGGGAGGACACATGGAATGGACCAACTTGAAATAAAGTGTCAATTTTAAGTACTTTCGTCTCTCAGCGAGAGTTGGCCAACCAAGACATTCAAGAACTTTTATTTTACCAGAGGTTCTCATGGCACCCAAAACTAATAATGCTACTCTGTATTGAACTGATTCCAACAAAGCACTGAATTTAACTGAACAGTTATCAATAATAGGGGTAGCATATTCGAGAATCGGCCGAATAGATGGAACATATTATACTTTCAAGGGCTTTTAAAGGTAATTTATACATACAATTTCTTATTCTCCCTGAGCGTGCAGCTGCTTTATTACATACTGTTTTGATGTGACTATCCCATGAAATATTATGGGTAAGGATAAGACCCAGGTGTTTATGCTCTTGTACTCTGTTAACTGTTTTACTCATGAATGAGAATTGTACCCTTGGATTGTTGGATTTAGTTTTTTTCGATACAATCATTTCCTCTGTTTTATCTGGATTGAAGTCAATTTTCCATTTCTTACCCCACTCTTGAACTACCAACAAATTTTCATTCAGACTAATAGCAGTTACTTCAGGATTTTCTACAATTTCCATGAGCGACGTATCGTCTGCAAAAAGGTAAATTTTACACAAAATATCGTCGACTAAATCATTAATGAACACTAGAAATAACAAAGGGTCCAGAACACTACCTTGGAGTACCCCGACTCAATCCTTACCCAGTTTGACGATGCACCATCCAATACCACTCTTTGTTTCCTGTCTGTGAGATACGATTTAATCCACGATAGAAGCGGATCTGCTCTGCCATATTGACTTAACATGTAAATAAGAGCTCTATGCCAAACTCCGTCAAAAGTCTTTGACACATCTAAAAACACTAAGCGAACATCCTTGCCTCTATGTAAGGCTGAGCTTGTCTCGTGCACCATGTAAATGAGTTGATTCACGGTACTGTCTAGTTTTTTGAAACCGGAAGTACATGCGGTGAGGAGATTATTACCATTTAAAAAATTATAAAGTCTTTTGAATATCACACCTTCCAAAACTTTAGCTGTGGAACAAAGAAGATATACTGGCCTGTGATTTTTAGTGAGAAAGTCATCACCCTTTTAATATAAGCAATTTACATTTGCTTCTTTCCAGTAATCGGGAAAACAGGATTTTGACAGCGACAAATTAAACAGTTTTGTTAAAGGATATGCAATATATGGAGGAAACAAACGTAGAACTTTATTCGGAAGATTATCCGCACCACCAAATTTGTAAATTTTTAATCTTTTTAGTGCATTTAAGACTTCTTCGTTTAGAATAATAAAGTGACCTACAGTTAAATCTGTTTTTAATGGCAAATCTGGGACAGGCTCAGTTTCCATTGCAGGTTGAAATAATTATTTAACACCATAGCTTTTTCTTCTGACTCAAATAGAAATCTGCCATTATCAAACAACGGGGGATCTTTTTTTGTGAACACCATCCGCACGCACTTTTTAAAGTGGCCGACCACTTCTTTGGCTCAGTAGTCTTGTCAGACAAAATATTATACACTTTTGCATAATAATCACGTTTTGGTTTTTTAAGTAGCTTAACGACACCATTTCGTAAATGACGATACCATGCCCAATCATCATCGCTTCTCGATTTTTTGGCTTTTTTGTAAGCCCCGTTTCTTTCCCTCATTTTGCATCTTAATTCACCTGTCATGAAGGGCTTATCCCTGGGGCGTATAGTTACTTCTTTGTGCGGTACACAGTCAGAAACTACTTCCTTCAGAAAGTTTGTCACAGCCAAAGCAATATCAGTTACAACATCATCTATGAAAAATGCATCCCAGGGAGCGGAAGATAAAGAATTTTGAACCTTATCAGTGTCTATTCTATTGTAATTCCAAATAACCTTTTTATATGCCTTGAGTTTGCCGAGTGAAATATCTGTCGAAATTAACAATGGTTCGTGATCACATGTAGAAATAGGTTCTAGGTTAGTTACGTTGCTGTTGACTGTGTCCTTTACAACAAGTACAAGATATAATAGGGACAGACCTCTTGTTGGATCGGTAACCATCTGCATTAAATTAAGCCCTTTACATGTGTTTAAAAATTGCCACTCAAACAATGAGCTACACTATTCATTTGACCATGATATAACCGGTAAGTTAAAGTCGCTCGTCACAATAATTGCTTGGGGGCTTTCCATCAAGAGTTGCGCTACAGAGTCTTGAAAAGAGTTCAGAAAATTTTGACTCTGGTTTATGTCTTGCACAGGTGGTCTGTACTAAGTTCCGACAAAAATTTTACATCCGTGGAAATATAACTCAAACCACAGGGACTCCGTTGACTGATTGTAAAGATCATGTCTCTCCTTAGCGTTTATACTGTCTCCCACATAAATTGCCACACCACCCCCGTGTCGATTGCGATCGAGTCTGTACGGGGACTTAAAGCCAAGTATTGATACATCAGCATCTAGGACATGTTGGTCCAATTTTGTTTCATTCAAGCAAAGTAGATTAACATCGTGGTGAATACAGAGGCTTTCAAGTTCATCTAATTTATCGTTTACAATTAAGCTATTCACATTCACATGAATAATATTAAGATACTTAGAAATATATGGCCCAGGGTTCGGATGTACATCACTGTAAAGAGCCAATTATAAATCTGTAGTAATAAATACCAAGACAAAAAACATTATCAGGTGACAAAACACATAACTTATACGAAATAGAATTGAGTAAGTACGAGAGAGGCTTCTGGATGGTTTACCTTTACATCTTTTTAAGTTTATAGGTAACGGATGAAAAAAGTTCAAGACACAGTACACATAACGTTCTTTGTTGTGAGCAGTACAAGAAAACATCAGTAAAAACAACAGGAGACGGCGGTACCAACCGTTCATAAATAGTGATGCACAATTATAATGCAGTGCCACTGAATAATTGGTTTTCTTCGTCCTATTGCATGCTTTGGCATGTGTCTTACATTATAGATAGCCATATGTAATTCATTTACACCAACAATAAACAATAGTCGCAGAAAAAGCCTGTTTTATGTAACTAGAATTAATGGAATACATGGATATGAAAAAAAAAGACAAATATAGAAATAAATCCGAAGTAAGTTAAACAAGTAAATAGCAATGTTGCAATATAAAATAACAGTAACATGAAAGCATCGGATAGTTTGTATCGAGTCAGTATTTGGTCAAGACATCGCAGGCAATACAAAGTGCATTCCAACAGTTTCAATGCTTTTCTAAATGGGTGAAAAAAACTTGCGGTGGTCAACGAAAATGACACACTGACAAAGAAGGAAAAAAGTGCAAGAACTAAGGCGACAAGTACAAGCACGTGCATGACATGGTGTGATAAACAGTGACATGCGCGAGGACTTCTCAGGATGATATCTCTGCGAGGGTCACCGTGGCCACATTGTGGCTCGTGACACCAGAAAAATTAAATTCTTGTTGTTCTCAGAATTCTAAAACATTATTGCCGCGCTGTGTATTTAGGAATAAGACTTTGCTTTCGCTTAATGCGACGTAAATACTGTTCATGCTCAGGAATTCGAACATTTCTGTGTCACTTAAGATACCGATTTAGACAAGTGAGTTTTTTTATGTGATCAGTACATTGTATATACTTTGTATTTTTTGAACACGCGTACGAATGAATATATATATGTATGTATATATATATATATATATATATATATATATATATATATATATATATATATATATATATATATATATATATATATATATATATATATATATATATATATATACACATGTATATGTCCTTAATATAATATTAAAATTCCCTCCATACTGAATTTTTAGCACACTAGCATACAGTGTGTTCACATCCAAATGAGGACAGCTACTGAAAATGTTACCCTCAGGCTGGCAACATTCAGTATTTCCCAAAGGAAAATGCATCTTCCTAATTGAACTAGCATTGAAAGTCTGCATATCCATAATTTCTTCATAAAAAGCCAATGAAAATGCAATGGCTACTAGAGGGAAACAGGCAGCTAAACATTATGGCTGACAAAATTCTGCACTATGAGGCACTCACTAACAGCTGTGTTACGGAAAATGAGAATATTACATACAATCACATCGTGAATACTGGTATTTAGGATACATAGATCATCCTATGCCCAATTCAGTATCCTTGCTTGCATATATCTTGCTTCTAAAGCAGACCTAAGCTCCGCATTTTGTCTACTCCGCTGTAGTAACACGGAACTGGTCTGCTTTGCACGCAAGCATGTATCCTCCTCGAGCCTGTATCCTCCCGAGACCTTTCAGGTCCAGGGAAGATGCAGATTTTCGGGGATCCATACAGGCAAGGATACTGAATTAGGCATGGGATAACCTCTAAATGCATATATGAGCCATTTGATAGAACCGTTCATCAAAATTAACCCCATATTTTCGTGGCCGCTTTCCTTGGCGTGGAACACGAATTATCCACTTAATCATGGGTAGGGAGGTATCACAAATGAAATTCAACTTCACCATAATTAGGACTCTCTTCATTTACATTTAAACAACTGGCAGGAGTTCCCTTTTGACGTAAGTAAATCGGTTTATTTTGTCAATCAGATTTAATATTATATGTCATTAGAAAACTAATAAGTGAATCAACTTAAGTTACAGGGTCTAAATGGATTTTCAAACACGATAATTTCTTCTAATTCTTTTCAGCATGATAAATAAACAACTTAATATTAAACAAGTTACTAAGGCTGTACTCCACAAAACAGATTTTTTTAAATAAAGTAATTTGATTCGTTGGAACACCCTGAGAAATAAAATGGTTGACACCCGCTGGTTTGGTGCTGTCACATAGCCGGGTCATGTAATGACGGCTTGCCTTTCATGTGCTTATGCGGGTCAAAAATTGTCAACATGGTATTACGCTCTCTCGCTCACAATGCTCAAAAGCGCCCAGATTTACATAGTCGTCTGTCCTTTTATTTTTACTTCAGTTTCATGTCAACAGAAATTACTTTCGCTGGTATTTGAAAGTAAGACCAACCATGAAGGCACGCCCCAGGCCAATAGCTTTCCTTGGCATCAGTTGGGTAAAACGCGCGTCAAGGAAATCTACTGACAACGGTAAACAGGCCAAGTCAATAATACAGGAATTGACGCTTGCTCAATTTCTGGTTGGATCACTCTGAGTCCTGGTAGTTGAACTCGGAGTGGCCTGCCAAGGGATGAGGCCAGGCTGGTTTCTTGTATTTCCGATGCACCTATTTTAATTTTAATACAGCCATAAATCTTGTACGAAGTCTGTTTTTAAAATTTCCTTTTCGGTACAGTTAAAATGCATATACATTTTATATTTATCTGTCAGTGACAGGCAATGACTGGAAAGTACTCTAGGAGCGTATAGATTTTTTATCAATACAATCATTTTCTGTATTGATAAAAGAGAGTTGTTGAAGAAGAATTGACTTTGTCAGATATTTATCGAATTACTATAAATGTTTCACATACCAAATCACAACTGAAATTATATAAAAAAAAAAAAAAAAAAAAAAATAGATAAATTGAAAACCTCTATCCAGTGTTAGAGAAAATGAATTTTGTACTATCGCAAATATCACACAAACTTGAGAACCCCAAATCACGGACCACAGCCTTCCATCATACATCAGGCGAAATAAAAAGGCTTACCACAGGTTCAAAAGAATACCCCCCGTATCAATCTCAAATTTGAAGTTGTCATGGTAAACATAAAGATTTGTAAAGCGAATAGATTTTGACAGGTGCAGTTGCACTTGTAGTGTCAAAATGTCGTTGTAGCGGAGGTCATAAGAATTTTTAGTTAGTTGATTTTTTTAACTTCAATGTGTCAAAGATACACATGGAAAACCATAAATTGCATAAAGTGTACAAAACTGATAATAATTTGGATGTAAATATTTTTGTTTCCATATTATGTAAAGTATGAGTAATTACATTAAGAATCTAATTTTGTTACCGAATAAATATGAATTGAAATTAAGTTGTACCCATGTAATATTTAATCCTTGAATTCGATTCCAAATGAAACTTGGGTAGGTTCTCTGAAACGAATTTCGATAGTCCTTGTCATCTGAAACATTACCAAGATATGCCCATTTGAAACAATTATTGATATTTAAAAAAATGTTTTGCTAATGTAGTTGCAAACATGTAGATTTAAAGCTATAAATGACCAAAATCTAAAGTTTTTGAACGCATGTAGTATGCATGTACGTACGTTTATATATATATATATATATATATATATATATATATATATATATATATATATATATATATATATATATATATATATATATATATATATATATATATATATATATATATATATATATATATATATATATATATATATATATATATATATATATATATACATACATACACACATGAATATTCCCCTGACTGGGATTTGCCTGTCAGATAGTTTCTACACACTTGGTATAACTTTTACTGATTGCGAACTTGAAATGAGTTCCTTGAATTTTGCATGCAGGTTGCAATCATTCAAAGATGTATTAAAAGTGTGGAAGGTTCGACAGTTATCATTAATTGGCAAAAACATAGTATTGAAAGGTTTAGCTGCATCAAAATTGTTCTATTGCATTTCTTCTGTTTACATAGAAGAAAAAAATATTGATGTTGTTCAACAATGCATAAATGAATTTTTGTGCAGTGGACCAATTTCTAAAGTTAAACATCTGATCATGTATAAGAAAATCCAGGACGGCGAGCTCAAAATTTTACATTTGAAATCTCAAGTAAAGGCTTGGCTTTTAAAATGGGTCAAAAATTTATTCAACAATATGGATGCAAAATGGAGACACTTTTTTCAGGCTTTCATTCCATTTATTAACCTGAAAGATATATTTCTGTCAAGGTGTCATATATTTCCAAATTGGTTGTTGCCCCTCTCTTACAGGAACCTTATAAATTTGTGGAACCAGTTTCAAATAAATTATGAGGCAATTAATGGTAATGACATCCGAAATGAATTTCTGTGGTTTAATGATTTTATTTTGATACAGAAAAACCTGTTTTTCTGAAACTTTGGTATCAGTTAGATATCAAGCGAATTGGTGATCTTCTTGACGATGAGAGTAACTTTTTGTCACTGCAAACCTTACATGAAAAATATGGTCTACAGACGAACTTCCTGGAATATTTATCCATTTTAACTGCTGTAACTGTCCAGTAAAATTAAAACAGTTTGTATTGATTGAACACCATAAAATATTTCAGATGTGCCATTGCTAAATATTGAAGGGAAAAAAGAAAAATTAATTTTATCCAATATAAAGAATTTTTTTGGACATTAATATATTCTAATAACTTGCTGACCCCAACAGCTTGGCAACATTGGATGGAATACTTTAATTCAAATGACGATAACTGGGGAAAAATTCATACTTTACCTTTCAGGTGTACTTTTGTAACAAGACTACACAGTTTTCAGTTTGCCTGTTTACATAGATTTGTAACTCATGATGCACAATTATACAAGTATAAATTAACAGAATCGGAACAACGTAATTTTTGCGAGGAAAAAGACAATTACTCATCGATTTTGTAAGTGTGATCATGTACCAGGTTTTTGGGAACTGTTTCAACAGTGGTGGAATTCATGTAATCATCATTATGTCATAAACTTGACAGAATTTTATGTTTGGATTTTTCAATGAGCCAAAAAGGTATGCTCTGAACAATTGTTTACTGCAAGTAAAATACTTTATTCACTTTTGTGTGTGCAAAAAAGGAAAAGTCTCATTTCGAGCCTTTCTTCGGTATTTAAGAAATATGCTCAACGCTGAACAACATATTATGTATAACAGGAATGAGCAAGAAGTCTGCATGTCGATGTAATTCTGTAGCTTAGACTTCATCTATTGTATATTGAAAGGTCAATAAAATATTATTTAACAAAAAGTTGGTAATTTGGCAAGACCAACATGTTTAGCATAATTGATGCAGGGATTTGTGCATACATTTGGATACCCCTTATTGAACGGTACAGACCAAAGCAGGACCGTTGCTAATATGAATGCCACGTATTAGTTAAGACCTATCTGAAAATAAGATAACTGGAGACCAAAGAGTTTCATCGAAGGTTAAAATGGTAACGGATAATGATAAGCACAAGGCCGCCTGGTTCATAACCCTGGCATGGAGGTTCAACATAGACATGTATTTCTGATGTCACATCATCACCATCATGTCGCTACTAGTAGCATCATTCAGATACATTATACTGACATATTATCCTGACTGAAGTTTCACTTATTGCATTCTGCTTAGACTACTGACCCCTTCCAGCCACTGAATCTTCTCAACTTACACAAGATAGGTGACAAGTTCAGATCCCTATCAATTGTGTATATAAAACTCCTACGCACTTGCGTGAGATCTCCTGATACTGAACACCAAGCTGGCGTTCTCGAGGTATATGTTGTAGTTTCTTTGGAAAGGCCAAGATATTTGTCGACCATCAAGGACTTTGCCGCCAAAATGAAGCTCGCGATACTTCTTATTATAGGTACCAGTCTCTGTCTTGCGGAAGACACGGAAGGTAGGCGCCAAGATTGCATTAAATTTTGCTGTATTCTGTTTATCTTATTTTGAATTACAGGATTTTCATCATAAACTTCGGAACTTGTGCTTTCAGAGCACATGTACTTTGTAGCATACTTCAAGCATAAGATAGCACAGACCAGTAAAAGTGATTTATATGCATGCATGCTATACGCAAGCACACACACACACACACACACAAACACACACACACACACACACACACACACACATACATTGGTACGTACATGCATACATACATACATACATACATACATACATACATACATACATACATACATAACGAGCTCACGCCCATCATCAGACATTTAAGCAACGAGTACGCGTGCTTGATTTTTTAGACGATATCTTAGCTTGTTATCAATATCCAATTATTCGTTAACGTACTTTTATTTTTTGGGGATAATACAATTTTGTGTTAGAATATGCTAAGTGATCAATGCTATTTTACTGCAAATTGTTGCGTTTGTTTTCGGAATAAACCATTAGCACGCAGTCTCAGATTTCATTTATAAAACATTTTTAGATATAAATACACTTATGTACATCCAATATACTTGTCTTGCAAAATTAATTTCCAAACTTTTATTTTGCAAAATGGTGTACATACAAAAAATATACACTATTATTTTTAATCTTGTGCTTATCAAGTGCATTTTTTCCAGTTTCTAATGCGATGAATGTGCTCCCCACAAAGTAAACACAGAAATGAGAAGTGCCTTTCATTTTTAAGAATGCATTTTCAATCATAATAATGGAATGTTTTTTCAACAATGATTCTGCAATTCAAACATTCACTGCTACGTATGAAAAGGTCAAAAGTAAATTGAGAAGCAAGTGATGTCGCCACTAAGCTTTGCTTCTGAAGTGCAATGTATATTGTATATTGAAATATTACAATCTTATCACCTTGTTTCTTTCCTTTGTACACATGCTATCCATGTCACATTATGTTTGATGTGGTTTTCATGATACAATTTGTTCATCGTATGTTTTGCAATGCCACTTAATTAGTTTCGCCTTTTGATGGCCGTTTTGAAATTTTGAGCAATTTTCAAATCGTCAAGCCGTTGGCGTATGCAAGAAATCATTATGTTTATTTGATACTGTTTGTTAGGAGGAGTCTGTCCCGATTAAAACAAAAAACAAAAAACGAGAACATCAGGACCTCTCATGAACGGACAGATAAAGAAAGTTTGATTATTTGATTAATTTTTGTTATACCATCACATGTTCAAGAGGTAAAATGTTTTTAAAGACAAGCTACGTCGGTCTAAAATATAATGGATATTCATCGGGTACTGTCAGAACATATTTTATAGCATCAATACTCGGAAGTTTATCTGATATAGTGGATCTACGTCCCAGCTTAACATTTAATCGAGACAACTTACATGGCAAATAAAAGAATTTTTTAATGTGATACTTGTACTGACGTAATACGTTAGCCTATGCGTACAAGTTCTTGCTTATAAATACCAAATGTTTGAAATGCATATAAGCCAAAAATATGTTTATTATATATATAGAAAAGCGTGTACACTCTAGCATGTGCTGGCATTCACGAAGTTATTACATATTAAAACATATCAATATATAGTCATACCGATTCCATGAATGAGTGTTATTCGCTTCAAACGTGCTTTTGCGTGGAATTACTCTCAGGCAACGTGAGAAATGAAGTCCTAATATTCGGTCTGGTTGCTACCCACAGTCAACAATTGTGCACAGATAAGGGCAGGGATGGGTTTCATTTTCATAAGGGCACAGACAGGGGGGTCACTATGGTTGCACACTTTTAGTTCGCAGTAAAATAATGACCAGGTAATTACAAACAATCTGTGCAGTTTCACTGGATACTAAAAAGAGAAGACTTGATTATTTATGTTGTGAGCCCACTAAATAATGATGATACATTTTTGTCGAAAATATGTCTAAACGGTAACCTCTGTGATGAATTTTGTTTTCCTGTTGTGCAGCTTCTCTGGACAGTCATCATTTAAAAAAAATCAAAATACTTTTTCCAGGGGAAGGGGAGGTGATGAAAAAGATAACTCGGTGCTTTCAGTTCAAATGATAAAGATGTTGAAACATCCCGTATTCCATATTATAAAAGTATAAATTGTTTGTAACAAAATTAACGTTGGATTCTTTACCTCCAACTACACACCCAATGCAATAAATATTAAGAAAATTTCAATTTAAAATCAAAGTAAAATAGCTCTCCTGTTTTTATGACATATTCCGCCTATGGCAAGGTTGTGTCTGGAACAAATGTAAGACAAAACTGTTTTGCTCTAAATTCATGCATTTCACATGGACGATGTTTTGTAAATTTTACATGCGTGTTATGGTTAAGGTGGAAGTAAATATCTTGTATGATCCAAGTTGCAACAATGAAAATGAGAACTGGTTATTTTAGGAAAATGTAACGCAGTTTTGCAGATGAAGAACGCGTGCATGAACGTGCATCATATTGGTATTAAAATTTGCTACACACAAACGTGAAAAAAAGTGACCCCACGGAAACGATGTTTTATATCCCGTTTCCAAGTATTTCCTGCAGACAATGGTGACAAGGTCACGATGTTTACATGATGTTAAGGTTCAGTACCTGAGCTAACGTTCAGCGCTCATCAAGAAAATACCCCAGAATGCTCTCGTGACATTCTGCAAAAACTGGTTGCAATATTTTACAAAATTTCATTCCCTGAAACTACAGCTTTTGCCCCCAAATGGTCTTGTAATGTAAGATTCAAAGGAATTTAACATTGTCCATTCCTTGAGCATTTACGTAATTTTACTGTCTAAGAGGAATCGAATGTAAAAATAATGAATTATATTTGAATCATTTGAGTCAGCTCAAAGAGCGTTTGAAATGTTCCTTCAAATGTAATTACGCTACAAAGTGATATTTGTAAAACATGTTATTAATGAGACGCCAAAGGATTATACACTTTTCCTGTCGCCTTAGCTTACATGCACCATTCTTACCGTAATTTTCACTGTTTTGCGCTGATTGTTTACGGGGCAACCTTACCCATCAAAATTTATAAAACAAAAGATTAGCACAAATGACTCCCGTCCTTACGAGAATAAATCACACTTCACTGGGAGTTAAGAATTAACGGAACCTAGGTCTGTTGAGGAGGCAGAGTGGCGTCCTTGAGGCTACCAATTTATCATTGTGCTCTTGACAATTAGTCTACAGTGCAAGGCTATGACATAGCAACATTAGAAGGTAACATGTTTTTGCACGTAAATGATTTCAGATATTAAATATGATAAGCTAGCCAACAATATCACTGAATTATGGAACCTGGTGCGAAAACTCAGCAGCTGTAAGCCACAGGTACACATTCATGTTGGCGATGGGCGAACAAAGACTAAAGTTAACCAATCACTTGGAAATGTTGAAAACGAGGCTCACGTCTATTTGCATCAGCATAAAGAAGATCGTCATAGTCACGGCCCTCGAACTTATCATCCTTACAGGCACCACAAATCAGGCTACCGCCTGGTGCATCAGAGTCATGACGAGCATAACTCGTCACAAAACTATCCACACTTTTATCATGGCGACCACTTTCACAGTCACGAAGGTCATGATGTCCATGAGGACAGCCGTCATCTCAGTCACGAACACCACGATAGCAATCCCAGCTCCGAATTCTTTGATCCAGATGACAATTACCACTCTAAAGAACACAATAGTTGGGAACACTCGGGTCGATCGATGCATAGCGTCGAACATCGTCATGGACCCAGTTCGGAGCATTCGCGTAATAATCCCAACTACCTCCATCGTCATCATGGTTTTCACAGAAGACGTCATAGCAGATATGGCCCACATCACAGTGGGCATCATGGACGTGGGCACGGAGGCAGCTCTTACAAGAGAAAGAGGGGTTTTCCCGGACGCCCATGCAAACATGAGCAATCACAAAAAAGGTACCGTGCCACAGTATCTCCAACAAGAAATGCAAACAGCTCTGAAGGTAAGAATTGACTTGATAGGTAGGTATCACTATGTTTATCAGTAAGTAAAATTTTAAATGCACAACTTACCTTAAAGCAACTTCAGCTGAAGCCTGTATTTTCCTGTACACTTATTTCCACTCTTTTTGCGAAATGGTGTTAAAAATTTTTGAAACAGTAATTTTGTGGAAGAAGTCTTCCTGTTTGAAACCTTTGAATAATTTAAAAAGTATTCACACCAAAGCGCTAAGTTAAAAAAAAAAGCCCTGCACTGACATTACTGTCATTTGTGTCAGCCGTGTGTGGGGCTGGATTTTTTTCCACTATACACTGTATTTACAATGATCACAGTCTCTGCAGTCGGCGCGCGAAAGGATGCAATACAAAGGAAAACAAACAAACGCAAATTATTCAAGTAGCTATCATATTTGTTTCTGAACAGCAATTTAACTTTCCCAAATTTTGAACTGTACAGAGCAACGATAACAAGTAACCCCATTTCCTTTATCTACAGCGTTCACCTACACATGTATATCATAACAATAGCCGCATCCAAGGAAAATGTTGGTCACACACTCTAACTCAAGTGCACAGCTCCTTTCTTTTGCTCCTGGAATACTATTAATGATAGAGCAAGTAATTTTCACAAATGATATTTGTGTACTTCAGTGTGGAATGAACAGTCGAATCTAAAATAAATATTGATTCTTCTCAATGTATAATTCAATTTGTTGTAAAACCCAAAGAGCAAAGCACTATATCATTATATAATGTTGGATCCACAAGGTCAGACATTTGCTTAATAAATTACCGTGTCCCATTACGTTCTGTGCGTGTTATTGTCTGTGTTTCTTCTCGCCGCGTACGGCTTGCGAAAATAAGCACAATAATCACTCTCCAAAATCCGTGTTATAATATATATATATATATATATATATATATATATATATATATATATATATATATATATATATATATATATATATAGCAATTCTTTAGAAGAACGTGTGCAATATGGATAATAGTACATGTACTTCCATTTCTATATAGACAGTGACAGGTTAGCATATGGATAGTGAGGAGTTCGGACTGCGGAAAAGGATAATGACTACCAGGAAGTGTTTCTAGACAAAAAGACACAAATACAAATATGTATATATATATATATATATATATATATATATATATATATATATATATATATATATATATATATATATATATATATATATATATATATATATATATATATATATATACATATATAAAAAAATATATATATATACACATACATATATATGCGTGTGTGTGGTTTTGTAGATTACCATGACAGTGCCTCGATTACATAAAAAGATCTTTATGAGTCCACCGAACAAATCACCACAAAAAGCATAAAATTGCAGTTAATTATCATGATGACCCTTTTCTGCTCAATCCAGAGCGCACCGAGAAAATGGTTTAGGCCAGGTAGTACCTGAGTGTCTTTTTTGTGTAACTAAAAACACATGGGAGTGAAGATGTACAGAACCGTTTCATGAATGACATAAAGTGATTTACAACTTTCTTCTCGCATAACGTTCGACATTGGCCAAGACAGCTGCGGTTTTACCCTTTCTCTCAGCCACAAAAGAAGACCAGCGTGTGTTTATGCGCTTACTACTACTGAAGAGGATGGAACACAACGTGCGTATTTGGAGCCCCGTGATTTAGAGGACACGTGCGTAATTTGGAGACATGCGGCGTCGCGGACGGAATACGACGTGCGTATTTGGATGAACACGGCACTCAAGTTGGAATATAACGTGCCTATTTGGAGACACAAGGCGCAGAGGATAGAATACAGCGTACGTGTTTGGAGACATATCGCACAGACAATAAAATACAGCATGCGTATTTTGAGACACACTGTACAGAGGGTGGGATACAACGTGCCAAACAGGAAACACGGCACACAGGACATAACTTATTCACGGATACTCAGCAACGACAAACTACAACATTAGATGTATTCACTGACACCCGACACAGAGGGTAAAACGTGCCCCTTTTGAACACACGAATGCCAGAGAAAGTAGTGCGTTAGAAAGTAAAGTGTACGCAATGCACCCGCGATTACTGCAAATGCGAGGAGCTCATTCGTAGGAAAGTACATGAGGATAGCATGGACGCAATACAGCTATGTTAATTTTGGTCGGAGCCATTGTTTTATTATGTCTGTGAGGTGAAATCAATTCTAACATATTCTTCAGATCATGGCAAGTCAATAGGAAGTACAATTAACAAATTAAATTTTTCAAATTATTCCCTACCGACAGGTCGACAGGCACTCTCGCAGCCCCTGCCCCGACCCCGCCAACGCCCTCCCTGGACCGCTGTATGATGTTAGATTTTGGTTTTGTGTAAATGTACATAATGATGCAATCCGACGTCGTTTGCCTATAAGATTAGATGACTGTTAGTGAGCACAGATGTCAAACCCAGGAGCAGCTGGCCTTTAGCAGGTAATCATTTTGCCGTAACAGTTGTTCTTGTTGTTGTTTTGTTTGTTTTATTTCAGTGACTTTTACATACAAGATACAATATACTCCATTTTATCATATGTAAACAGGTACCCAGTCCTCTTGGGCTTGCAAGGCACTTTTTATCCTCTGACTGTTGAAACACATGTGCAATATGCATCATGTTCAAATACCACACACATATCAATAATAATAATAATAATAATAATAATAATAATAATAATAATAATAATAATAATAATAATAATAATAATAATAATAATAATAATGATGATGATGATGATGATGATGATGATGATGATGATGATAATAATAATAATAATTAATAAGAGTGATCATAAAATCTTACTTGAGAGAAGGGATATGCATGGAAGCTTCCCCGTATCATGATCAGCCCCCCTCCCCCCTCAAAACCAAACCAAACCAAACCAAAAAAGAATGAAAAAAAAACACAGCAAAACACACACACACCAGGACAAAGAGGAGATGACCGTCCGGATGACAGGAAGACACCGTGCTGCGTGTATAATGTGAAAACAAAGTAAATATATTCTTTTATGTGAATACTTAAGTCGTACAGTAGAGATTGTCACGCCTCTTCACCCAAGCATGGAACAAAAACTTAGACTCGGGCTTGACGTCCACATTTTTAAATTGATACACAAATTTCGCGTCTCTATTCATCTCCATAAACATACATCTAATTCTGCTACTCTTGAGAACAAAACTTGCCTCTGTTCAAAATAAAATGGACACTGACACAGATAATAAATTTCATCTTCAATTGCCATGCAATTACAAAAAATGCACAATCGTCTCTCTAATGGGATCCCACTAGAACGACCAGTCTTAACACGTAATGGTAAAATACCAAGTCTAAATTGAGCTAAAACAGAGCACTCATATTTTGGAAAAGATGTAACATAAGCTTCGAGTTTAAAATCAGTGTTGAATTTGGCTTACTGTCTTAACTTAGGTTAAGACCGCACGCTACCAGTCTGTTCGGCATGCTGTTTTTCCACTAATGTATCGAGGGCATAATCTAAGCTACAGACTGCTACACTGTCATATATGGTAGAACAATAGATCTCCCCAAAGACATTTTTGATATCATTTGACCAGCCAGTTAAACAGTTGTTTTGCCAGCCTTGTTTCATCCATCAAAACTAAATGATTCCACGGCCGTATTCAACTTGGAGAGTGTCTGTAGCGAGTGCAATAACCAACCGATTCCTCCCTGCATGCCTGAAATAGGAACCTTCTCATGAACACCGAAAAACAACCAAGGCTGTACATGCAGCATTGGACAGTGCATCTACTCCTTATTTAAAGTCTAGATGGGAATCAAAGTAACAACACAAATATTTGTATTTTCCTACAATATTAAGCTCATTATCATGCAAAGAGAACTGATGAGCTGTGCAGTTCTTTCGCCTTTTCCTAAAAAATAACGTTTGTTTTACCTAAGTTAACTTTCATTCTCAACTGACAGCATCATTCATATAAACAGTTAAACATGGTTTGAGGATTGTTTGAAGTTTCAGCAATTAATGGTAAATCATCCACATACAATACTAACGGTAGTTCATTATTATCAAACTTAACACCACAATGTAAATTGTTAATTTTGGAAGTTAGCTCATTAATATATGAATAATATAGAGAATAAAGAATCACCTTGCCTTACCCCTGTAGCCGTTTTAGACCATGCTGTAAAAACTTTTATATCGCCTAATAGATGCAGCTGTATCAGTATAGGCTGATTTTACAGCTCTATAAAACTTTCCGTATATATTATACATAATAATTTTGTACGAAAGTTAATCTCTATCGACCCAGTCGAAAGCCTACTCAAAATCGACACAGGTAACAAAAGTGGAATGTCCGTTTGTAATTCTATGATATTACGAATGACTGAAGCTAAAATAATGCATGCTCAAAGCACGACCTTCGGGCTCGTGAGCCTTTTGTTCTTCTGCATAAATATCCAAATCCTCTGAATATTTCGTTAAACGTTTGTTTATAAACGGCTGCATGAACTTAAGAAACTGTGGAGAGAAGACTGATACCTCCGTAGGTAAGAGGGACAAAATGGTCTTTATCCGTTCCCTTGGGTATTGGAGATATGACAGATTTGATCCATACTTTTGGAACGAGTCCAATACTAAAACATTTGCGCAAGAGAGCAACTATTACTGCATTTACATTTGGATTTTGTAATAACTCATTCGGAATCATATCGATTTCGACAGCTTTCTTTTTCTTTTGCTTTGTAACTACCTTAGACACTTCGATATGTCATCATTTAGAGCTTCATTCTCCGATATATTATCAATTTGTTGGGCCTCCAAAAGCAATTGATCATTCAGTATTTCTTGATAAAAAGCCTTATCATAACCTGCTGGTAAATCAGTTGGCCTAATACACCACCTCTCAAAATCTTTAACCCACGAATTGCTAACAAAATCCATATATGTTACTAAGTTCCCGTCCTAAGTATAAAGTTGCAATACCATTTCTTTATGCGCCTTTGGACCTAACTGCTCAATCTGATGTCAGAAATCGTTTGGGGTTTTCCGAATTTAATTCCTCGGTACCAATCAGTAATCCTCTATTATAGTACCTTTCTTTCTGTCTTAACGTTTTGTCAAAACGCCGCAAGGAATCATGAAAATTTTGTTATAATCTTAATTTTTCTTCACGTATCCTATTAAAAGAAAGGAAAGACCTCTGGTTTGTATGCATTTCTTTCCACAGGTAAGTTAATTCATCATCCCAGTATGGCCTTTGATTTCGGTAACGTGAACGGGTCCTTTTTCCACCCTCCTTGTACCTTATAAACTTATCCGTTTCAGTAAATATCGCAGCACACAAATTATCATATACCTTGTTTAAGTCCCCTTGATGATTTCGACACGTTTCAATTCCATTTATGATTTCCACAACAACTTCCCTCCAAATATCAGTGTTCACAAAGAGTTCGTTTACGTTATCAAAATAACATGTGCCATAACTCCATTTTGTGTTTGCTTTTCCATTCCTCTGAATACTGCAACGTGCTATATCTTAACAAAACATTCTGCAAGTCCAGCTGTAACGGCCTATTGTGCAACAACATTTATAGGTTCGAAGGACAAATCTTGTCCCAGAATCAGGGCCACTTAAAAAAAAAAAAACCCTGCCCCCCCCCCCCAAAAGCAAAACAAAATTACAAACGGGTGTGAATTTCGATATATTGACTCAACGCCTCAGTTTTGCTATCCATGATTTATGAGGTCATGACCGCGTGTCATATATCTTGCATCATATATCTCATTAACTTGGCTTATTGTCAAATGAATGAATGATGTTCGTAGCATAATTGTTTGGACAAAATGAATTGCTACATTTGAAAATATGAGAAGCATAAATTACTCTGATTATGTCAATTTCGGAATTGTTTCAAAGTCAGATTGATACTGTCCAACCAGCACTTATATAAATACATATATATATATATATATATATATATATATATATATATATATATATATAAGTTAAACACCAAGCAGATAACAGGAGAATTATACACTAAACCACCATGATCTGAAAGGAGAATTACAGACACAGACACAGACACAGTCAGACAGACAAACAGACACACATACACACATATATAGTTACGACTGGGGTGGTTTATGGGCAGAATTGTAATTCTCAGACCGTATGGTGGGCAGTTGTTCTGTTTATGGGCAGTTGAAAAATGCCCATACACCATGTTTGCCTTAAATTCAATGTGTTACCTAGGGTGTTTCAGAAATGTACGAATTGGCAAATCTGCCCAGACATTATGGGAAGCTATAAATGCCAAAAAAACTGTGGTAATCTATATTTGGTACATACTGCCCATAGTCCGGTTTGTGGAGTACAATGCACACGCAGACAATAGGCATGACCCACAAACCGGTTGTAGGACCTATTCCTTTGTATGTATGTATATATATATATATATATATATATATATATATATATATATATATATATATATATATATATATATATATATATATATATATATATATATATATATATATATATATATATATATGTATATATATATATATATATGTATATATATATATATATATATATATATATATATATATATATATATATATATATGTATATTGTGGGCAGTATATAATTGCCCATAAACCATCCAAGACGGATATATATATATATATATATATATATATATATATATATATATATATATATATATATATATATATATATATATATATATATATATATATATATATATATATATATATATATATATATTGGTCCCGGATTCCGGATAGTTTATTTGACCAACTTGAAGACACTTGTACAAGCACAAATCATTTTTGCCGATCATGTCCTAAACTTTCACTGAGCCCACACGAAGACCATACAGGTAAGTACCAGTAAAATACCCAGTATATTACACCCACTTTAGTGCTCTAAGTCTCCCGATAAAACGAGAATTTTTCGGTCATAAAAATGGCCTCGATTTTCCACCTCCCACTTTTCAAACAAGGCTCCCGGTGCCGTGCAAATGGAGCTCCCGCTTTTTACCCCATTTTCAGCAAACACTTACGTTTTCTGTATTGTGCTACTTGGAACATCTGCTGTCTATGAACACGGTGATGATTGTCATCATGACAGCCATGCACGGTCACACATACCGTTCACATACATCAGACGACTGCAGCGACCACGGTGGACATGCACGTGCACACATGCAGTTATAATAAATAGCACGTTTCGTTTTACGTTTATGACCTGTTTTTCCGTGCGTCCCAGGGAACGTGGACATGGTATTTGTGCATGTTAATGATTGATAGTGGTTTAATAAGAGATAACATGAACATGGTGATGATTCTCATTATCACAGTTACAAGTTGCATGGTCACACATATGCTAAACATGAATCAGATCACGGCAGGCACGTCAGTAACCATGCAGGACATAAACATGCACACAATCATGACCATCACAGTCAGCAAGGTTTTTGAACTAACTTTCATTGAACAACGTAAGAAATCAACTATATTTCCACTTCAGAATATTGAGGGAAATTACGAATGAAAGGTACAGATAGCACTTTTGCCCTTTTTTAACTGTAAAGAATACGTATGTAAAACCCTGTAAATATGTTAAATGAACCGGTACCTTATCACTCCACATTGCATCTTTACAGCTGCACATATGTATGTATTATTCGTGTGCACACACATTTTTCTTATATTCGGCCCATATTAAAATTTGTGAATTTCGCTAGTTGTCCCAGGGAATGAGGACTTGGTTATTGGGTATGTAGCTCATTTATAGTGAAAAACGTGCCTCTGACTGTGCCCAGGTAACAAATTAAACTGACGTCAAAGGGAGTGATGTTTAAAAGGGGAAAAACATCCATTTTAAACGTGTTTCAACAAATGACCAAGTTACCTAAGGCCTAACAAAACTATATGTGTAGTTCCGTTAACCCGACTGCACCCTACTAAAAAGGCCCGACCCTAAATAAATTTCATGAAACACACACAGACACAGACACACACACACACACACACACACACACACACACACACACACACACAGACACACACACACACACACACACACACAACAGTTTCAAGCTTCAAGATTTTATTGAGAAAGGGGCCATCGTGTGCCGTTATTTTGCAATAAAGGCAATTCAAACAAAGCATTCTATTTCAACTTGTCTGAAGGATTAACTTGGGCCGGGAAAACAGCATAGCTGCATGACAACTGTTGTTCAGTGAAACAGCATAGCTCCAGTTGTTCGGTGATAGCTATCTTAATATTTTGCAAGGTTCGAGGTATCCCTTCTCTCAGTTACCAGAGCAAATGGACGTTAAAGTACTTTTAAAACATGATTTCCTATCTTAACTTAAATCTGCCCACTCCGTTGTGTAAGGCGCAGTTATCGTTAGTTACAAATTTAAATGGAGCACGATACCCTGGCACATCATGCATGTTGGTGAGCACTATTTTGAACATGGTGCAATGCATTGCTGGGCAGTCTAAAAATACATTTAATTTGGATGTCAAAGTGAATCGCAGCCACAGCATATATCATATCATTACAGATGCTCTAAAATATTTGCAAAAAATTGTACTATTGGTTTCATTAGTATCCCCCCCCCAAGATCACCCTATTAGTATCCTCACTTACCAACCATTGTATGCGGAATCCACAATTTCAAAATGGCAGCCAAATCTGTGGGTTAGTCTCGATTGGATATTTTGAAGAGGTAGTATCCAAAATATGGGTGTGATTAGTGTTAATGGGAGATTAATTTGTCGAATGAATGTAATATACAATATATAATGGGACTTGTCCAGTGTGAGTATTACTTCAAGAGGGAAATTCTAGCCTTAAAGTTACCAGTTCTGGGTGGCGATGGGCCCCAGGATAGGAATATCGTATCAGACAATGAAGTCGCCCTCGGGCTATGAATTAAGTATCAGCACTGGGCACAGGAACCATTGCCCCACTAGTGGCTACAGATCTGAAAGTACCGGCAGGTTTTTATATAATTGGCAACAAAATATATGTCCTTTGTTCTTATCTTAATGTACAAACATTTTTTTTACATTACCGTTAATTATTTTTCTGTAAAATTAGTTGTTTTATTTTCAAAATAAAAATATAGAGATTTCACCACTGTCTGGTTCACGCTAAAAATTGGTGATTTTTTTCAGTTATCCCAGGGAATATGGGCACTTTTATTTGATCTGATACTCATTTATATTGGATTGATAAAAATAGATCTTAGGTTTTATTCAGCAGGTACATGTTTGAATCATTATTAACAAAGCTATATTTTCCGCTATTTGTTTCTTTTTCTCAAAATAAAAATATTAACCTTTCACAATCATGTGACTCAGGTCATCGCGTGAAGAGACATGGAGACCATAAACATGGTGGCGATTCTCATCATCACAGTCACGAGTTGCATGGTCACACACATGCTACACATACATCAGATCATGGCACTAACCATGCAGGACATGAACATGCTCACAATCATGATCATGACAGTAAGCAAGGTTTTTGTATTTACTTAGATTTAACAACGTAAGAAATCAACTGTTTTCCACTTCAACATATTAAGGGAAAAACCTAATGAAAGGTACAGATATACTTTTGACATCTTTATAACTGTAAAAGATACGTAATACTTTATCGATGCTGTAAAGACGTATATTAACTGGTACCTTGTCACCCTTTAATGCTGAATATATAAAATTTGCATGACCATATGTAATTCGTATTTTTAGGCCACATCAAATTTGTAAATATCTCTATTTGTCCCAGAGAACGAGGACACAGTGGTTTGACATGAGACTTTTCTATATTGGAATAATACATACATCCTTTGTTCTCATGTAAATGTACAAACATTATTCTAAATTACCGTTGCTTCGTTTTCTGCGAAATTAGTTATTTGATTTATTTTCAAAATAAACATTTGAACATTTCAGCATCATGTTATTCACCTTAGCATTTGTTATTTTTTCCATTTATGTCAGGGAATATGGGCATGGTTATTTGGTCTGATACTCATTTATATTGGATTGATAAAATAGATCTTAGGTTTTATTCAGCAGGTATATATGTAAATCATTATTTACAAAGCTACATTTTCCGCTATTTGTTTCTTTTTTTCAAAATAAAAATACTAACCTTTCACAATCATGTGACTCAGGTCATCGCGTGAAGAGAGATGGAGACCATAAACATGGAGGGGATGCTCATCATCACAGTCACGAGTTGCATGGTCACACACATGCTACACATACATCAGATCATGGCACTAACCATGCAGGACATGAACATATTCACAATCATGATCATGACAGTAAGCAAGTTTTTTGTATTTACTTAGATTTAACAACTTAAGAAATCAACTGTTTTCCACTTCAACATATTAAGGGAAAAACCTAATGAAAGGTACAGATATACTTTTGACAACTTTATAACTGTAAAAGATACGTAATACTTTATCAATACTGTAAAGACGTATAATAAACTGGTAACTTGTCACCCTTTAATGCTGAATATGTGTCATTTGCATGAACATATGTAATTCGTATTTTTAGGCCACATTAAATTTGTAAATATCTCTATTTTTCCCAGAGAAGGCGGACACAGTGGTTTGACATGAGACTTATTTATATTGGAATAATATATACATCCTTTGTTCGCATGTAAATGTACAAACATTATTCTAAATTACCGTTGCTTCGCTCTTATATTTAAGCCATATTAAAATTTGCAAATTTCTCTATTTGTCCGAGGGAATGAGGACATGGTAGTTTGAAATGTGACATATTTATATTGGAATGATATATATGTCCTTTGTTCTTATCTAAATGACATGTATTTTCTATATTACCATTGATTCGCTTTTTTGTGAAATTAATTGCTTGCTACAGTTTCAAACTAAAAATTTTAAACATTTCAGCATCATGTGATTCACCTTAGTATTTGTTATTTTGTCCATTTATCCCAGGGAATATAGGCATGGTTATTTGATCTGTTATTCATTTATATTGGATTGATAAAAACATGTCCTTGCTTTTATTTAGGAAGTATATGGTTGATTTTTTATTACAAAAGCTACATTTTCCACATTTGTTTTCTTTTCAAACCAAAAATATTAACCTTTCACCATTATGTGACTCAGGTCATCGCGTGAAGAGACATGCAGACCATGAACATGGAGGGGATGCTCATCATCACAGTCACGAGTTGCATGGTCACACACATGCTACACATACAGCAGATCACGGCACTAACCATGCAGGGCATGAACATGTACACAACCATGACCATGACAGTAAGCAAGGTTTATGTTTTAACTTACATTGAACATCTTATAATATCAATTGTTTTCCACTTAATCATATTAAGGACTGGTAAGACACCAAAAACCTTTGCATGGCCGATTTTGAGATTTTAAAGGTTTTTACAAGATGAATATCCTTTCTATTAGTTGTCAAAATTTCAAGCTTTTAACTACCGTAGAAATATGAGAAAAACGCCAAAAAACACACAAGCATGTGGACATCCGAACCTCCATGTGTCATTATTTTGGTTTTCAGCCGCCAAACGGAATAATGCCACCCGTCAATCATACTTAATAGCCTGTCACGTAGCTGCATGTAGCCACGGCTCATGGCAGAAGGAGAGTGGTATCAGGGCGGCAATGCAAAAAAAGGCGACATACCGAAAGTATGTTTGTGGGCAGGGAAAAGATGCAAACATGCTAACATATCATAGCCTTAGTGGTTTACTTTATAGTTATCTTGCTTGTTTTTTGTTCAAACGAAGGGAGACTTTAAATGTTCAAGAGGAGCGGCAATCATCTGACGATGTCCCTTCAAAGGCCGTGCACTGACACTTTAATCAACAATACCCACGAACATGATAATATTTTATTAAAACACAGGGATGAGGAAATAAAAGTACAAATCAACACATCCAAATAAGCATAAACGTGAACAACAGAGAAAACACACAAAATAACGTTACGAAATTCAGATTGGAAAGAGAAATGAAACTCATTGACAAAATAACTACAAAATAATGACAAGCTAACTAAGTAAAGTGTACAGACAAGTCTAACAAGCTAACTACATAAAGTATACCGATAGGAGTAAATACAATAAAATACTATCCCTAAAAACCGGATGAAGAGGTAGAGGGCGGAAGACCAAACCCGCTATTCGTGCACAGACCACGAGCGGCCGTAGGCCGCCCACCGAAGCAAGGCAACACAACTTTCGTTGCCAGGCTTGAGGTCGGGGGGGGGGGGGGGGGAGGCAAGGGCCGCCTCCATGACGTCACGCTTTGAAACCAGACTGTCGCTGTCGCCGTTTGACAGATCGCTGAATAATGCTTTCTGTACTTCAAAGGCTCTTTTATTCATGTGATTGGCCAAAAATTGATTGACAACCTCCCCAAATGTTAAGGGACGATGTTTTCTACGTTTTGTATAAATATCAGCTCAACTTCAGCAAATGGTATTGTTTCAGAGGCAAATGATCAACATCAAAGGCCTTTGAAGCTTGTTTTCTCAGAAAGGATAATGGGACGAGAACCCCACCTAAAAATTGTTATTCCAAGAAAATGACTGGGCGAAATTTAATCCGGTTAAGGCTTTTGATTCTGTAATGTCTGAACTGCAAAAACGATTCAGCGATTTTCTAAATTTTGCTTCGTTCTTTTTCTATGAAATGAAGAAAATGAACATCCTGCAAATCAAAGGGAAAATTGAAACGTCAAACTTTGAGGATGGATAAAACGAAACCAAACATAAAAAAATCGTAGGATCGTTTTTTGTTGCCAATATGTCAGGATTAAGATGCAAGTGTAATTATGATTTTATCACAAATAATTAGTGACATATCGACATTTATGGGGTGGATGCTTTGCGGTCAACTTTCAATTGTTTTTTCAACAATTAACATCACAGACACCCAAATATGGGCCATATAAATTCTTTGGAGTATGACGATTACACACATATATGATATGTTATCCTAACGCAAATACAGTTTGAGCTAGGATTGACTAAACTGGGATTTATTTTTGGTGTCTTACCTGTCCTTAAGGGAAGAACCTAATGAAAGGTGCAGATGTACTTTTGACATCTTTGTAACTCTAAAGAATACGTAATACTTTATCAATACTGACAATATATATAATGAATTGGTACCTTATCAACCTTTAATACCCAATATATATTACTTGCATGGAAATATATTATTCTTATATTTGGGCCATATTGAAATTTGTAAATATCTCTATTTGTCCCAGGGAATGAGGACATGATGGTTTGAAATTTGACTTATCTATATTGGAATAATATATACGTCCTTTGTTCTTATCTTAATGACATGCATTTTACTATATATACCGTTGATTCGTTTTCTGCACAATAAGTTATTTGATTTTATTTTCAGAATGAAAATTGAAACATTTCAGCATCGTGTGATTCACCTTAGCATTTGCTATTTTTCTCCATTTATGGCAGGGAATATGGGGGATGTTTATTTGATCTGTTACTCATTTATATAAGATGAATAAAAACAGGTCTATGCTTTTATTCAGGAGGTATATGTTTAATTCTTTATTTCCAAAGCTACATTTTCTGGAATTTGTGTTTTTTTTTTCAAACGAAAAATATTAACATTTCACCATCATGTGACTCAGGTCATCGCGTAAAGAGACATGGAGACCATGAACACGGTGGGGATGCTCATCATCACAGTCATGAGTTGCATGGTCACACACATGCTACACATACAGCAGATCACGGAACTAACCATGCAGGGCATGAACATGTACACAACCATGACCATGACAGTAAGCAAGGTTTTTGTATTAACTTACATTGAACATCTTATAACATCAAATGTTTTCCACTTAAGCATATTAAGGGAAGAACCTAATGAAAAGTGCAGATGTACTTTTGACATCTTTGTAACTCTAAAGAATACGTAATACTTTATCAATACTGAAAATATATATAATGAATTGTTACCTTATCAGCCTTTAATACTCAATATATATTACTTGCATGCACATATGTTATTCTTGTATTTAGGCCATATTGAAATTTGTAAATATCTCTATTTGTCCCAGGGAATGCGGACATGATTGTTTGAAATTTGACTTATTTATATTGCAATTATATAAACGTCCTTTGTTCTTATCTTAATGACATGAATTTTACTATATATACCGTTGATTCGTTTTCTGCACAATTAGTTATTTGATTTTTTTCTCAGAATAGAAATTGAAACATTTCAGCATCATGGGATTCACCTTAGCATTTGTTATTTTTCTCCATTTATGGCAGGGAATATGGGGGATGGTTATTTGATCTGATACTCATTGATATAAGATGAATAAAAACAGGTCTTTGCTTTTATTCAGGAGGCATATGTTTAATTATTTATTACCATAGCTACATTTTCTGGAATGTGTTTTTTTTAACGAAAAATATTAACCTTTCACCATCATGTGACCCAGGTCATCGCGTGAAGAGACATGGAGACCATAAACACGGTGGGGATGCTCATCATCACAGTCATGAGTTGCATGGTCACACACATGCTACACATACAGCAGATCACGGAACTAACCATGCAGGGCATGAACATGTACACAACCATGACCATGACAGTAAGCAAGGGTTTTGTAGTAACTTATATTGAAAACTTATGAAACCAACTGTTTTCCACTTCAGCATATTAAGGGGAAACCCTAATGAAAAGTACAGATATACTTTTGACATCCTTGTAACTGTTGAGAACACGTAATACTTTATAAACAATGTAAATATGTATAATAAACTGGTACCTTATCACCCTTTACTGTTCAATATATATCATTCGCATGCACATATGTTATTCTTATATTCAGGCCATATTAAAATAAGCACGTTTCTCTATTTGTCCCAGGGAATGAGGTTATGATAGTTTGAAATGTGACTTATTTATATTGGAATAATATATATATCCTTTGTTCTTATCTAAATGGCATGCATTTTTCTACATCACCGTTGATATGTTTTCTGCGAAATTAGTTATATGATTTATTTTCAAAATGAAAATTTAAAACATTTCAGCATCATGTGAATAACCTTACTTTTTTTTATTCTTTCCATTCATGGAAGGGAATATAGGGCATGATTATTTGATCTTTTACTCATTTTTTGTTGAATTATTAAAAACGCGTCTTTGTTTTTATTCAGTAGGTGCATGTGTAATTCTTTATTACCAAAGGTACATTTTCCACAATTCGTTTTTTGGAAACCAAAAATATTAACCTTTTACCATTATGCGACTCAGGTCATCGCGTGAAGAGACATGCAGACCATGAACATGGAGGGGATGCTCATCATCACAGTCACGAGTTACATGGTCACACACATGCTACACATACATCAGATCACGGCACTAACCATGCAGGGCATGAACATGTACACAACCATGACCATGACAGTAAGCAAGGTTTATGTTTTAATTGAACATCTTATAATATCAATTGATTCGTTTTCTGCAAAATTAGTTGATTAATTTTCAAAATAAAAATTTAAACATTTCAGCATCATGTGAATAACCCTAGTATTTGGTATTTTTACCATTTGTGGCAGGGGATATTGGCATGGTTATTCGATCTGCTACTCATTTATATTGGATTAATTAAAATATGTCTTCAGGAGGTATATCTTTGATTCGTTATTATCAAAGCTACATTTTTTGCAATTTGTTTCCCTTTTTTCAAAATAAAAACATTAACCTTTCATCATCATGTTACTTAGGCCATCGCCTCAAGAAACATGGAGACCATAAACATGGTGGTGATTCTCATCGTCACAGTTACGACTTGCATGGTCACATACATACTACATATACGTCAGACCACGGTAGTCACCATTCAGGATATGAACATTCATACAGTCGTGGCCAGCACAGCATTCAAAACATAAATATCAATTTTTATGCGTATAATGTATAAACAAATCAATAACCATCAGTACTCACTGGTAAATAGTTTTTGCTGGATTTATAAAACTTCTGGTAATTAAACGTTTACCCACAGGGGCTGGATTCAGAAGTTTCGTAATGAGAGGTGCCAGAGCTTCGTTAAGAATCGTATTAGACGAATGGCCCTGGAAAAGCAAAAATATTTATAACTTTTTACTTGTAGATAAAATGTCTGCAATAAAAGGTAGGATATGCACTGGGAGCACCCCTTTAAGTCCGTTAAGCAGCGTTTGGTGGTCTTCGGGCTTTCATCGTTCTGTGGGAAAAAGTGTGACATAGGTGGTTTTGACCACCACTCATTGCTCAGTCCCTCCATGCAACCGAGCAACAGGAAATACAGGGATGTCTCAGCATTCTGTGTCAGGCCATGATGAATTTCAGAAGAAACCCATTTCCTGTTCAGCGGCCCCTACTGACCTTTTTATGCTCACTAAAGATCTGCGTGACTGCAATCAAATAATCTAGAGTTGTAAGCCTTCTTTGCCATGGGTCAAAATCAAGACAGAATACATATTTACACTTTAATCTCGCACAAACTTCATTGACACAAACAGAAAAGCCTTTCCTTCTAACGGTTTCAAAGCTACATGTTTGTCCTTCGCAGCATTACCAACATTCTATGATCCTTATAAAATGTAAGACTTTGCATTTTAATTTTCTTAGCTGTAGCAAGAAAAAGGAGAGGAGTGGAGACGAGTAAATTAATTACTATAATCAGTGGACGTGGTGACAGTTCCAGCGACTCTGACGATTCTGACGCCTCTAGGGACTCTGACAACTCTCGGCACTCTGACCAGTTAAATTCCAGTGACTCCAGCGATTCTAGTACAGACAGCAGCGATGAAGGTGAAATATATTAAATCAAGTTAGTCATTCTTTGATGCACAGAAATAAGTTCTAAATTATGTTCCCGTCTACTTCCACTTTCAGGCTCCATTCGATTTATGCTCTCAACTCACAGTAGAGTCCATTTGTGCTCTTGGCTTCTCGATGATTGGTACTCTTAGTTTCCAGTCAATTTAGAATTGTAAAACATGACTTACTTGTACTAGACCTTTCAAACTGTTATGCATTTAAGAAAAAACTTTTCGGTTGATTAAAAATTGCAAAGCTTAGCACTGTTCTATTATCAAGATGATTTTCTCGATACCGTTGCCTAATGCACCTCCACTTTTGCAGATTCCAGGGAACGATACAGACCAAATCCACGATTTAGCAGAACTAAAAGAGAAGTCCAAAATCAGGAAGTAGCTGTCAATAGTGATGAAAATAGTGAAGAAGGTAACATGATATAGGTCAATAGAACCCGTGCGAACACATACATATTCAATAAACGGTCGAAGAAAATGAATGTATGGGTATCAAGCATCGTTGAGTAATACTCTCATTTTTATGGGTCTACCCCAAGGGGGAAATCATTAAGTTTTTTTGTTTGTCCGTCCTCCATTTGCTGGTGAACATGATACAAGCCTCTGTGATCGCCTGAAACTTAAATTTCTTTATTTGTGCCTTGACATCATTTCTTCACTTGATTATATCTTGGTAACCTAGACCTCCTTTCAAGGTCACAAGAGGCGCATATGTACATGGATGGACCCATCAATCAATGCTTTGCATTTAAGTGCCACTAGTTCTTGTGATGAGCTGAACCTGAAAAAAAAAATGACATTCTAACATTATGGAAAACTCGTCCACCAACAATCATTATTGTCCGAATTAGGTTGTCCTTTTGATCAAATGTATATGCTATGTTCTTTTAGCTGTAATCGATAACTTTTCATGGACAGTGCACATCGATTTGTTTGTAACAAATCATGTAACGTCTGGAAGTTGGATTCCAGTTTGATGTATATTGTAAATCGATAATAATATCAACGCATATAGTATCATTTGTTTGAATTGTATACATTGGAATATAAATCTGTAGTATTACTATACGCTTGTGTTCGTGTTACAATTTGTACGAGTTTTATTCACCTTATATTTAATAGGACATAATCTAATTGTGCAATATTTAGGTTTAGATACAAATACAACCACGGTCAAATGCTCTGTTAGGAGAAGCAACTACAGTATTTAGCATTAATTACACCATAGAGGACAAAAAAACCATACAACTTTATGTCTACTGTTTCTATAAGGAAAACAGATTCATCGGAACCATGCATATAATACAATGTGTGTAAACAAGGGAGTTTACAACGCAATTCTGGAAAAAGAACTAAAACAAATAGTGGTCCTCATCCTCCAGAGGTGTACCCGAGACGTCACGTGACCCTTATTATGCTCCGACGTGTCTCTTTAGACTTTTGAATTTTTGATTTATTTTTATCTGTCTGTAACCTCATTGGTAGACTGGCTGCAGTCTCGTTCGAAATAATAATTTACAAAAACAACGAAATACGATTGGGACAATTTGTTGAGCCAGCGAAGCCGGCAACCGATGAGACGGCAAAGCCAACAAAGGCTCGCCAGCTCACGGCGCTGGCTTTGCAGGCTCACCAATGGCATTTCGTTATTTGCATAAACTATCATTGCAGACAAGACAGCATCCAGTCTATCCAATTGGAACTGTAATATATATATATATATATATATATATATATATATATATATATATATATATATATATATATATATATATATATATATATATATATATATAATTTTACAATAAGGCACAAAGTGTGTATTGTTACCAAATATTTTGGGAAAAATGGTTTGTTTGTGACCTTACGATAAATGTGTTTAGCGACCACGGAACGACCAGGACTGGAAATAGCAATAATCGGCACCAATCACCCAGCCACACATATCAACTGTACAAAATCCCAAAGTCTAAAAATAAAATAAAAAAAATAAAATAATAATAATAAAACAAAACAAAATCAACAAAAAATGGTTCAATGGAGGCAGGTAAGCCTGAATGCCATAATCGACACGGCCCAGTTCATGGTATTCATTCCAGTACAAATGAAGTAATGTGTTTGGAGTTGTCCCAGATCGGGTGTGCATATATGTTAGTCCACCTGCATCAAAAAAGCACCGAATATATATATATGTTTTGTGACCACGGAACAGCCGGGTCTCGAACCAGCAACCTTCCGCAGAACTCACTTAGCCGAAAACACATACAATCTGTAAATTTTTGGAAAGGGCTTGATTGATTTATGTCAAATACACTTAAGGTGTTAGCTTCGCACACTTTGCATGTGTCTATATGAGTAGTCCTTCCACCCCCAGTATCGCCCCAGAGTGTCTAAAAATAGAATCATCTCACTTTTTAACAATCAGGATCAGAGGCATCATATCATGGGAATGCGGCCTGTGTGATCTCCTTTGCCCTGAAATATTTTATTACTTTTGAGAAAATATTATTTGCTATGTCCACGATATGAGCCTTCTGATCCTGATTGTCAAAAAGACAGCTGATTCTATTTTTAGACACCTGAAGGGCGATAATGGGAGCGGGAAGACCACTTACATAAAACTCTTTTCATTTTATCAGCATAGGAAAAGTAGTAGGTGTCAACGTGCAGGGGCATACGTGGAGTCCCTGGATAGTCTTAAAATGATAACATGATGATGCACAGTGTATTCCATGTTGATATGCATTGAGAGACTGTGATCATTGTATTTTCCTATACAGTGTCAGTGGTATCAAAACGGGGTGTCATGACCGCAAAACTTTGTCCGTGATATAGTTTTTATATTGGTATGAATTTTGTATGTTGGCTCTTCCTGCATAAAATAAAGTCAAAAGACAAGAATCGCTGGTTGAAATTTTGCATGCCATATGTTTAACATTTTTGTAATGAGAATCAATTGCTTAATTTAAGTGAATATTTTTATTGATATGTGATGCTATTAATTTAGGCAGTTTTTCTATCAAAAACGACTGAAACGGTACATTTTTAATATGTTAGCCCTGTGACTCCTGGTCACGACAAAAGTCACACTTGTCTGACTTATTAAAACAATACAACCTTAAAATTCCTCACACCCTGACTTCTCCTTCGCATGCCAAGCGTTCTTGCAGTCTGTTCACTCAAGTTGTCTAGGTGATTGAACACGCAATCACAAGGCAAATGTACATCGGTTTGTTTATTTACGTTTCTGGCAAACAGTGATTACTACTGCTAAATGGGGGTACCTCCAATGACAAAATGTAGTCCTTTAAACTGTCTTCAATGTAACTTGGTAACCTTGACCTAGTTTGCATTATTTGTCACATGATGACTGTGGTGTCACTTTTAGCCAATTAATTGAGGCATTTGGTGATTTTCAGTTATTAAATATAACTTGTTTTTCCAACTTTGGACCACTATACGACAATATGTAAAATCCTTTCATGCATGGTCAACTGACAATTGCACACCGGTGCACGCGTGCTACTTGAGAAATGTTTCAAATGGAATAAAGTAAACTTAAACGAGAACAACTGAACATACTGCACTTTACAACTGGAATGCCAGATAAATGCAAAGTATCATCTCACTGCTCATTATGCGCAGCCAAACAACGGAAATTTGGAAAATGTGTTAAAATTGTTCATTTGGTTTGACCAGCTGTACAAAATTAGGTGTTTGCCATAACAAATAGTGGCCCTATGTGCTTTTTTCTGAGAAATACTGGAATATTTTACGTGCGATTGTGGGATTTTGTATTGTGTAAGTAAAAACGTGCCACGTCATTCATCACATATCAGGCACACCCTTCCAGGCCTCTTTACCAGAGGCTGGATCTACTTGCAAATTCATGCCCTCGCCTATTCGGAGTGAACAGGCGACAGTTTTAAATTCTGTGCTTCCAGAAAAAGCAAACTGGCCAACGGCTTGGCTGTGTGCGCACTGGACGCATTGCAATTGGCTCAGTCTAAACATAAACATGCTATGTGTTAAAATTATGTAACCAAGTTCTTTATTGTTTGTTGCTCATACAGGGCTCTATGAATATGCTATATGTTATATGACGCCAAACCGTATGCCTCCCAGAGGAAGGAGGCATAATGTGAGAGGTCCCATTTACATCAGGCAGAAGGTAATTGCATTTGTAGCCTGCGTCGTCTTGCAGTCTGTATGAGAATGTTTACAATGCAAACCGCCATTATGATGGTTTCAGTCTCCAATAAACAGCAGTGACTCTTCATCGGGGTTTCATGGCAAACCTAGGGTAGAGATGCTAACTTTGATGTGCTGCGACAAGCGTACTGTGTGCTTATCCCAATTAATCAGACATAACCGGCTGCTTCCAAAGGGATGCTGGATGTACGTCTTTCATCTGCCCCAAAGAGAAAAAAACTTTTTGGGGGTCGGCTTCAGCCAACCCCTTATGTCTTGGGTTTACCGGGGGAATGCCAAAGTTTCCTGAAGACTTCATTGCACATGCCACTGCTGCAGTCATTCATGATATCCCATTGACATCAAGGTCACACAACTTTACTCTTCATCACTTTTCCCTGCAAGCTGCATGAAGCCATAGCGTGTCTCGGCAGTCACAAACTTCCTGCATTATTTATTTTTGAAGTTTTCCTGCAAATCTCCACGATTAAACAAGACTTGTTAGTCCAAGAGATAACACACATTTATTTATGTTTTTGAGTGTAAAAGGTTTGAAAGTTTTTCCCAGATTCAAATTTTGTGTACTTTTTAAAAATGCAATTCTTAAAACAAAAATCCATCTGGGCGTTTTCCTGCAAATTAGCCTTAACTGAAGTAACCTCAAATTGATTTTTTCCCACAAAAATAGCTAAAATGAACAACTATAGGTATGGAAATAATTTAATAATGAGTTGCTGACTTTGGATTTAGAATCAATAGTAGTGTATCTATGAATGTTGAGCAAAATTCAAAATTCAAGATGGCTGACCAAAGATTCAAGATGGCCGCCAAAACAAGGCAAGACGGCTGTTACAATGACAACTGAGAAATGATTTTCCAAAAACTTTGTCAATACTTAAAATGAATTGTTCCTGTTTTACAGTGCAAATAATTTTAAAGTGGTTACTAAACCAAAATTTTGTGTACAATTCAAAAATCTTATTCTCATTAAAATCCTCTAAATAGCTTGCTTGTAAATTGGCCTAAAGTAAAGAGACTTTGCATGACTTTTTCCTTCGAAAATGCTAAGTCTGAGGTCATTGAGCATGAACACTTAGTAGTCAGCTCTTTGAGGACAATCTGTTTATTTGCAGGTATAAAAAACCAATGAACATTCTTTAAGAATATTTGTGCATATTAAAAATTAAAGACAGCAGATCAAATATTCAAAATTGCAGCCTCCACATCCAAAGTAGATGCTACACTGATTAGTGCAATCTATAGTCCAGAAGATAACACATTTGACTCATGGTTTTTGTGCAAATGTTTGGAAGGTTGTTGGTGGACAGAAATTTCTCAGGAATTCAATATTGCATGCTATTCTTTAGAAAACTACCCGGACGATTTCTCATAAATTAATTGGGCTACACTGACGTAACCCCAAATTTTGCTTTTCCTCATTTTTCAAAAATCAGTAAGTGAGCTTAGAACTAATTCATGGTTCCTATACTGCTTGACTAAGCCTGGCTTTGAATTCTTAAGTTTTAGTATTTGAAGGATGAAAAAACAACACCCCAAGAAATGTTAAATATTAAAAGTGCTTCTTAAATATTCAAAATGGCTGCCTATTAGTTCAACATGGCAGCCATAATGATCGATCGATGATATGACACATTGTGTAAATTTGCATTTCAAAATCATATATCAGCGTTCATTTGTCTATGGCCTGATTTGGGATATCAAAATCATGACAATTTTCTCAGCTGAAGAAAGCAAAACACAATTTAGGAATACAAAAGCATAGCTGGACAAAAAAATCCATTTTTAATATTCATATCAAATGAAATGTACGTATTTTTACGTTCTTGTTATCACTTATGATGAAATTCACCAATAAATCTTCAAGTCAGAATTAACTATTTCGTACTTTGACTTACCGTATAATGTCTACTTTCTTCAATCATTGTCATGGTGTCTTGGACTATGTCTTTCTTGTCAACATATAAAGCCAAATAGCCATCTCAGTTGAGCATGTTCATTGAGGTGTGTTGCTCTAATTAGGTCACAGGCCATTCAATACAAACTTCAGCCACTTAACATAGAAATGTACACAGGTAAAAATGAAGCTTTGAAATTAATTTTACAGATGGCAGCTTCATTTATAAGGAAGTTTGCTTGTGTTTTTCATCATCTATAGGCTATACCGTTTCAATATATCCATGGAAATAGTTCAAGAAATTAGTAAAAATGTAAAGTTTGATTATGGTTACCCAGGTTACGAAACAAGTTGAATGGAGAAAAGTCACTTCCTGTGTTGAATGACCTCTAACCTCAGTCAGCCTGTCTCTGGACTGGGTTGAGATAGCGACTTGGCTTATTTTGTGAAGGTATCTTTGCACATCTATCACATTATTTCCATAAATATTGCTACTATTTAACAGCAGCAAGTAATCCTGTGTCCATTCAAACCTCAACGCTATGGCTGCTAAATCCAGTTCACGTGTATGCATTAAACAGAAATCACAAGAGTTTACAGCACTGTCTCCGTGATCTCAGCTGACCACACTTAAAGTGTCCATTCTCGCGCTTCAAAGTTAGTGCAGCACTTAACAACGTAGATGTGCTAAGTTTCTACTATGACAGAAAACATTTCTTTATCACAATTAGCGCAAAACTAAAACTCAAGAATTATATATTAGTAGTTTATCAGGAAAAAAATCAAAACCTGTCTTCGGTTGTTATTGTACCTTGTTGAAGGGGTATCTTCCTTGCAGTCCAATAGCACCGAAGTGGAGATGAAGTTGACCCTTAGAGGGTTCAGCAGAATGACTGGAGGTCACCATAACCATAATCACGTACATGGATTCCACTTGCATGAACTCGGAGATCTCAGCCAGGGATGTCAATCGCTCGGCGGGCACTACAACCCAAGAAATGTTAATCATGCTGGACCTAATGATACTGTGCGGTATGGCTACTTTTTTGCGTGTTATTTTTTTTCTATTCCTTTGAATGCTAACCAACTAATAGGAGGTATTCATATTAACTGCGATCCTGTGTTTCCGGCTAGGCTGCAGCAAGGAATTTGAATGGAAGGAGGACATATTCATGTATTAAGCAGGGCCAGATGAACTTCTATGGTAAAAGTACCAACCTGAAAAAAACAAACAAAAAGTTTAAGAAACGTCATAAACTAAGTTATAAAACATACAAGATGCTAAACACATTCAGAAAATGGTATTACTTTGGTAGGAATAGTGTTATTTATGCATGCTTATAACATAACTGGTAAAAGTGCCCTCATCATGCCGGCGGCGTAGTTCGGTTGCCTAGCAAGTGAGAGGAGCACAGCAGATCTGCAGTTAATGCAGCTGAATATGAATACCTCCTATACTGGTAATAACAGTCACATATAATTATTTTCGTCAGAATATTCCAAGCCTAAATTACTTTAAACGTATTTATTTAATCTGGATAACCATACAGTACATGGGTTTTCCAGAGCATGGAGACACACAGTAAGTATGTACAAGACACACAGGATAATACGATTGTCACCAATGTATAATATCCTTGAAAACTCAGTGCAAATATCAGGGTTTGATTACATATAAGACACAAATGGAAAAATTATGAAGTTGAGTTCAATATTTACTCCAATATGAAAAAAGTGTGATGCAAATAAATGTGCAGAGTTCAAACTAATGATCATTACAGAAGGGGGTAAGGGGGGAGGGGTTCCAGTACGCTGGTACAGGTAATTATTTTTATAGAGTACGCAGTACAGAAAATAAAAATCTTTCAAAATTTTGGATAGTACGAAGTACGTAAAATAAGAGGGCTTCCAGTACGCCAGTACGGTAAATAAAAAGCCCCAGTACGCCAGTACGGCAAACCCCTTACCCACCCTCATTACAGCAACGGAAACATTTGGTCATTAAAGCGCCTGGTATCCATAATGTACTGCTTGAGTGCATCACAGATCTGGATATTTAGGCGTTAGAAGAGAAATATTTCAACTAACCTAGCTCGTATCACTGCCAATATGGATTTTAAGATGGGGGCTAACCCCCGGAGCAATCAAAGGAATAACAACATAAAGTAATTTGTTTCTCTGAGCGATGTAATTGGGACGGACAAAAAGAAAATGCTTGAAATCTTCAGTGGGATCAGAGCAGGCACAGGATGGGTCAGGAGGGCTGTTAACTTTGTGAAGGTCAAAGTTTAATCCAGAGAATTCTTGGCGTAATTGCGTATGACAAATATTAGCAAATCTGTCACCATGGAGGTAGAACTCAGGAACATTGTATGTGGCTAAGAGAGTAGTTTTAAGTGATTTGAAAATTTGTCGGGAAAGCAAATCTCTAATGCCGGAAGGGAGGTTATTCCACTGTTTGATTGCATCTGGGAGAAAACAGTTACACAGACGCAATATTCTACATCTAACGGGGCGCACTGACATTGAATGTCGGAGAGCACGACCAACAGGAGAAAGGGGTACCAGATTAGACAGATAGGAAGGAGTCAGTTTGCAGTACATTTGATAAAAGATGACAAACTTGAAGTATTTACGTCTGTCTGCAAGAGTTGACCACCCAAGTTCTCGAAGTAAGTTAACATGTGACGTATGTTTCAAAGCAGAAGTACACATTTTTTGCAGCGTTATACTGAATCGATTCCAAGCGATCCGAAAGCACCTGACCCCAGTTGTCGAACAATACACAACCGCACTCAAGAATTGGAAGGATCATAGAACAACACAGTTTGACTAGGCATTTGTGTGATAGATTACACTTAAAGGAGTAAGGATATTCTTTGACCAGCATAATTGGGAATTCGTTTGATATGGGCACGCCAAGATAAGTTAGACTCAAGGTGATACCAAGATGTGTATGAATATCTGTCTTAGGAATCAAAGACCCACGTAAGAAAACATGCGGGTGATGAGGTTTCCTGCGTTTCACAAAACGCATAACAGACAGTGATATGATGGCATTGAATAAAACACGCCATAGCCTGCCCCAAAACTGTATTAAAAACAGAGTGGTGTTCATGTGGTGTGAGGATTGAACAGGGTTATTGAGTATGCTGGTATCATCAGCGAACAATCTCACTTCACATGTGACCCACTAGGTCATTTACATGAACCAATAATAGGAGGGGCCCGAGGATAGGGCCCTGAGGCACCCCGGCCTGGATAGGAAGCCAGGCAGCAGAGTGACCGTTAATAGTAACTCTTCGGAGGCAATTATAGAAAGATAGCTTTTCACCCAGGTAACAAGATGATCGGATATTTTAATTTAAACATATTTTATTCATCATAAACAATGAATGGGATAGGAAAACAGGCCGAAGCTTATGTGAATTCCGCTCCCTTACATAGATTTACCGTCGATGATCACAGTAATGCTTGTCAACACACACACACACACACACACACACACACACACACACACACACACACACACACACACACACACACACACACATCTTGAGAATACTACAATACCATTGGATATGCCAAGCTGCTTAAGATTAAAAAAGAGTCCAGGATGCCATACCTTATCGAACGCCTAATAGACGTCAAGAAATACCATTTTGGCCTCTTTTGATAGCTCTAGACCGTTGCAGATAATATGAAGTAGGCAGACAATTTGATTGATTGTTGACTCTACTCCTGCCTTGAAACCTGAATTTTTAGATGTTAGGCAGATTGTTTACAGTTAAATATTCACAGAGGGCACTAAACATTAGGCTTTCAAAAAGTTGAAAGACCTTACAGAGTAAGGATATTGGCCAATAGTTACTTTTTATTTGTATGTTAGAGTTTTTGAAGACAGGAAAAATATTACAACGTGTCTGGGACGAATAAAGGTAAGCTTCATTAAGAGAAAGTTTAAATATTTTTGTAAGAGGATTACAGATGGAGCGAGCAGTATTCTGGAGAAGGATGTTGCCAATATTGTAAGGCCCGGTCTGTTAGAGACAAAAGAACAACAAAAAACACCCCCCCCAAAAAAAAACCACACACACACACAAACAAACAAACAAACAAACAGAAAAAAACATCCTCCTCATCAAACGTGAGTTCGGTTAATCTAGACTCAGTACGGTGACTAAATTTAGGCATTGGAGGGGATCAATGTCGGAAGAAGTTGTGCATTGACTTGCAAAATGCGTCTTTAAAGTGTCACTTTTTTTTACATTGCAAGATATAATTTGGTCGTTTTCAATAATGGTATGAATATCCTGGTGGATTTTAGATCCCAAGACAGACTTAGATCAGGTGTTGATAAGGCATTCGCACATAACCACCTCCATTGAACCATTCTTTTAAAGAATGGGGATTTGGTCGAGCGGATATGTGCGTTTCCCATTTCAGCTAGGAGACTGGTGCCAAAGGTTGCAGGTTTGAGTCCAGCTCGTTCTGAACATAAAAAAATAAGCGCCCCCCCACTGTTTTGGATTTATTTCGTATAGTCCAGTTTAGAACGTAATTTAGTAAGGCAAGATATAATCGATTTCAAACTTTGTTGAGGACATGGAAACGCGACTTCTTGTAAAACTTTTCGACCTTCATGGAAATCTCAAGTGTATAAGGACGTAGCATGTTCGCAATATTCTTTAAACGCTTCCATGCCTTCCAACACACTTGAGTATCTTCAAAACTATTATAGATAGAGATGTCATTCCAACTTCTACTAGGGTGTTGTTGACCATTGCGCACCTAATGAATTAAAAATAAAAGTTGTAGCAATTTAAATTATGCAAAATAGCACCATTAAAAGTTTTAAATCTTGAATAACTTCAAAGCTATAATAGATAGAGATGCCATTCCAACTTCTACTCCTGTGTTATGGAATAGTTGCACATTGCCACACCAATATGCTTTGAATACACACACACTGATTTGCTATGCAGCAAATCATCTTTCCTAGTTGCTGATTGCTTTTTCGTTAATGTAGACATCCTGGAGATTTCGGCAATATCAGCTGTGACTCTGAGGGCGCAGTTGTCCAGACACTGAAACACCCAGCTGCAGACCTTGACGACATCATCGGACGCTCCCTGGTGGTAGGTATTGGAAGCTCCCTACAAGGTTTCCGTTTGTTCACCAAGTTCACGAACCTGGGATAAATGTTTCATGGAAACACTCTTTTATGCCGCATGAGTAGCTGTAATTTAAACTTCCAGTTGTATTATGTACTGTTTTATTGCACGCTGGGCCCCATGGCAGAACAATTTGTGACTGAATGGGCTAAAATGTGTGAATGAATGAACATAATCGGCATATGGAACTCTTTCCAAGTGGCTGTATATTTGAACTGATTAAACATTAACACTTTTCTCGCGTAACAAGTGACCTAAAATTTCACATTCTCAGAAGAAATTCTGTCAATTCCACGGGTCTTTCCATACACAGTACAATCCAGAAAATGATGTACCCACAAACTGCCTCCCAGTATGTAGATGCACAAAATGTTGAATCTTCGTACGAAGCACAGAATACTGCATGCATGTCTGCCTTCCAGCACGCATTTTCTACAAAAAAACACCCCTCCCCTACCGAAAAAAACAAACAAACAAACAAAAAAAAAAAAAAAAAAAAAAAAAAAAAAAAATATATATATATATATATATATATATATATCATGGAACGCCGTTTCTTGTTTTATTCAGAATTTGATCAGATGATTAAAAAAATTTGATCAGAAGAACAAATGCAAATCGTGTTCATGCGGTGAACAAATGTATTTGTTCATATGATTAAATACAGTTTATTTGTTCCTCTGAATACATTGATCTCATGGTCTGATTAAATCGATTTGTTTTTCCTGATCAAATCGATTTAATCAGAGGAACAAATATACTGTTATTTGTTCAGACGATAAAATCGATTTGATCCAAAGAATAAATAGATGGTAGGGCCTATTTGATCATCTGACGAAATCGAATTTTCTGATCAAATCGATGTGATTTTCTCAACAAATATCCCCCAACTTAATTAAACTGACGATCCCCGTCCGATTTGTTCCGCCGATCAAATATTTATACTTCGGAACAAATCACTCCCGCCAGTATTTGATCCGCGCAAAAATTAATACACACTACCGGAAGTGACCAGCGGCATATCAGAGGGAGTCATTATTATCTGGTGGCGGATAAGCTTCTATTTATTCAACAGAACCATCAAATACATTTGATCACGGGAACAGATATATTTGTCCAGGTGAATAATTCGGGATATACCATATTTTATTTGATCAAAAAAACAAATCGATTTAGTCATCTGAACAAATGCATTTGTTCCTGTGATCAAGTTCATTTTATTTGTTCCTCTCAACAAATTTATTTGATCTTCTGATTGACTCAGTTTGCTCTTCTCATCAAATCAATTTTTTCAGAAGAACAAATATACTGTACGTGATCAGATGAACAAATACATTTGTTCAGCGGATCAAATCGATTTGATCATATGATTACATATTTAGTCTCCTGATTAAATATTTATTCACCTGATCAAACATTTAATGATCTGATCAAATACTGAATAAAACAAGAAACGGCGTTATATATACACATGTGTATATATATATATATATATATATATATATATATATATATATATATATATATATATATATATATATATATATATATATAATTGCATTTTAAATAACGTAATTCCCTCATGTCAACGTGTTGTGACCAGTGAGTTCATGCTGTACATATAAAGGAAACCTATCCGCATGCCGTTTGGTAATTTTTATTTCTACTGCAAGCTGTTCTGAAGTTGTATGAGATCGTTACAGATGCCGACAAATCCATAGCTTACTATGCAGATACTTAAAAGTAAATTACTATTCTCTTCTTAGTCAAGGATATACATGTAAACATTGGCATGCAGCTCTTCGTCTATTTTTAAACCAGTTCCGCAAGTTACGCGACTCTTTCTAAATATTTATAAAGGCAATAATTTACATAAAGAGCTGATCACTTCACAATTCTCTATAAATCTTTGGACAACAATATAAATCAATCAACATCAAGTTCGGACTACAGCCTGGAGTTGTTATTTCATATCTATTACACAACGAGAAGTGCAACACGGTTACAAACAAACTGAATTGAGATTAACTCTATTAGATTCACTCTTTTAGAGCAATCAGAACAAAATTTGTGCTTATCTGAATTATCAAAATGATTCCAGATAAAAGTAAGTGGCAAGAAGAACTTTCATCCAGGTACCGGCATGCCTACATTTCCAGAGAAAAAATATATTCGTACAGGTCAGCAGCTTTCCTTGACGCTCTGCATGTGGAAATGGCGACGTGGGAAGCTGCTGACTCAATCTTTAACGCATTCCATACTATGGTGACAGGTCTTGGTCAGTGGTTCTGGCACTGCCTGGCAAGTCATGCTGCAGCTGCCGCAAGGGCAGCTGCTGCATGACTTGTCAGGCAGTGCCAGAACCACTGACTTAAGACCATAGACATGTTGGTACTTGAATGAAAGCTCTTTTCATGAAGTATTTAAATATGCAGTTGTCGTCTTAAATCTAGGTAAACATACGGAAGTATCAGGGACTGGTATGGAATAAGTTAACACTGGAAACCTTAATATGTAAAATATCAACTGTGTAAAAAGATATCGGACAGAAACAGATGTAGCACATGCCAGTATGTATCTTTGTTTTATTATATTTTAGATCCATGCCTTAGCAGATGACCTGGGCAAGGTTAACAACACGGGTAGCCGGGCCAGTGGTAACGCTGGACCCCGGGTTGCCTGTTGTGTGGTCGGTCGTTCGAATGGAAATCACTGGAACGCCTAGCTAAACTTTGCCAGCCAAAACTGAAATAAAAGCATGGGGAAATTACAGAACTGTAATCAATCTGTGTTGCGAAATACACCCTGTAAATTCACTCTGTTCCGTTGTATTTTTTGTTTTCATTTATTTTGCTGATGTCACAAAACCGTCAGAATATAATCACCATGAAACAGTGCTTGAACTGAATAAACCGTGAGATTTTATACACGTAAAGGAAGTGCATTTACAGTAGCTGATGATAAACTTGCCTCGCCCCATGCTTAAATTGATGCGACGATTCACGAATACATGCCCACACATCCTGATCGTCATGACACCATTGATTTCAAACCAGTGACAAGCCAGATAAAAACCTCACAAATTTGCCAGTTAGAGAGAAGGTTTCTGGCACACCTCTCATTTTGAGACAAAGAGGTCAGGATGGCACCAGTAAAAAGTTGTCTTGCCATGCAGACACATAGTATGATAAAAAAAAAAAAAAAAAAAAAAAAAAAAAAAAGCGCTGGACAAAAGAAGTACAATAGATCGGCTTTGTACCAGTAGGAGGGATTTTCCATGTCGTCCAGTAATATATCCATTCCATTATACATGTACAATATCGTTTACAGACGCCTTTTTCGGACTCACCTTGCCCAAAAGCACTCGGCTGCTTTCACATTATTTCATGCGAATAGACAATTTGTTTGCTGAAAATTGTAGAGAAGTTCTTTCATGATGGCACGCTCCAGGTCAATAGGTTTCCTTGGCGCGGATTAGGCATATTGCGCCAAACCCGCGCCGATGAAACCTACTGACTCAGTCTCATTCTGACCCGGAAAGGGTTAAACTTGTTTTTTCAGTCAAGAGGTTCGTTTCAATGTACGGTGGTATTGCCATCACTGCAGCACTGTCAGTGCAGTAATTACCTGCTTCCTTCAATGACAACAAAATTATGTCAAAATTCCATTATGGGCTTTTGATTACCACTTAAACTTGACCTCAGCAAAAGTTCGAAGTCGCAATGAAGAGAACTGAAATGAAAAGTTGTATATGTGACATCTTGATATTGCAGGCCTATACGGCAACAATATGGCCATGAGTTTGCGTTGTCAGTAAAACAAAACAAAGTTCTATCCCGAAAAAAAAAGCAAAAGTAAAACCCAAAAATAAAAAAAAATAAAAAAACGAGCAAGCAATCAAACAAACAAACAAACAAAAAAGAAATAAAGAAAAAGAAAAGAAAAAATAAATAACAAAGATCAAAGCACGACACAATGAAGCTGTGAAAGAGGGTAGATGAGTGAAGAGGAGAAAAAGAGGAAAAAAACCCCATAAGACCATCAGATCAAATGTATGAAATGAAAAATCTTTCCCAACAGTGATGAACGTCGTTAAAGGCAATGTATTTAATTTTAAAGAACTCTGAATGTTGTGTATTTTGCTTGTACTCGTGTCACGTACACAAGCATGGTGTATCGATATCTCTGGTGTCGATATGTCTGAAATTCTTAGAGAACACGTTTAAAATGTTACAATATTCAGAAACAGACGAACATTTATAATAGTGTGAACAATTGTAAAAATATTCATGGTTCATCTGTGAACACATATAGAGACTTACTCTGCCTAGGTTAATATATGGCGTTTTTTTTTCGGAATAAAATATGTTTAAAATAAAGTGACTACTAAAGAGTTAATTTTAATGTATTGTATGTATACAACTGAATAAAGGGAGGTACTATTATTTCCTGAAAGATTTTTCTTATTTATGGAGATATATATAAAGTGCAATTATCGACTAACCTATTGTAGTCGTTCAAATTAAAGGAACAATACTCGAACTTATAAGAAACAGCTACTGACACATAAATTTACTTTTTTGGATGAAACTTCGAACGAAACCAGTTATGAAGTATTCACATTGATGAACAGCGACCAAAGCCAGCGCAGACTTCTGTCAGGCTCCAAGTCTCATAACTCGCATATCCCCAAGGGTGAGGGGTCATATGACATTTGCTTTAGACCTTAAGAAAACATGGTGAATGCCAGTGAAAAGCTTCTCATGCAAGCTGAGAAGTTCTGTGTGTAGTGGTGTAAAGTCTCTTCTGCCGTCTGCTAAAACCAACTAACCAACCAACCAAAATGGCAATGTGGTTTTAATTAAAAACACAACAATGCAGTACAGGCATGTATTCCGCACGTGTGCACGCACCAATCGATTGGTATAAACAGATGTGAAATTTAGTATGTAGAACATTTACACTATCAACACAATGGTGTCAGCAGGCTTACCTGTAGATTTAGAAATTCTAGGGGGAAGTCGAACCTATTCCATCCCGTGCAAGGGCCACCGGATGTATGAATGTATGTATGTATGTATGTATGTATGTATGTATGTATGTATGTATGTAAGTATGTATGTATGCATGTATGCATGCATGCATGCATGTGGCTCTTTCAGTATTTATACCTTTCGTCAAGTATTTAATATGATAAAACAATAATGTTATTATTGTTTAGTCATATCATCAAATATTTAATCGTATGATTATAGTTACATTTAATCTTATGGTTAAAAACATACACATCATCAAATGTATGTTGTCATATGACCAAATACATTTGGACATATGATTAAACACATTTGAATACAAGTTGAACAATTTTGCTGGACTACGACAAATGAATACTCCCTTACCGTCCACCATGACACCAGTTGGAAAGTTTGCGCCTGAATGCTGTCGTTGATATTGCTTAAAACTTGTCCACATGTTGATCTATCGTACCTCTGTCAATGTTTATGGAAGCACATACATTTTATCAGTAAAATAAAATACAGCATGTTTTAGCTTCATTTGAGTGGTAACATACAATTAAAACATTGGCTTTTCCACCATTTGTAGTGAGGCGGAAGCCAGGTTTCGTGTGGAAGAAGAAAAAAACTGGTACATATCACAACAGAATCGCTGACCTGTGCTGGGGGGAAATTAGAAAAGTTGAATATAGGAAAGTTTGAAAATGTAGATCAATGTCTGTAATGAGTTCTAGAGTGGTGCCTGTATCCTCGTTTTAGTTCAGAGTTGCAATTTTGTTTATCACTGAGAAGCATATGTTTTCTGATAAGTTTTTGCATGTCTGCTTTGTTGTACATGGGCTCGTGACGTTTTATAATTTATGCATGGAGGGCTGGTGGACAGTGGGCGTAAGACTGTTGGCCTTTATTCAGTACAGGCCAACAATGGGTGGAATGGGAGGTCGAGGACGTGGGCAGGGTCGGAGTCGGGGGCTGAGATCAGGTTTTGTTTACAGCGACCGTGATTTATCAATATAATGGCAAGATTAAATCGATATTATTTAATATATCATCAAATCCACTTCGATATGTAATGGAATGGATTTAATGATATGATTCCATACCATTGATTTAAATGTGTTATCAAACATGTTATGAGATGATCATATACATTTAACCATGGCTGAATACTGTTTAAAAAAGAAAAACGCGCCATTAATATTGGCATCCATACAATATTTCACGTCACTAAAAATTCCAACTGAAATTCTTCTGAGATAAGTTACATGGAAATCTCGAGCAATTCTAATATGAATAAAGGAATAAATATTCAACGCAAAATATGTAAAATTACTATCTCGCTGGTCCCTGTACAGTATTCGGGCAGCATCGTCCACCCTATTCTTATTTAATCGAATCCTGTCCTGTGCATTATCAAACATCATAATATAAACTTATCATAATTAGACGGAGCTTCTTCTGTGGGTGGCCGAAGGCCCTCTGTCAAGCAATTAGTTTTGCAATAGTGCATGACCAGAAAATCAATAGTACATGATGACAAGTGCGCTCACTCTTCACCAGGTAGAGCTGTCACCTTATTATAATAAGTATGTATCATATAGTACATATTGCATGTGGTGCCATGTACTATTGCAGATCATCAGTTCTCGGGGGAGCAATGGTACATGGCGCCACATGCAATATGTATATAATATGGTATGCGGTCTCTTACTCATAGTACGTGTACGATATGCACCCCGTGCAATACTCACGCATTGTCGGTCTGTCCTTTGTGTGTGTGTGTGTGTGTGTGTGTGTGTGTGTGTGTGTGTGTATGTGTGTGTATGTGTGTGTGTAAATATTAAATCCACACTGCTTCGCTCATTTTCAATCTCACGAACCCAAATACCAAATGGCCCCTTCCTGAAGTTGGGATACCAACTTTGTCATACGGACCCCGGCATACGGACTGCCGATCACGGGTTGATGGTTTAACCGTCGCAGCAGTGGATCATTCCCCGTATGCTTGAAACCTTTATCTACTGCTGTACTCGATTCACATTGCACTCACAGCTGCTTATAGTAAGTGTCTTAGCTTTCATTAACAAGTACAGATTTACGATTATCAAAATTGTTTCTCACTTTTTTTTTTTTTCAAAATTGGATAGCCGACGGAAACCGGCGTGGTCCTTTTTGCACTACAGCTGTTATTCAAACTCTAGTTTGGAAATTCTCGATCATTACATTTTGCAAGATAATGCGGCGCTTCCTGCTGACAGGACTGCGTTAATCACGATGCGCACGCTCAGTTAATTCTGAAATCTACAAGATATCCCGAATATTAACTTCGAAATTGTAACTCTTGTAACTTTTAACTGCATCATACTTAGAACAGTTGGAGAGTGTTCAGCTTGAAGGAAGACAGGAAGTCGCATTCGACAGGTGGTCGCAAGGACACGTTCTACTGTATAGATCAATGTTTTAAGTTTGAATATTTCTATGCCAGCAGAGGCCATTACAGGTATATTTCTGACCAAGCAACTTAAAGTCCTCTCTTTTTCGTATATGTCGTCCGTCTAATCTCAGTGTTATGTCCGTGTTACTGTGTGGTCCTGTGACTTCTGCTTCTTTCCTTTAATTTTTTTACATGCTTACTGTTATTGTACATAATAAGATTAGTCTTAATTGCCGAGTGATAGAGTTATACACATTGCATATAACATTGTTCCTGATTGTGACATTAGTATAATTGTATTTCAAAAGCAATAACTGTAATTATTTACAGGTTTATTACCACGAGAGGAATTCATATACTTAGTAGACACGGTGCTTGTTTTCAAATGTTTTTTTTTTTTAAATAAAGTATGTTCACCTCTTGTTTCTATAAATCAGCTGTAGTACTTTGTCATGTTCATACATTGGACGACAGAACTGTTTGCCTCCTTCACTCTCAAAGATCATGAAACTCTTTCTACTGACGCAGGTAAAAGTACTTTGTGTTAAAAATAAGAAAACAATAAACAGCACCAATTAAATGTCCCCAACAACAGCTAAGTCGTCAGCACGCAGCATTTATAAGTTCAATCGAAATTACCAGTTAACAGCTGACCTCGACATTCAAACTATGATAAGTCCCATGCTGGTCTGGGGGGTACCTGGAAGTGTTTTTATGAAATTATGAAGCAATTGGTCAAGCGGTTTCAGACATGGAAAGAACTTGATTGACATAAACCAATACATCATCATAGTGTGGTATAGCCATAAATAAAGCAAATAAATAGGTACATATAGATCACTATGTTAACTATGCTACTGTTGTCTATCTTATGTACACAGGTGCTCCAGATTGAGAACAATAATGCCTCTTATATAAATTGGTTGAGTGACCAATCATGGCCGACCTTCTCCGACATGCAGCATTTACGAATGCAAAGATTGATTGGCAGGTGGAGAATGATCCGTCTCTCAGTGTCATTATACAAGTGAATTTTTCATCAGGAGACACTCCGCTGAAGTGACTGATTTTGGACGCCATGTCATGATATAAAGTTTTGTCTAATGTCATCATATCTAGTACAGCCAGTTACAAAGTGAATCTCATCTTCGGTCGAGCTAGTGTTACATGATTTTGCAAGTTCTTTGGTCAAGATGAGTTTGTGGCCTTGTGTACCTGCCAGCCTCTATTTGCAGTGTGTGGGCACTGATTCTTAGTTTGCTAAAATTTTTACGCTTTTGTACAGGTATACGGAGTTCCAGGTATCTCTCCATTTCAAAATTACTCTTAAATTTACAATATGAACGTAGCTTATGTTGCCCATTTGAATTCAGACCATTTATTTCTCGAAGCCATCCACAGCTAAAAATATCTAGACGGGATTTAAAGATTTACCGCCCCCCCACACACACACACATCATTAAAGCGTGACCATTTTCAAACACTCCGTAGAGAGACCCAGCAAAAATATATTCCCACCAAGTTTGTTCTTTGTTAATGTACTTTAATTCTTTCGACAGGATAAGAAAAATAGCCTGATAAAAAATCTTCTCCTCGAGTAGGCACAAGTATATAAATCATTGATACTTCATACTGTAAATAACAGAAAAAGGGGTAAATTTAGAAAATACACATACAATAAAAGGTATAACAAAACAGTTGGATCTTGCGTATATACCAGGACAGGCAGAAGGCGAAAAAATAATACAAACTATTACTTGCTCAATTCAAACAAATACATAATCATAACCAAATAAACCTTACGACTGAATAAAGTATGCGACCCCAAGCAAGAAAATCAAATGAAATCAAACCAAATACATAACTGTAACAAAGGAAATCATAATAACCATGCGCAGATTTAAAAACAATCAAACAAGGTAATGTAGGTATAGTGTCAAGTGTGTCTTCAACACAAACAGAATCATGATACATGTTAATCAGAAAAATCATGTTAACATACATACATAGTACTTAGAACACCAAAAATCATGTACAAAAATACGAAAACAAGAACTACGCATGGTACCTAAATCCAAACCAAACAGGAAAATTAAGTTGGAAACATTTAGTCTGTATCGCTCTTTTACAAGCCTTTTTAAACCTGGCAGTCGTAGTAGTAGTAGTAGTAATAATAATGATGATGATGATGATGATGATGATGATGATGATGATGATGATGATGATAATAATAATAATAATAATAATAATAGCGTATGTCCCTATCGAATCTAAAATATTACAGTTTACATGGTCCCAAACAAAAGTAAATCCACTTTCTCGGTCAATGATAAGCTATGAGACTAAAACATCTGCATTATTAGTGAGAATGTCTTTTACCCTTGTCAAAGCATCATGTCTAATACTGTTATAAAGGGGGCACTGCAGCATAAAATGAATTAAAGTTTCGAACCTGGAACCACAAGCACATTCAGGAGAGTTCCATAAGTGTCCCACCAAGTTTGAAGTAAATCTTGCTGACAGTTTTGGAGAAGCATGTGTGCATTAACTGATAGGGACTCGAACTAAAAACTTCGTTAAAAATCAAGAATCCACCGTATCACATACAACCAAGAAGGCAACTTTGTATGACCCTTCCAAGCAACTTTTCCGCTCGGTTTTATGATTTTGTACGTTTTGGAGAAGCCGAAAATGTGAATTAGCATTGCAGTTCTTATGACTTTCATTGTAATAAAAAAATACATGCATCAACCGACAAGCACCCGAACCTAAAAATTCGTTCAAAAAACGGGATCTGAAGCATCACCACCTAGTGAAGAACTCCATTTGACCCTTCGACGAGGCAGATTTTCACGTTTTAGCACAATCTACGTGACTCATTCGGAGAAGTAAAAAATAGTGAAAACATAAAAGCCAGTAACAAATTAGAAGTTTGCGGTCCCAGAAGCATCCCTTCGCAATTTCTAAGCAGTTGTCCTGCGTTTCAGCGGTTTCTTTCCTTTTTTGAAGATTTTGCCCATGTACACACACACACACACACACACACACACATATATATATATATATATATATATATATATATATATATATATATATATATATATATATATATATATATATATATATATATATGTATACATACATATCAAGCAAGACCACCTATCTAACTTCAACAATAGGTGGCGCTGGTTTCTCAAGTCTCTTTAGAATAGAGAGAGTAAGAAGTGCTTCCTCCCGTAGGTCATCGCCAACCTCTGACCTGTCTTATGTGATACATACATATCAAGCAAGACCACCTATCTATTTAAACAGTAAGCCCATCCAGGAATCAGATCAGCACAGGTACTTAGGAATTACTTTTAATTCTAAAGGCACTTGGACAGAACATATTGAATCTATATATAAAAGCTCAATGAGAAGACTTGACTGTTTAAGAAAATTAACTTCCAAATTAAGTAGATCTACTCTCGAAAAACTGTACATTGCTTACATCAGACCCATCTTGGAATACGCTTGTGTACTCTGGCATACTGTACAAAAGACCATGATGACAAATTTGAACAGGTTAAACTCGCGGCTGCACGAGTTGTGACGGGTGCATCTAGACACGCTCCAATCAGATTACTTTATAATGAAACAAAATGGGAAACTTTGTACGAGCGACGTGAAAAGCAAAAATTAGTTTACTTTTACAAAATTCTCAACGGTAATGCGCCAGCGTATTTGGAAGAAAGACTATCTCAATCAATAGAACCTACTTATGAAATGAGAAATCTACTAAACATCCCAGTGATGAGATGCAGAACTACTTTTAGGCACGACTCCCTTTTCCCCTGAACCATTCTTCTTGGGAACTCTCTTGATTCAGATACAAAAGCCTCTCCCTCACTTGCAACGTCCAAAAGAAATACAAAAACTTGGAAAAGCCACCCACTTACTGCTATTGGCGCACGCGCCCTGGTCAAGTACACCATGTGCGGTTACGCACAGAGTCCAGTTCTCTCATTTATCATCTGGTTGAGCATTAACGTCATCAGAAAGAAAAAAGTTATCCCAATTTAACCGACTTAAGTAGTCACAAAAATGGGCAAAATTTGCTTTTTCGTATTCCCAGATTAATCGTTTATATGCAGGTTCACTTTTCCATCGAAATGAAATATTTGCAGACACCACGCAGTGATCGCAATTGGAGATCGGTGGCAAAACGCGAGGTTCAGAAATAAAGTTTGGGATATTAGAGATTATTTGGTCGAGACAGCGTGAAGTATTATTGGCTATATGCGTAGGTTCTTTGATATAGGGGCCAAAAAATTTGTAATACAAAAATAGTCAAGCTTCGTGCCTGGTGCTGTCGTAAAATCAGCATTCAGACACCCAGTTATTGTAATATTATTTAAGTTTAAGAAGAAGAAGAAGAAGAAGAAGAAGAAGAAGAAGAAGAAGAAGAAGAAGAAGTTGTTGTTGTTGTTGTTGTTCTTCTTCTTCAACAACAACAACAACAACAACAACAACAACAACAACAACAACAACAACAACAACAACAACAACAACAACAACAACATCGAATGGACCTTTTCTGTTTATTGTGATGAGAAAAACATGCAGATACATCTACGTCAGATCTACCAGGATTAAACTGAATGCAATAATTTTGGCACATGAAACTGATGTAAATACAGATGTCATGATGAGCTAATAAACTTGAAATATGGACCTGATGAAAGCAGAATAAAACAATACATATTAGAATATGTTATAATCTTCCAAATCATGAGGCAATGCTTGCAATAAGAGTAAATTTGATAGCATGGACATGTTTGTATGATACAACCTTGTACTTGGAATACTATTTATACATTTTCCTGAGCCCCAAGTCCGTAGACAAATATTAACTTGGTATGTACGTTGTAACAGATTGACATTCAATGCTAATACAATATCAAGAGCAACCAGATAAGACGAAACCGTCGCAAGAAGACCACACTTTCAGGAATTGCTCTCAACAGCGTAGAAGGTAGGACATTTTCTTATTTGACAAAAACAGCACTGCACAACCAGACAGTATCCAATTCCATTACAACAGGTCACGACTCAATTTAAAAATATGTTCATTTGCTAAAAATTCGCAAGAAAAAACCCAGCAAAACTTGAGGTATTTGGCAAATATTTTCCCTGTTATATTATTTTTTACGAATGTTCATAAACTGTGCATCTTTGAAAAAAAGCGCGGTGTTTTGATGGACGCACCATCCTATTTCCCTAACATCACACCTTATTTTCAGGATGCTAGTGTATGTACATACGTCACAACACAGTCTCGACTATCAACCTAGCTCGTGAACAGTGTTTTCAGACCAGTTTAGAGGGTTGGGATTTTGTTTGGTAACCATATCACTCATTTTGCGCTGATGGGCATACAGCACACCGCAAACACATTTACTTTCTGCCACATACTATTTCGCATATTTGACACGTTTTCATTTCTCGCGGATATTTAGCTTTTGTGCATTGGTCTGCAGGGTGTATAAGCTCGAAGTGATACTTAATTCTGCACTTCTTACAAGCTCGAAAAATTAAATGCTTTATGGTACTCTGTACTGTTCACCTGAATGCAAACACGAGTTCTTAAATATACATTGTTCAAGCTTGTTTGGTGTCATTATTTAATCTGGCTTTGCAGGCCTACCAGTTATACACGGCTCCACCTGGTTAACACACAACAATGTGTCTCATCCAGTCTATGGGGTCAAGTGTGAAAAATCCACAGAACAAACTGTTCGTGCACAAAACTATTTTATATGTCTCAAGTCGAACGTCATTAAGATGCAAAGCCCCCCCCCCAAAAAAAAGACACGCGTTTTGCTAACTTCTCAAGTGCTGGGGCACTTACCTGCTTTCCTAGTAGTCCTACAACTATTCATATTTGCTTTCGTCTACAAAGAGTGATAAATCACCTTAAGATCAACTGATCATGGGGAAATTCTAATGATGACGCATTTGCGAAAAGATTATTAGCATTTTGTTAAGCTGCAGGCAACATATAACACATATGGAAAAGAAACGTGCGTGATTTTGAACTAAATTCTACACACGATGCCGAACGGGGACTGCCAAAATAACCTGCCCACAGGTGGCGTCTTTTCTATTTTGCAGAAAATTACATAAAGGTAGTTTACAATTATGATGAATTTGGAAGTTCTGCTACAAGTCCTATAAACACACATATCACGATTGACCTTCTCAGTCAATAAAATAACAACTACTTTACAAATACAAACAATAACGCTTTCACGAAACCGGGCTGGCAATGCCTGCCACTAGAGGGCAGGCCTGCTGTTTTTGCATGATATCGCATACATTCAGCTACGGAAACAAAACAGGGAACCCTACACTGATCTTTTGAAAACAGGGAACCATGCATTGATCTTTTGAAAACAGGGAACCATGCACTGCTCTTTTTATCTTGGAGTCGGGACCGGGTTGTTGTCTGTGTGCTACACATTACTTTATAGGGTAGCATTACTTTGGTTTAAACATATTTTATTTTGAAGAAATACAATTGGGAAACAGGGCAATGTCCTTTATTAATCCCTCTTGCAACAGAAAATTAAGACGTTGCACAACAATCAAGACAACGTTCAATAAGAGGTATAAACAACACATGACATAACAGATAGAGTGGTTATACCACACGAGTTAAAGGTTTGGACCAGGACAGTACACCACAGACAGTAAAAAGAGTCTGGGGGTAATGTTTAACCCGAAATTTTCTCATAATTGTGTATAGTCTCAAGAGACAGATATTTTGGGTTTTACTACGCGTAGAGTAATATGAATAATTATATACTACTTAAGTTAGGCCCCGAGTCTGCCTGTGTCTCTAGTATATTCTTGAACGCTCTCGAAAATTGTTTGATTTTGAACAAAGATACAGTTGTTGGAACCATATAGTAGAGTGTGAATTGTAAACGGCGCTAAGCTGATAACGGTACTTTGTAATTTTTCACGGTGCAATCTGTATCTGGTACATTCGCACAAATAGTGGAGGGCATCTTCGTTTGCAGTACCACAGGAACACTCAGGGGAGTCAACCAGTCCTTTTTTGAAAAGATCGTCGTGCAAGCCACTGCATTGCATCCTTAATCGGGCGTGATTTATGGCTAATTGACGATCACTTATATGATATATTCTGCTTGGTCTTTCAACATTACTCATACGGTTGAGTTTGTTTTTAAATTCATCAACAGATTCAGCATTACGAGTAGTGCGAATCAGTTCGTACCATAGTCTAATCACGGAAGGAAAGATGATGTTTTGAATAGATTTGTACGTGCGCGAATATTAGAAAGATTAGGGTCCGATCGGACGTTATATCTGTTGCGTTCAGACACAGTGCTTGGAACTAAATTCCGTAGGTATTGCGGTGCGTAACCGTGCATTATTTTATAAAACAAGATCAGTTCACTTTTCTTTCTTCTTTCTGATAATTTCTCGAGGCCTGCTTCTTCATAAATTAAAAGGTGGCTTGTGCACCTTGTGGTTCCTGTTATTACGCGCGCTGCACTCAGTTGAACATTTTCGAGCTGTTCGGACTCCTGTATAAACAACCATCCCATACAACAGAACCATACTCCAAAATAGGGCGAATAAAATCGAAATATAGGATTTCTAAGGACCTCCTGCTTAACCGATATTGTAATAGTTTCATTATGTTAACCATTTTCGTCCCTTTGGTGACCAAATTATTGACATAGCTTGACCAAGTCCATCGGACCTTATAATCAGACCTAAGTGCTTGTGTTCGTTTTCGTTTTGTAATGATTCACCCATAAAAATTAGATCGGGATGGTTCAGGGGTATACGCTTTTTAGATAGTATCATACTTTGTGTCTTTGATGGATTGAACGAGACCAGCCACCTATGCGACCAACTCTCCATTTCCTATAAATCTGTAATTCCTGTAGCATTACTTTCTTTGCAACCACTAAAACATTTATCTTCTGCCATGCAGAACAACAAATGCATTTGACAATCCAGCTCATTAAAATCAGCGTGACTGAGGCCGTGACCATATCTCTTGCAATCCGTGTACAAGCGCGAAGTACGTTTTGAGTTGGTGACTGCATCTTCTGTGAAAAAAATAAATAAAGACGAGTGCACATTCCTTTCCTTTGGGGGGGGGGGGGGGTAATTAGGCAAGTGGTCACTTTTTGCACTTTGATACACCATGCTATCTCTTAACATAGGAGACTCTTCATCCTCTAGTATCGTAAAATTGTCTATAATTTCACAAACATTGTCTTTTGGCACTGTGTTATATGCACATATGCTCTCACACGGGCTCCTCACATCATTACTTCGTATATATGTCGTTACCATCACGTAGTCTCTTGTGCCAGTTTCAAGATAAGCTGCTTCAATTCAGTTCTTTTGGCCGTTACAGTCGCGGGCTGGACAGCTTCCATTAAGGGTACATCGTGTCCTTGCAGCATTTCCTTGCACAAATGCTCCGTGTTGCAGATCACGTACAAGCCACAGTCATATCCTGAAAACAAAAAAGATATAAACTTCCCAAGCTTAAAGAAATTGTCATATTAAATCACCGTATTCATTCAAAAAGTAGCACGCTGTGCTAATGCAAAGATTTCCTGGAGCAGACATGGTTTCGTGGTGTTTTGTGATAATAAATCTTAATTTGCAATTCCACAAACAATTACACTTCTTATAGAATCCACATAACATAAAATAACAAGAATGACCGTCTTCTTACATCAGCAGCAATTAATTTTTAAAAATATTGAAAAATAATGAATTTTTAATACCCCTCCCCCAAGATTAAAAAGTAGAGCGTGTGCTACAATGGGAATGATTACGGTAATATCCATGTTAGCAACACAAACACTTTCACAGCTGTTAACGACGATGGTCCTACTCATCCAAATTATTCAAACGAGTCCATCTTCAAATTTCTTACGAAAAGGCCTCTCATCAAAGTAACAGCACGGAGGGCTTGAAGTCGGCAGTTGCACAGAAAATAAATGGTCTGGGTTAACAGTTTTCCTCAGCGCACTTTTGGAACCATTGTTTCCAAAGTGAGCTAAAGAAAGCCATTGACCCAGTCCGGAAATTATCACTGCAAGGGTTAATAACGCCGAAGTAAAATACGACCATTGAGATGCAGCATAATGCAACTGATGGTTCCATAATCAAATGTGAATTTGGACAAAATAAGTAGTCTGCTTTGGGAGGTTGACAAAATCCAATCAATAGTCACTTGGCATTTTTGATTACTTCATGCAAACAGTCAGCAAAATAGTCAAGGCACCAGAATGGCTCTTAGAGACCCATTTGATATTCTGATCTGCAAATCACCTGTATTCTGGCAAAAGTGGAAATTTTGAACTGCATTTAGCAGTCTTTAAGTTTAAACTGAGAGTGTGATAATTTTCAGAACAAAAAATATTTTCACCCGTAGACTTTTGTATCATAAAGTGTACTTTCAAAGGTAATGTCCAATCCATTTCAGGATCTAAAATTTAACGCCAAATATCTCTACAATAGTCATAGTTAACATAGTACCTATATGTACTAGTATATGCTTAACCACACATGACGTGAGAATGCACCACGACCAACAGGTATGGCTATACAGTGACAACTGTTATGTAAACAGATAGTGGTGACATGGGCATGCATCACGTTTTTGCGATAATTCTCGAAAACTATCGATGAAAAAAGTTTACTCTTGCAGCATTTTAACATGTAAGTATTAAACTTAAAAAAAAAATTCAGCGATGTTTTTCAAATGCGTCCGTTCTCTCGTTAGAAACGGGCAAAGTTGCCAATCGGCTTATCTTTTTATGTTGATACAAAGAATCCGGACTGTTTATTTTTGTGAACTTGTAATTTCTCTCTCTCTCTCTCTCTCTCTCTCTCTCTCTCTCTCTCTCTCTCTCTCTCTCTCTCTCTCTCTCTCTCTCTCTCTCTCTCTCTCTCTCTCTCTCTCTCTCTCTCTCTCTCTCTTCACACACACACACACACACACACACACACACAAAAGTCGATGATATATTTTTGCATTTAAGACTTTAATGTTCAGCTCAGTCTTTGCTTGAAAAAAAATCGAGCTATAAAAACTCGAGTAATGTGGCTGCAAAGTGGAGCTTTCTGCCGCCATCCTCATTCCGAGTAATCCGCCTTCAAAGGGCAGGGTAGGCACCACGGAAATCCCGTATAGATCTTTAAAAAAAAAATATATATGGTTGGGGTTACTTGAACTGCCAAATGGACGCACAAAAAACGTATGCTAATAGGGCCCTGACATTGTGATCATGTTCCAACAAAACGGGGGCATGTGCTTCTAATTTATGTAACTTGGACATTTGTTGAAGCATGTTTAAAATCAATGTTGTTTCCCCTATTAAACATTCCCTCCTTTGACGTCAGTTTACCTAGGCACAACCGGAGGCACCTATAATTAAGAAAAGATTCGCTCCAATGGGTGCTTCCCAAGTTTGCCACGTGGGATGAAACCACCATTATATTTACTGTTTATTTTCATATTAGCATAAAGGCGTATAACTTTTGTTGCGTCACTTTGAAAAAGATAGTATGCAGTTGGTGTTGTGCAGGCACCTTTCATTGAAAACACACAGATAATAATAATAATAATAATAATAATAATAATAATAATAATAATAATAATAATAATAATAATAATAATAATAATAATAATAATAATAATAATAATAATAATAATAATAATAATAATAATAATAATAATAATAATAATAATAATAATAATAATTTATTCGGAAAACTACCTCTTTACAGCGATGGCATCAATGGAACGGGGTTTATTCCATGATGCGTCCAAGTATATTACAATAAGCCGTCTATATTACAAAGTAAAGATTTGTGTGTGGTGGGGCTGTATCTGCGTTCAGCATTGAGCCGTACGTGGAAGAGCATCCATTTACCATTTGAAATTTACTTTTCACATGCGCATGCAACCATCAATAGGCTTCTCATAGCTCCATGTCCCCCGCGCTAAAACTAGAGATAAACCACTCAGTGGGAGAAAACTCTAGAAAGCGTAAGGACATGTACATCATACACTTTTGGTATATAATGTAGAAGATAAACATTCACTACCATCATATTTACAATGTATGGAATCAAACTACAATTCAAAATGCTAGCATGAATATGATATATTACAGACACGATTAATCACATCAAACATTTTACATATTAAAAACAAGGTTAATATACATTATGTACATCACCAACTATATTGTGTCCGGTGCTAACATCTGCTCTCTATGTTCTCGACGTACACGCCATGCGTCTTTCAGAAACCCTTTACATATACTATCGAACCCCGTGGCAACCGCCTTTGTTGAAGGGAAGCTTTCACATCTCAGAAACATACATGTTTTAACAAACAATGAGCCATTCATAAATCGTGTCCAAATGTGGTCATACCCGCTTTTAAGAAGTGTTGATTCTAGTAACATAAAATTCTGAATTCCTATACTTCCTAATTTTGGACATATAAAAAGAAAATGTTCCAAGTTCTCGCACCCGTATTCACATAAGGTGCATTTGTCACTTTCAGAAATATCCCATCGTGCTAAATCAGTTTCAAGACCTAGACAGTTCGTTCTTGCTTCAAAATCATTGAAGTGAAATAAATAGTCTTCTTGTTTAGTATGTGTTTTCAAGTGTTTATATAATGACAAAGATTTCATATTGTTGATTTCATTGAAAAATTTTTGACTGAATGCTTCTAAACTCAACTTATTGTAAATGTTAGGCAAATCGACTTTCTCCCTTAAAACTGCATGGTCTGGGCCAACATTAGTCAGTATATTGCTGATTTCTTCCATGTACGGCCACACACTAGGCTTCTTATTTCTAAAATTATTTTGCAATTTCATGAAAACCTTTTTGCAAAGGCGGGAGTCGTTCAGTTCAGAGTTTCGACGATGAAAGTATTTAATTCTCTGCCTGTCCAAACACATGATCATAGGCAACCAACCTAAATCTCCAAGAGTGGCTGTAATTGAAGGCGATGCTTTTAACCTGAGAACTGTGCGTGCTACTGAATACTGTATTGATCTTTTAATGGTTACGTTTTCTTGTGTATTATTTAACCAGACTCCACATCCATGGGACAATGACGACAGCAGTACATTTTTCCATAGCTTATCGCCAAAAGTTACTCTGTTAATGTTTTCATGGGACGCAAGTATACTGCTTATACAGTTGCAAAGCTGTTGGGCTTTGGGTTTTAGGTGAGACTTAATATGAATAGAGTCTACCAATGATTTGGAAAATAGAATACCTAAATACTTATATTGATCACATTCATATATGGGCGAGTCACCTAACATCCAAACTTTATGCTTATCTAGACGTTTACCGATAACCATAACCTTGGATTTTGAATGATTAAATTTCATACCCCATTTAGAGGCAAACTGACTGGCAACACTTAGCATATCAGAGAGTTGTGATTCAGAACTTGTCATTAGCGTAATATCGTCAGCATAGAGCAAAGCTGGTATGGTTAAATTATCAAATTGTTTACCCATATTCTTGCTTTGCAGTGACACAATGAGGTCCATCATAGCCACAGAGGAGAACAAACAGGGAGATAATATACAACCTTGTTTTACCCCATTAAATGTTTGGAACCAATCACTTTCAAATGGTCCAAAGATAACTTTATTTTCAACTTTTTCATATAAACCAAACAATATTCTCCAGGCCTTTTCTTGTATTCCATTTTTCCATAAAGAGACAAATGATTTATTCCGATGAATTGTGTCGAACGCTTTGCTTATGTCTAAAAATGCGAGCCATGTTTTCTCCTTATCATTTTTCCGCAGGCTACATAAACCTTTCAGAGCAAAATACTGGTCTTCCAACCTGCGACCTTTACGGTACGCTCCATTATATTCACCCAGAATGCCGCTTTCCTCAAAGTTTTGCATAAATTGCATTTCTAATACTGATGAAAATACTTTATATACATTTGAAGTGATTGTAATACCACGATAGTTATCCAGAATCTCTGGTTTACCGTTTTTTAACAGAGGTTTTACAATTCCTTTGTACCAATCATCTGGATAAACTTCGAGTAACTTGCATAAATTAAAAATCTTTACAAGAGCTTTACATAAAATTGGACCTCCATTCTTCAAAAATTCATTAGGAATGTTATCGACACCAGAGGCCTTTCCATTTTTTAGCTTATCTAATGATTGTCTAACAGTTTGGTAATCTATCTTAACATCATTTATTACTCCACAAGGTCAACTTACTGGTTCCTCCGTACAATAATAAGGTACATTTTCTGCTGAAATATCGTTGTTAACTTCTGATGTACCCCCCAAATTTTGCCAATATTTGCCTAAAATGTTGCTAATCACTTTTGGGTCGTCAATTATGCGAGTTTTGTCTTGGGGATCACAAATGCGTATAGGGTAAGAATTATTTCCATTTAAACGCCGCAACATTCTCCAATAGGCTTTTGTGTTTTTGGAACGTTTACTGGAATTACGTATTATCACCTGAACTTTTTGTTCTACCCTTTTAGTTCTTATTTTCTGCTGTGCAAGTTGTTTAAATCTTAAATATTCATTCCAAAGCTCGTGTAGCACTTCCGGGGAAGCAAACTGACATTTGGACCAATGCCTATATAGCCTGTTGGCCATTTTGCGGTTGTGAATGAGATTACTTATTTCTTTGTCTCAAATGTTTTTACTTTGCCCTTTACACACCTTTTTTCCAACAGTTTTCTCGGCAACTTCTAGAACAATGTCTTTCCAGTCAGACCATGCCTTGTTTACACAAACGTAATTAGCAAACTTATCACAAAAACCAGTCAGGCGATTAGACATTTCCCTCTCGAACATGCCTCAGTCATTTACATTATCCACGTTCCATTTCACAGTGCGAGATTTGAGGTCAACGCTCGGGATCTTTTCATTGCACAACGTCAAGTTAAAACAAGCAGCAATTGTATTGTGATCACTACCTATGTCGTATAGGCCAACTTCGTCAATAAATATGTTTTACATACATGAATAAAGGTTTTCTGTCGTTAAGGCATAATCAATGGTAGATTTCAAGTCGCCTCTGTACCATGTGTATTCTCCAGAACAAACAGGAGACAGGTTGAGAACTTTTAAATCGGTTGTTTCGATCATTGATTCTAGGAGGTCTCCATTAAAAGACCATTGAAATCTCTGAAAAGTATGCAATATCATACCTGCTGCTTTTAAAATTACTTACATTTTCCGTTAATTCATTCATAAGATCCACACATTCATTTTTACAGGAGTGATCATTGATAAAATACACGAGGCCAACGATTATAACAGTTGCGGCAATTTTTACCTTCATCCAGATTCTTTCAAAATCATCATCGGCGGAATTTGATACATTTTCGTCCATCACAATAATATCGTTTTTTACCAGAAATCCTAGTCCACCACCGGATTTTTTTGGGTGGTTTTGCGACCTAGCTTTACCGATCCATTGGTAATTACAATGAATATTAGAAAATACATCATTTTGTTCAACTTTATGACATGTTTCTACCATACCATATGAGGAAAATTGTTCTTTATTTAGTATTTCAGCCAGTTCAGTTCTTTTTGCTAGACCAAGATTCTGAACATTACAGTAAGCTAAGCTGCATTGTTTGGCTGTTACACGGTGTTTTTTACCTCTTTGGTGACGTTTAGCAGGACCTGCTCTGTTAGCACCGGACTTTCCGGCACTCTCTTCTTGGCCACACCTCTAATAGTGTTCAAAATTGTCTCTGGTCGTGTTGTCATGCCAACAGTACTTCTTTTTATGGCCTAGTCTCGAGCAGTGATGGCATCTAACTTTGGTCTCATGCCTACAGGTAATGGACGTGTGATTTTGCTCTCCACATAGGCTACATTTTTTTATTCGGAATCGGTTCTGTTGTGTGCGCCATCCGTCTGACCTTTCGAGGAGGTGCCTCTGCTGTCACGGTAAGCCGGCTTTTGTTCTTCTACCGACAGCTGAGGTAATCCATAACTTTCAATCAACACTTGATAAGAAAAAGGCGAGTCTATAGAACTACACGTATTAAGTACGATAACATGCACCTGATTGGCCGCTATGGTGTATTGATACCTTCATTTGCAAATGACCCTTAATATCTATGTCATTATGCATATGCAATACTGACCCATACAGGAGTAATATGATGAAATAAAATTCAGCTAACTGGTACACCTATAGAAATAAAACACCTTTTCTATGCACTGTCACAATGGATTCCCAATGCAATTTTAGGTGTTTTGATCTGTCCCCGCCAATCGCTAAAAATCATGATTATTTTTCTTCAACGATTTGATTTCATCTTATATTTTTTCACTTGGGTTACATTATTATTATTATCTGTTTGTAACAAAATAATATAGCTTTTATATGTGAACAAGATTTACACATATGTAAAACAATTATTTCTTTTACATATGTGAAAAAGATTTGTTGTTACTTCTATAAAAACCCATCGGTACTTTTGGACCTGAAACCACTATCGGGGCAACCTTCTCCAATAAGCTCTATCTTTGACTGCACGGGAGGTCTTGCCTCATGTGCCCTGTGCTGCTACTTAAGTCATAGCCTGGGGGCGACTTCAGTGTCTGATACGAAATCCCTATTATGGGGCCTACAACTGGTAACTGTATGGCGTTGTATTTACATTTTCAGGTAATGCTTTCTCTGGGAAAATCCCATTGTATCGACTCAATTTTCTTTGTCACCCCTACTGCGCATGGGCACCTAGGCACAGTCATTGCCTTTTTTATGTATCCTGGGTAGTTTCCATAATTTTATTTGAACCAAAGTTTCAAATTTAATGGCCTTTATGGAAACAATGTCAACAATTCTATTCATGTCTGTTCTGGAAACATTTTCGTTAAAATAATTAAATGATAACGATTCACCAACTCGTTTTGTAGACACCTCAGAATAGAAAAACTTTACAGGTGTGAGGGCAACCTAAATAAAAATCACCGAGCATGTAACATTTGTCGCGCATGTTGCGTGATACTTTATTCAATGTCTGCAGTCACCAGTAGCCAGGTTGCTTCTGGAAGCCTTCCAGATTGCAACTCACACTATGTCCCTCACAGGCCCCCAAGATTCATGTAGCCAATGAACGCTCAGTTTGGTGTTGTTGCACGAGATTCCAACAATCACTCTCCCTACCCACTACGTCCCTGTCACAGGTTACAACGCTATTTTTTTGTGGAACAGTGTCTGACAGAGTGAAAGGCTATAAGACGGATTAATTTGTTCTGCTGTTCAAGGTGCTACTGCCTCACCCCTCTAGACTGGTTTAGAGGAACCTAGTGACCAGGTTCCTAGTGACCAGGTGCTACTGCCTGATGCACCTGCCTGATCCACCGACTCCATTATTGATACTTTGTATCTTAGGCTATGCCTACAATACATTATATTGTATATTACATTTATTCGGCAAATTAACTTTCCCTTAACGCTAATGACATACATACTTTTGATACTACCTCTTCAAAATATCCAATCGACATGGACGCCATTTTGAAAATTGTGAATTCCGCATTCAATGGTTTGTAAATGAGTATTGGAACGATCTTGGGGGTGGGGTTATAATACATGAAACCAAAAGTATATATTTTGCAAATGTTTCAGACCATCATTAATGATATGATTTACATGTACCCTGTGGCTGCGATTCACTTATATACCCGAATCAAATGTATTTTTGTGCTACTGTCCCGCAATCAATCCATTGTGCAATGTTCAAAATGGCACCTACAGAGTGGTGGCTCAAGGTATCTGCCGCATTTGGATTTGTAACTAGTGACGATAACTGTTTCAGACACAACCGAGCAAGCAGATAAAAGTTAAGATAGTAAGTCATGTTTTAAAAGTTCTTGAAAGACCGTTTGCCTTGGTAACTCAGAGAACCGACACCGGGAACCTTGCGAAATATTACTATACTGATCACCGAACAACCATGGCTATGCAGCTATACTGTTTCCCCACGCAAGTTAATCTTCCCGACAAGTTGAAATCAAGTTCTGTGTTTGAGTAGACTTTACTGCAAAATAAGCGCACACGATGGCCACTTTCTCGATAAAACCTTTCAGCCTGGGTCCATGAATTTTCATTAGAGAAGGGCTACTTCAAACGCTTCTTGCGTTGGTTGCGTCACTGTACTGTAGAGCTCAAGCTAAGTTGAAAGACATTATTCTATTGACGTGTTATTATAACTGGTTTCCAAACAAAACAGATCACAAAAGGCACAGCCCATGGAAGACTATTCAATACTTAACAATGTCGTGCTGCTATTCAATTTATTTATCTTTATTGTTCCAATCAATGATTATCCATGGTTGTGTTCCAAAAGATCTCCTTATTAGTAATATCATTCCCATTCCCAAGAATAAAAGAAAGTCACTGAATAACTCTGACAATTATAGAGCAATTGCACTGGGTAGTGTGATTGGAAAATTATTAGATTGGTTAATTCTCAATGAAAATGGAAGCGTGCTGGACTCTTCTAGTCTACAGTTTGGTTTCAAGCCTGGTAGCTCTACCACGCAATGCACCTTTGTTGTCTCTGAAACCATAAATTATTATACACAAAATGGTTCCAATGCTCATGTCATCTTTTAGATGCAAGCAAAGCCTTTGATAGGGTTGAATATATAAAACTGTTTACGATGCTGCTCAAAAAAGGGCTGAGTCCAATCATATGTCGTCTTCTAATAAACATGTACACCAATCAAAATATGAGAGTTAAATGGGATTTCGCATGCTCCAGATCTTTCAGTTGTACAAATGGAGTGAAACAAGGTGGAGTTTTATCTCCAATACTTTTCAGTATTTACATTGATGAGCTTTTGTCAAGATTAAAAAAATCTGGCTTTGGGTGCTATATTGGTAATGTCTTTACGGGTACAGCAGCATATGCTGATGATGCTACTTTAATGGCTCCAACACGCACTTCCTTGATGAAATTGTTGGACGTCTGCATCAACTTCTCACATGAGTATAATGTTGTATTTAATCCAGACAAATCTAAAATGATAACATTTGGTAAAGATAACTTCTCAGCCTCTTTGCCCATTTATATGGAGAGTGAACAGATCAAGCGTGTTACTTCATTTCAGCACCTAGGCAATCTCATTGGTCCCAATGTGGAAGAAGAAAATATCAGACATTCTATTCGAGATTTCAATATTGAAGTCAACCTAATTATATCTCAACTTTACAATATTTTTTCATCGACCAGATACAAATTATTCAAAAGTTACTGTATGCCACTGTATGGATGTCAGCTGTGGGACTTGTCTAGTAAATATTTTAAACTTTTCTACACGGCGTGGAGAAAGGCTGTCTGATTAGTTTGGAGACTTCCATATCGGTCCCACTGTAAGTTGCTAAACTTGATTTGTGAAGATGCTGAGATAGAGGCGCAACTTCATAAGCGTTTTCTGAGATTCTTTTGTAAAGTGTACCACAGCAATAATGATACTGTACAAACTCCTGGTAAGATAGTTCTTCAGGGGAGCCGCTCTGCCGTTGGTAATTTTCTTAATCATATCCTATGTAAATACAATATTCTGAGATCAAAGTCGCCTTTGTATAATGTACACGATCTGCTTGTACTTGTTGACAATGCTAGACACATACCAGCTAAAGCTTGTTCACTTGCCAATACCATCTGCGAGTTATGTGAAGTTAGGGATGGCAGCTGGCAGACTACTGTAACACAGAAGGAGTGCCATGACTTCGTTGACTTCCTGTGCACCAGTTGAAGTAGCTTTGTTATTGGAAGGTGTACATTATTTCGATGTTGAATGACCAGCGTTTTTTTCTCTACTCTTTCACCCCTTTCTTTGTATCTGTATGATACATACAATACAGTGTACTATTATGTACGAATAAAGATATATATATATATATATATATATATATATATATATATATATATATATATATATATATATATATATACATATATATATATTTATATATATATATATATTTATATATATATATATATATATATATATATATATATATTTATATATATATATATTTATATATATATATATTTATATATATATATATATATATATATATATATATATATATATATATATATATATATATCAATGCATATATTTAAGTTAAACACCAAGCAGATTTATACACTGAACCATCATGATTATAAAGGAGAATTACAGACACAGACAGACAGACGGACAGACGGACAGACACACATACATACATATACATATATAGTTATGTCTGGGGTGGTTTATGGGCAGAATTGTAATTCTCAGACCGATTATTTTCTAAACAATGCAAAGAAAACACTAATCAAATTCCGCGTGAATCTCTGCGGTGTCCAAACTCAAACAAGCCGCACCACAGATCTGATTTCAGTGCTTGACTGTACCGCTGTGCCAACGTTCAACTGTGTTGCGTTTTCACTATAATATCTTAGATTTTCACTTATTATCTCTGAAACAATCAACAATACTTCAATCCAGTGGACGGTGGAGATTTTAGCAGTTGCTGTCCGATTTTGAACGAACCCAAAGATTTCTTGCCTTCGCTATGATAATAAATATTTGACACCCCTGGATCTATCTGTGTGGGGGTCCTTTGATGTCTTTTGGTGGGGGTGTTGCACAGTATCCTACAGCCTTTAGTTTATTAACCCTTAAAGTGCTAATCACTGCTATAGTTGCTTTCTCATTATCATTAAACATATAATGGTTAAAAGAGTGAAATTCCTCATGAAGATACCTTTCATTCAAATACCAACAAGCCTTGTCTGAAGCAAAAAGTAGTCTTAGTCAACAGCTTTCCTCGGGACACTTTGCGCGCATTGCGTGCAAAGTGTCCCGAGGAAAGCTGTTGACTCAATCTTAAATCAGCACTTTAAGGGTTAAGTCTGTGTGCAAACACACACGTTTCGTTTTTCCTCAAATACTTCTTTCTTTCTTTTATCTATTTATTTCTGTGTGGATTTTGTCCTCAGTTTTTCTCGGACACTATTAGTTCGTAAAGTACTAAATTGGCATGGTGATTTACCTGGTAGTGAAATTAAGCACCTGGTTTGGAATAGTCGCCATGTTGAAAATTATGCAAATAAGAGCCATTTGAAATTTTTAATGTTGAATATCTTCAAAATTATCAAAGGTAGCGGTACATTCCAACTTTGTAGGTTGTTCGACTACAAATAGGCGCATCCAATGGACCACAAACAAAAGTTGTACAATTTTTGTAATTTATGTAAATTTGGTGCGATTGAAAAAAAAGATGTCACCCCTTTGGTTTAACATGGGCTGCTCTAAGTATGCCTTTATATGGAATATATGGTTGTCGCATAGAATATTATGTATCATCAACAGGATAGCCCAGGGTATGTGTGAGCAGACAGTCACACACAAATGATCTGAAAACAAGACAACAGCCAGAGGGGTGCGAAAAGTCCTACGTTTGCAGAATGTACGAAACAGTAGCTCGTATACAGTTGCATGGCCTGGTGCATTTCATATACTAGCAACTGACAAAACTCGTACATACACTATTATCATGGGGGTGGATACCGCAGCGTGAAAATATTGCATTGGTATTTGTTTGCAACAAATTACAAGACAGAATTTCTGTACTTCATGCGGAAAGTACTCAAAGGGAAATATGAATTCCTTGCTTCAAGAGAATGCAACGTTTTGCAACTCACAAGGTTAGGCAATAATCTTTTTCAAGTTTACTTGGTGGGGATACCTACCTTTGTGATACTCAAAGCGAAGGTAAAGCTGCATGCATTTCGGCATCAACTCTTATACCTTGTTTCCTGGAACAACTTTTTTCCTGCATATGGTGCAATGTACTTAACTCATCGTGGTTCTCTCTCATTAATCGTAACCCATTCCAACGGTGATAAACAGTATCCCCACATCGGGAGGACAAGTGGAGAAAATAACTGCAGTGGCAACAATAGGGGACATTCATATATTAGCTGCGGTGCTGCTTTGGCCCGTATTAATGTAATGGGGCATACTTCATTTTTCAAATGTACGAACAGGTAGTTTTACCTATTGTGTGACATTCAAAGTAAAGTTAAAGCCGCATGTTTCGGCAATGGCTCGCATATTCTGTTTAGTAGAGCATCAGTGTTGTCGTCAGCCCCTTAGGTGGAGCCCTGTAAAATTTGAAATCACAGTGCCCCTGAACGTAAAGTGCTAGTAAAATGGATTGGAATGTTGACAATTAAATAAGTTTGTCACATTCACAATAATTATTGATAACTTGAAGTCTTCTAAGTTTGTCAAAGTTGGCTATATATGATCATTTTCTTACGTAGCGTTTCCAACCTGCCAAACTAAAAATCCGGGAGATAGAAAGTAAAATTCACGAAGATTGATAAATTAATATGAAATATAGAAGGAAAATATTGATGAAGTTCAGAGAGGTTACTAATAATTGGCAAAAATCTACAATTTTCAAGAACTTGCATAATAAAATTATGGGAGTCCCCCAGGAAATCCGGGACGGTTGGCAACACTGTTTACGTACAGTATGCAGCGAAAAGAAGTCTGTAAATATTTACCTGAGACGTTGAAGTAAATAAACTTGTTAAATAGCTCCAGTGCCGAAATTACAAATTTATACGCTTGGTATTAATTGAGTACCCGTATCAACTCAGATACATGTCTTCATGGTCATGATACTGGATAAGACTAAATTCGATGCCGAAAAACGAAAGCTGTTTACAGCCTACAACATCATGCAAGAGGATTGTACTTGGCACATACGCATTGCGTGACCAACATTGCAAGAAGAATATATAGATTTTTTTCTGTGAATAAAACATAAATTTATCAGAAGAATATAATTTAGCGGCCAATTAACGTCATACGCGTATTCAACGCTGCGACGTAAATTCTTTATTTCACACTGCTGTAATCCGAATGCATGCCTTTTTTAAAGGTCAGCAAAGTTTCATTTCTGTGTTGATCAAAAGTATATATATATATATATATATATATATATATACATACAGTTATGTGTGTGTGTGTGTGTGTGTGTGTGTGTGTAACCGTGAGGGTCTCTCTTGCAGTAACTTTTTTTCCCTTATAAAAATAAAAATGCAGACCATCGGAAGCAGGCCAACGGAGAGAAGTTCTGAAAGTGAGTACCCCATAGATGCCAGATGTTCACTCCCAGCACATGCAAGTGCGTGGAAGCCACTTTAGACAAACTCAGCAATATTAATTACAGTATCAGTAATTTGCACACCAATGTGTTCTTTATGTACGCCTCCCTCCACGTGCCTGGCAGCACGTGCCCTTTATTCAAATTCTTGTTTGTATCAGTTGACATTTCCTCCACAGACGAAAGTGACAAAGAGTATACCACACGGCTTGATAATTAGGGCAATTAAACCCAACGTTTCTACATCAAAACACTCCGGAAGTAGATCGGTTTCTCCTATTTTTTCCATAAAGGTTTGTAACTCTTTAATCATGGTTTCCCGGCCATGTGTGTTGGGGAAAAAAAGTTGAAAATGCATCTGAGTTGGGAAGCCCATATTGATTTTCATTTTGGGTTGAAAGGGTGGAGAGCTGCGATGCACCCATATAATGCACATGAGATAAACGGCTTAAATTACAGTCTTTCCATTTCTGAAACAAAATAAAATGCAACTTCAAATGCTTCTGTTTGCAAGGTACACTTCCTGACCTGTACATTGCCCCTACATTATGCGAGCTCGCGTGGACTGTAAACCCAATGTTCGGTCCCAAGATCGTCATATCACTGCAGCTGTGTATCTCAACTACAGAATGCTACATAAACACTGGTCGGGAGTACAAGGTATTTCAACTTAGGCGTCAAATAAAGAAATACACTTTTGTCCCTGGAAATACCGGATATGCATATCAATTTCCCGCTAAAGTTTCTGACCCCGTCCCTTGGCAACAGTAACAAGCACCCACCAAGATACGGGCCTACTGATGGAAAACCAAGGGCTGGCGTTGCTAACATTTCTCAAAGTAAAGGAAGCCTATTGTTAAGATTTACAGGACTCCTGTTTCTTTTGTAAACAGCAGTGACTGTTTGGACACTATGATTATGATTTTTCACACATTGAGTTTTATATAAACTAGTTCGAAAAAAGCACATTGGGTCAAAATGTTTTGCAATGCTTGACACAGGGACCCGCCCTTACACACCAGCACTTTTTTGTTAAATAATACGGACCAAAAGCAGCACCGCAGCTAATACATGAGTGTCCCCTATATTTAATTGTTACCATTGTAGTTATTTTGTTTACTTGTCCTCCCAATGTAAGGATACTGTTTATTCCCGGCGGCAGTGGTAACGAATAATGCGATCGCGAAGGGTTGTATGCCGTTTGCAAACACTAAGGCAATAGCCCGTCAGAAATGAGGTCGATACAGTCCCAGCGTTGCCAACATTCAAAGTGTCACTTCAGGGACACCAATAATTAAGAAAGAATATAGCAGCAAGTACTCAATTTTGTTCAGGGACACACATTGTAAATTGGTCAAATTTTTCGTTAATTTCAGGGATTGTCCCTGATGATGAGGGGCAGTCGGCATCTCTGCAGTCCTGACCACAGACGTGCTGGTTGTGTTACTGCATCATATGAGACATTCTGAGCGAAACGCTCGGTTTTGTTTGAAGTTTTAATCTTGTACTGCAAGCATGGGTCCGTTTCATTAGGACCTTCAATTCGATCACAGTTGGGGATAGCAAATTATGTTCGAATCACATAAAAGACATAGGAAAGATAGGTCATTAGGTTTTATAGGTGACGCTTCTCTTAAGATTAAGTTTCAACATGACGAGGATATGAAGCTACTTCCTTGCCGAGTAATTCACTGACAGGTGAAATCGGGAATTGTGGCTAATATTTAGTACGTGTGCATGATACGTTCCCTGTAGTTTGAACATATTTGGATTTACTTACACATAATAAGCCAAACTGTTACCTCAGTATAGCCATCCACAGGAACATTTAGGTTAGAGTTCATTTAACACATGAAGTGACCTTTTTGCTGTTCAGTTTGCCAAGTCACCCTGGTAACAAAAGTTAAATTTCCCTTTTAATCACCTCTGCGGACGAATTCATTAATAAAGCCAACAGCACAGCCCTATTTTTTTTAAAAGAAAAACATCAGTATGTCCAGCTCTCACATAGAAATAGAGAATCTTACATGGCTGAGAGAGATTTACTATTTTTCTCTCACGAGGGATCCTCGTTGGTGGGGGAAAATCAAGAGTGAATCCAGGTAATAAGTGATTTTCCGCACCAAACACCGATCCCAGGGGACAGAAAAACAGTAACACACCATGTATCCATGTAAAATTTTGTTTATTCTAATTTTCATTGGGTATCCATCGCAAAAATATGTTCTAGACCTACTTTGAACGCCGGCCTGCTGTGCCGTGTTTGTTAACGTTTGTTGCTGTTATTCTACGTCACACGTGACGTGTAATCAAACATCGCTCGTGCACATTTGATTTTGTCTCAATATCAATGCATCACGTCACTGATCCAGGCGCGTGAAGATTAACTTGTAACAATGTTTCAGTCATGTCATCTAAAGTGAGTTACTACTTTTGTATTTCACTCTACAAAATGACAATTCACCCTCAAACATAGAATAAAGAAGCTCTCTTAATAGTTTTAAGTTTGACCACCTTACATTTTTCACGCAAGCGAGAGGAAGTTGCACCAAATGATCTGTAATCTAAATATAATATAAATCTCACTGTGTATGCTATAAATATTTACATACTGGGGCTGATCACCTCAGAACGTGGAAATATCTGCAACGGGTGACGTCGTATAGGTATACTGCCTTCTCCCTCGGGGAAGGGGTGTAAAATACAGGACTAGTCTGCTCTCTGGAGGAAGCAAGGGAGTAGAATGTTGTTTTTAGATGTGTGAAGTGTAGGAGGGTTGAGGTCTTGGAGGCACAGTTTGCAGCCATCAAGATAGAGCTAGAGGAAGCTGGGAGCAGGGCCAGGGCTGCAGCTGTAGTGAGCAAAAGAGCGAGTGGCGGCAGTGAGGAGGGCCAGGACAGGGTAGAGCAAACTGAGGGGGAGCTGGATGGTAGAGTAGTCAGGAGGGAGGTGAGTATGAGGGGAGGTAGATAGTTTCAGAGCATAGTGAGATGAGAGGACAGGAAGGAGCTAGAGAGGCAGTGGTGATAGCGGTAGTATAGTGAGAAAGATCGATATGGGATTTTCTGTAGGCAGATCGGGAGTAGACAGTCAGGCTGTGCGTACCACGGGCCAAGATTAGGGAGGTCAAGGAAAGGCTCGATGGGGTACTGAAGAGTAGTGGGGAGCATCCGAGTCATTGTATACAGCTGTAGGTGGAGATCAATGATCTCTTGGACAGTGAAGAGCAGGGGGAGAAAATAGGAACCGAGACAGTGTTAGAAGGGATGGAAAGCTAGTGGGGAGGTTTCTGCAGTTTTACTGCGATGCTTTGGTAATGCTAAAGATGACTGCGTGGGAATCGAGTTGGGTAGGTGGGATCAAAAGGAGGTTAGAGAGGTTGTGTAGACAGAGAGGGGAAGCATCAGGAGATATGTGTGTGTGTGGGGTGGAATTGGCAGGGAGGTGGGAGATGTTTGCTGAGGATAAGCTGCACGCCAGTCAGAAGAGAGGTGATTTGCCTGGACAGGTCTCTGGTGAGTGGGTGCAGCAGGGAAACTAGAAACCCAAGCAACCACCTAGTCAGTTCTGGAGCTGAATGACGACGATAGACAAACAGGAAGTAGTAGGACAAGAGACCAGGACATGTTAATTGTACAGGATTCAAAGGGAAGATAGCAGAAATAGGAGATGAAGCTCGGAGAGAGAAGATGGATCTTATAGTACTAGAAGAGAAACATATTAGAAAAGAACAGATAGGGAGAGTAATAGGCCTCGCAGGATATGATATGTAGAGCCAGCGAAAGTGTACAAAGGAAGGTAGGAGAAGTAGGGGTTTCTATAAAGACAGGGGTACAGTAGCATGGAGTCTGGTAAGACAGATGGAAGGATGATAGCGGGGTAAACCATGAGATGAAGTGGATAGGAATAGAGTCAAATGGTAATACAGTAGCAAAGGTATAGTGTGAGTGGGACGTGTGGCTCTACCAAATGAATGCAATGACCAGATAAATGAAAGAATATGAATGATGACCAGTGATATCCAGCAGCAGGGGTATAAGGTTATGATTGATAGTGATTTCAATGGGCATACAGGGAATGAGTAGTTGGAATAGGGGGAGGGGGCAGAGAAATTAATAGGCAAGTGAGCAGGCTATTGAACTTCACTAGGGAGTATGGGCTGCGAATACTGAACATGGACACACAGTGCAAAAGGAAGTGGACATGGGCCTCATGTGGCTGACAGACAATAATTGATTATATCTCATCAAATAGTGAAAGTTTTTGAATGACGCAAAAATTTGAAGTAGATAAAGAGGGTAGACTGGATATATGTAGGGATCACCAGTGGACGACAAATTCAGTTGACATGCAACCATGAAGGAGATATAAAGGGAGTACCAAATGGCTGTGTGACATACACAAGGGGGCAGATCGGGATGGTTATCAGGAAAATCTCAAAAATGAAGTACAAGAGTGGAAAAATAGATGGGATATTGAAGGGGAAATAGAGCAAATGGATGAATGCTTTACTAGGTAAATTCTTAAGGTGGCCGAGAAAAAGATTGGCAAAAAGAATGTCCCAGTTGAGAAAAAAGGATATAAAATAGACCCAGAACTGAAAGGAACAATAGAGAATAAGTGGGTTAGAAATAGAGAATGGAGTTTAGCCAGAAAAAACAAACACACAGAAAGTGACATAAAGAAACAGTATATGGACTGCAGAAAACAGGTAGCAGAGATGAAAGGGGGAAAAAAGAGCTAGTAAAAATGAACAGATAACAAAGAAAATTACGGAAATTAGAGAAGGGTCCACTATTTCATGCAAACAGGTTAAACAGAAGAGAAAGAATAAAACTCAAGAAATCGCATATAGAGGAAAGATAAAAGACAGTATGGAGGACATACAAGAGGCATTAAGGGAGCACCAGGATGAGAGTAACGACTCAAAATGGGGTCAGGAAACAGTACCAGCATGTCAATCTGAACACCCAGATAGCTTCCATTGGATCCGGAGTTACAGGATCAGTAGCATGGATGTCAAGATAGATATACAGCAGATGAGATAAGGAAAAGTTCCAGCAACATATAATATTCTGACTAAGTTTGTAAAAAAGGGGCCAAGAAATTGAAGACAGTTTACAGATGCTTTTCGTAGAGTTATTGAAAAGAAACAATGATCTAGGGAGTGGAATAGCTTATTATATCGTATATAATAAACTAAGGGCCCATGGGTCTAATGCTCTGCTGACCCCCAAAATCATTTATTGAAATGCATTCCCTCCATGACTTTGAGAAATTAATGAAGGACATCCCTATTATGCAATATCAAACGTCCACAAGATATATTTGTGGTGCATTTCATATCATAAGTCTATTCTTTATCAAGATATGGAAATATATGCCCCCTCTTAAGTGCTTAATGACCTTAAAACAGGTCACGGTCACCAAAAAGTAGATTATCAAGTGGAGTTTTATGTACAATGTACTCAAGTGCAATTTTGATCTGGGGCCTCAACTGTCTTTACCATTAATGTCCAGAGTACACCCTGCCATTATAAAATCAATTAAAAAAATATTTATAGGTCTGATAACCTGCCAAAAGTAGGTCAAGGACACTGATATTATATATCATATTAGCATTCAACTTTATACATATATATATATATATATATATATATATATATATATACATGTACAATGTATATATATATATATATAATTTAAATTTGGCATGTCTACTTCAGTTATTTTTTCGAGATATGGGTTTTTACATCTTTCACGACATTTTACCTTATCATGTCCCTCAAAGTAAAGATGGCGCCACTAGTATCACATGCTATTCATCCATTAAAAGTTAAGGATGCTGGACTGGTCATAAGGTTTTCACATTTCAACACGTAAATTGCATACTACTGTAGGTGGCGTCACCAATGTTGACGTCGAAATAGATTTGCATACAACAAGTCCTGAAACAGATGCGAGGCTATCTTGAAAACTGTGGTCTGTATTGCACTCACAAGCAACAGTTTATGGATGAACAGATAGACATACAGATGGAAGGACAAATGGATGGACAGGCAAGTGATTACAGAGCAGAGTTCAAGAGGATCAAGGTTACCAACTGGACATGTGATAAAGTATTGCTATTGCAGCTAATCTGAGCAGAATATTTGGTCGGGTAATGTACCAGAGACTGAGCAGAATACTTGACTGACTTGTGCTTCACATGGAAATGCAGAATGATTTTAGACCATGAAGACGGGTAGGTGGTCGTACACATACACTTATTCAGGTTTTGGTGTTAGCAAGTCAAAAGTGAAGTAGACTTTTCATGGGTTTCTTAGATGTGACAAATGCATTTGAAATATGCTCTATGGAAAAAAAAAACTTAGTGGGTTAGAGTTTGGAGGCAAATTTCTGAAAGTATGGAAAGCCCCATACAAGTATGCAGAATACACATTTTAACTGGGATATGTAGAAGTGAGTAATGTACAGTTGAACATAGGCCTTAACAGGGGTGTAAGCTTTCTCTGATTTTGTTCATTTTATATATGAAGGACTTAAGAGAACAGCTAGTGGATTGTAATAAGAGACTTAGGTGAACTGCTAGTGGATTTTGATAAGGGAGTAACACTAGGACACCAGACAATTTCTGGGTTATTTTTTGCATATGATATTGTGCTCATGGCCGTGCCTCAAAAGATTACAGGATATGTTGAACATTGTAGAGAAATGTGGAAATAAATGGAGGTTAGAATTTAGCCAAGACAAAAGCCAAGTTACGTTACTAAGAAAGAAGCTAGATGGAAATGGAAAATGGTGATTTGGAAAATTCGACATTCCATAGGGTAGAGAGCAGCTGGTTGAAATTAGAGAGGTATCACAGTAAATGAGGGGGGGGGGGATATCCACGGTATGGAGAAAACAGAATGAAATAGGAAAATGGAATTGGGGAGCACCACCTTCTACAGCAACAGAAGCAATCTTATGGGAGTTATGATAAAATACCATAACAGATAGAATTGCCAGAGTGTAGTTGAACTACTGGGGATATTTATAATCCCTTGATGAGGACAGGTGGTGCAGGGAAATATATAGTGACGCTGTTACAGAACACATAAGATGGGTCAAAGACGCAGGTAAGTTAGCAGAAAAGTATGAGTTGAAAGGTTATGATGAGGTTGAGGATTGGAAAACATATAGGAAGGCAGCAACAGCAGGATGGAAAGAAGACTGGAAAGAAGGAATTAGAGAAAAAAGTTCAAAGGCATACAAGGTTTTAAAGAAGGCAAAAGGACATGCTGGGATGTCAGGATGGGACCCAAATGTTTGTTTCAGAGCAGAGAAAGAGTTATCAATTTAGAGATGGACTGCAGGCAGCAATAATGTAGAGCTCCCAGGATGCAGATGAGATGGTAGACCATTGGCTAGTATAGTGTGATGCATATAGAGAGATGAAGAAAAATATATTTAGGAAATGGCAGAATGAGGATCATAACTGTAAGATCTTAGAGGAGGTTTAGGAGAAGAAGAGCATGTAGCATTGATTTTAGGTTTGCCAGTGGGTTCACAGGGAGGAATGAAAGAGGTCAGAACTGTACAGGACTTTCTGGCCAGGTGCTGGGAGAAATGTAAGAATTACAAGAGAATAGCTAACTTGAGTGACAGGATTTTGGGAAGCAAAGAGAAAGGTGGTAGCCTTTCTGAGGGCTCCCAGGACTATGCCCACAAAACATGGACAATGCCTGAGCCTCAGAAGCTGGGATAGGGTCAGACGGAAAGTGTTCTAAAAGGTGAAACTACAGACAATGGCTGTTTGGAGATATAACTAGGACCAGGGGCCCACCACTGCAGTGAAAAGGCATGCGGTGGACTTAACACTCTGACTCATGTCCCGGGAAACTAGGCTGCAGGAGATCAGGGAACATGATACTGGATGTGGCAAATAAACGGAGTGCCACAGGATTACTATTAAGACAAGATCTGGTGCAATTCATGTTGTATTGATCAGTCTGCCGTGAGTGATTATTTATCTTCATCCACCTCTGAGTGAGCATATACAGTCCTGGGAGATCTGTCAAACAATATTCAAACACAAGAGGTCTCTGTAATGTGAATGATTCCAATGCATCGGAAGCATCGTAAATATGGAAGCAGTCATACGGATTACAAATTCCACTGTGCAGAGCAAAGAAAATACTGACCTTGGTCTCCTTTTGGAAACAAAATTGCACATAACACTGTCGGGCATGAAGTGCCCCATTCAGCCAGAAGTGTTTGATTTTCCATTCAAGTTGTCCTTGACCAAGGGAACCAGTCAAAATTTGACCAAATAGAAAGCTTAACTATTTTAGTTGGCGGAGTGGAAGGGGTAAGACTCCATTTTGTTCCATCGCATAAAATGATTTTTGAGAAATTGTCATGAAATATATATCAATACAGGTGTGGATAGGCCTGTTTTGCAATAAACATAATGAAATGCAGGATTTCAACATACTTAAATGTACAGAAATCATGTCTTAACATGGCAAAGTATGGTTATGAAGCATTTTGATCAGTAATGAATTTCACATTAACATACTGGTGGGAGTGGGGTGGAAGGTATATTGTTTCAATGTAAGTAAACTTTTAAGTTTAAGGGTGCGAGGAAAAAAAAGACCAGAATTGTGGTTTGGTGTACGTTCCTCAATCATGAACCTTTTGATGGCTTCCAAATACAATTATTTTGACAAAGTTTCTCTCGAATATGTCCATCATTTCTTTACTTTAAAGTCTTCCCAGCTATTTGAAGTTTGCTAATTGTAGACTGAAGACAGTTGTTGATCTCTCTCTCTCTCTCTCTGTCTCTCTCTGTCTCTCTCTGTCTGTCTGTCTGTCTGTCTGTCTCTCTCTCTCTCTCTCTCTCTCTCTCTCACTTTACTATAGCTCCCTCTCCATTCTTCTCTGGTGATTAACCAAACTGGTACTTGAATGAAAAACTCCTTTATGGGGACACAATCGTTATGAATTCAGATGAATACAACACTTGTGATCAGCATTGAGCGGTTAGGCCAACAGCTCCAACAATTCAACAGCTTCATTACAATACATCCCTAATATGATACTTGTTAAGCATCCAGGAAATATGCACGGGCAAATCAACACATAAATTAATACCCAGATGAAAGACCAACCTGAATTTAGTTTAATTATACTTCTGAAGATGAGGCCAAAGCAAACCTCAAAAGTTTAAAGCCTCAAAAAGCCTTGGGTTATGACTGCATAATGCAAAACTCAAATCCAAAGACTTATTGACTCACCATCGATGATCTGTGGACCAGTTGCAATAATTGTTGATATGGTAGATGCTTCAGTTTTACCCAGACTCCACAAAATGCACCGAAGTTACACCAATTTTTAAATAATAAAATACACGATCGAAGGAAAACTATCAACAGTTGAATTCATGACTTTTCAAAATCATATGAATCTTTAGTGCTAAAGCAGCTAGATGGCTTCCTGCCGTTTATTTTAAACAACTTTACATCAGCTTTTACACAAAACTATAGCTGCTAACATGTGATTATCCATTTTGTTAAGGAATGGAAACACGCCCTTGACATTGGCCAAAATTGGTTCTTTGCTTATAGACCTCTCTAAAGCACCTGATTGCTTTCCGCACCATCTGCTTGTGGCAAAACTGAGATCCTATCAAATGCCAGAAGAAGCTACTGCTTTTATGTGCGACTCCTTGTCAAACAACCTGCAAAAAGTTCGGTTCTTTGGCCAGCCATTTTTAACATTTTCATAAACGATGTTTTTGATAGTGTTATCCACTACTACGTACATAATTTTACTGATGACAATTCACTCTTTGCTGAAGGTAACACTATTGTAGAAGTCCAGAGCAAAATGTCGTCAGATGAAAAACATACTGGAGACTGGTATGACTGAAACTGCATGGAGGCGAACCCATCAAAATTCCAGTCTATAATTGCAAAAACTCGGGGAGACCAAACTGATTTGAATGTCCCCCTTCTCGATGATGAATCAGTCAGTGGACAGACAGTGTAAAACTGCTTGAAGTACATGTTGACAGTGATATAAATTTTGACAGGCATATCAAATATATCTGCCGTAGAGCAACTAGGCAGATAAATGTACTGTATCGGTATGCAAGTCTCCTTGACTGCAATACCAAGCTTGCTATATATAGAACTTTTATCTTATATAACTTAAACTATTGCCCTATTATCAGGTTTTTCTGCAGCAGTACAAAAAAGGCAAAGTTGCAAAACTCCGAAAGAGAGCACTACTATTTGTTTTTAATGACTTCACATCTACATATCCTGAACTTTTAACAAAGGCAAACCTCCCTACTCTTAAATTAAAAATTACTGACTTGATTATGAATAAAACTACTGGACATAATTTACTTGCGAATGTTACGGTCCCAAACATAAGGACAACCAGATGGGGACTCTACTCTTACATATATAACGGGCCAAAACTGTGGAACTAGAGCCTGGACATCTGCTTTTACATTGTAATTTTAATCATTTCAGCCAGCATTCATTGTATATGCCATTCCTTTTCCATAACAATCACCTCTAGTTAAATATTAACTCTGAGCCAGTCTTTGTAGTTTTTACAAAACCGAGATTAACTAAAGTATGTATGTATGTATGTATGTATGTATGTATGTATGTATGTATGTATGTATGTATGTAGTCACACCACTAACAAAGTATGTGTTTCTACTATGTTTAGGTTGCATAAAGATTGAGTCCTATACAATGTATTTATGTTATCTATACTGTTATGGACACGTTTCGACATAGCGTTCTAGATGTCGGTATTGCATGGCCCTTGATATCCCATAAAAGCTTGCTGTGTTTTTCATGGATTGAGATCCAATGAAAATCCGACAGCCTTTTTCTGTGTTATCTGCAAAAGAAGTGATTTCATTTCAATAAAAACAACAACGTGAAACATCCCATCATTGCCCAAATGACTGCTGTAAACTCATAATTATTCACTGTAAAGCATTAAAGCGCTATATCAAGAACGTGACTCATCACTAACCATTATGGCTGGCAAAAGACTATCATGTGCTTTAGTAAACAAGGTTTCGCACATCAAGAAATGGAATCTGTTTTTATAAGTCTGATAAGCCGTGCCAGTCACATTCTGGTCAGAGCACATAAACATATGCATATACAGCTTGCAAAAATGTTGGGGAATAAGTCAATTTTAGTAATGATTTACATATCTTTGTCTTTGGAACCAAAATAATCACCTGCCCATGGTGATATATGAGTTACTATGCCTCTATTGGGCCTACTAGCACTGTTTTCTTCAGTGATTTCAGTTAGACCACTGCTTATTGTCTTCGGGAATACTTGCGGTAGCTCAACTTAGAAATCTGAGATGAATTACTGACTAACTGACTAAAATAAGTTAAACTAAAACTAGATAAGATGATTTGCTGCATAGCAAATCAGTGTGTGAGTATTCAGAGCATATTGGTTTGGCAATGTACAACTAGTCCATAACAGACAGGTGGAAGTTGGAATGATATCTGTCTCTATTATAGCTTGGCAGTTATTCAAGATTGAAAATTTCGAATACTGCTAATTAGCATAATTTAAATTGCTACAACTTTTGTTTTAGATTCATTACATGCACAATGGTCAATAACCCCCTACAGGTTTAATTGGCATCTCTATCTATAATAGTTTTGAAGATAGTCAAGATTTAAAGTTTCAAATACTGGTATATCTCATAATTTAGATTGCTACAACTTTTGTTTTTAATTCATTAGATGCGCAATGGTCAATAACCTTATAGTAGAAATTGCAATGACATCTCTACTTATACTTTGGAAGATATTAAAGATTTAAAATTTCAAATGCCCTTAATATGCATAATTTTAAACATCTTCATTCCTCTGCATAAAACGTTCCAACTTCTTGCATGGAGGTACAATCATGCGAAGTTTGGAGTTTCTATGTATAATAGTGTCAGAGAAAAGTGTCGGACAAATTCACTGGTGAAGAAAAAAGAAAGAAAGGAAGAAAGAAAGAGAGAGAGAGAGAGAGAGAGAGAGAGAGAGAGAGAGAGAGAGAGAGAGAGAGAGAGAGAGAGAAAGAAAGAATTTCAGGAATAGCAGAAAAGTGTATGTTGACGCACACACTTTAATGAAATGAAACAATATTAAATTGGATAAAGTTAATGAATCCATAGAGATTGTAGCCTGGGTGGCTTTAGCCAAGTGGTTGTCATTTGAAAGAAGTCAACAGGGATGACCCTTTCCTTTCCGATGGTTGAATGATTGGTGCATGCAAGGGGAAACAAAAAATGCTCCGATGGCACAAACATATAATCTGAGCTTGGGATGACATTTTCATCTCTAAAAAATTAAATAATAAGCATAGTATTGTGAATTTTACCTTTTGGACACGGAAGTGATCTCATACACTTTTTTTAAGCGGGCGTGCTTATAGCACAAACCTTTATATTGAATTTGGAATGGCAATCTATAACAGTTCTGATTACATTCAACATATTTTGCAAGGACCCCTGACTGGCATAAATCAAAGTCTACAACTTTATTTTTTGTCTCATTGGAAGTGCGAACAGTACAAACCGATGATCTGACTCCTACGAGGAACAGAGTCTCTCCCTATGATAGTTTTAAAGATATTTTATATTCAAACTCTTCAAATTTTGCCCCTAAGAACGGTAACTTAGAATTCTGTGATATGCATTTGTGGGTAAAATGGTGTGCCTATGTCACAAAGCCCAGGAATTGTAGTTGGAAAGGCGACTCTATCTTTTAGTTTTGAATACATTGAACATTAACATTTTTTAATGTCCATAAAGCAAAATTTTACAACTTTTGTTGACAGTTCACTTAACTGCGATTGGAATGGGATCTATACCTACAACAGTTTTCAAGATATTAAAATTCAAAGTTTTTAATTGTCCCTAATTAGCCAAACTTAGCTTTTGCCAACTTTTTAAGTAGTCTATTGATTGCATTTGTACCATAAACCTATGAATAAAAGTTGAAAATGCACCTGTAGCTTCAAGAGCTTCGGATATAGAGAGGATTATACAATTGACTGATATTTTAGATAAGTTAAGGGTTTCTAATGAATGCACACTAATGCCACAACTCATCCGGAAAAATTTGGGTGTATCGAAGAAATGAAGGCAGCAAGCAACCAAGAAAGGATGACAGATTGAAAAAGGAAATAAAGAAGAAGAAAGAGAAGGAAATAAATAAGCAGAAAGAGAAGGAAATAAATAAGCAGAAAGAGAAAGTAAAAGAAAGAAAGAAAGAAATAAAGAAAGAAAGAAAGAAAGAAAGAAAGAAAGAAAGAAAGAAAGAAAGAAAGAAAGAAAGAAAGAAAGAAGGTAGGATTTTTCAAATCAAAGGACCAGGATGGTTCTGTGCTTTGGTGACCTTTACCAGTCTTTCGTTTTCAGCAGAAGCATCTCTAGCACGAAACTATAATCTTTATTACTTACATCTAACAGTGTGTCAATATTCCCGACATTTTCGTCAGCACCCACTTGACTGAAAGTGTCACTATCGTCATCTATGTGAACATCTGCTGTCTTCTGGCTATTTTCTACTGGACACTGAATTTAACTGCGATTAAAATGTTTTTTGGCTCTTCATTACCAATGACAGTGCTGCTACTGAATTCCTAGCTTTGGGGAGACTTCAGTGTCAGATACAATAATCCTATTCTGGGGTCCACTGCAGCCCACAACTAGTAACTTCAAGGCATTGTATTTACATTTTCAGGTAATGCTCACACTGGAAAAGTCCCACTAGATATTGTACATTACATTTATTTGACAAATTAACCTTCCGTTAACACTAGTAACATACATATTTTGGATACTACCTCTTCAAAATGTCCAATCAGTACTAACCCATGGCCTTTGCTGCCATTTTGAAAATTGTGGAGTCCCCACTCAATGGTTTGTAAATGAGGATAGTATTGGAACGATCTTGGGGAGTTTATAATGTATGAAACCAACAGTATATATTTTGCAAATATTTCAGACCATCAACAATATATGATATAATTATGCTGTTTTATGGTGTATATTATTTATTGGGCCTCTTACTCTGACAATGCATTGCGCCACATTCAAAATGGCACTTGCCAATACTTGCATGATTTTCCAGGATATCGTGCCGCAATGGATTTGAAACTAATGATGATGATAACTCCTTCAGACACAGTAGAGCAGGCCGATTAAATTTAAGATAGTACGGCATGTTTTAAAGAATACTTTACCAACTGGTGCCCCTTGTAACTCGGAGGAGCAACACCTGATACCTAGTGAAACATTACGATAACAAACACCCAACAGCCATGGCTATGCAGGTATGCTGTTTCCCCGGCTTAAGTTAACCCTCCAGACCAAGTTGAAATGAAATGCTGTGTTTTACTTGACTTGTGCGAAAAATAACGGCACTCATTAAGCTTTCAGGTTCAATCATTTTTTGCACTAGGGAAGGGCATCTTGAAACTTTTTTTATGTCATAAAATTTATAAGGGTCAGGCCTTCCAGTAGACTTGATTGGTTTACTGGTACCACAAATATAGTTTTGTTAGGCCTTATGTAACTTGGACATTTGTTGAAATGTATTTAAAATGGATGTTCTTTCCCTTTTACACATTACCTCCTTTGGCATCAGTTTAATTTGTTACCTGGGCACAGCTGGAGGCACTTATCTAAGATAAGGAATGACTAAAATTGCTAAAAGTATTCATGAATTGCTCTTCAGACAAAAAAGGGTCACAATCTCCAAATTCTATACAACTCCACATTGAGTAGGAAAGAAAGTTCATATATATATATAAATATATATATATACATATATATACATATATATATTCATTTTTTATTTATATTATATTTTCACAAATAGCAATTCAGTCAAAGTTATAACCATCAATTTGGTGACAAATTACTTTATTTATAATTCCCGTGTAGTTTCTATGCCAACTTATTTCCAAACTGTAAAACCCAAGACGAAGTAAAGAGTTCTATCCCTACCGTGGTCACAATTTCTCCGACACAAACAATGACTACATTCGCTAAAACATTCATTAATTGTTGCTCACACAAAATTGGCACAATCTTCAAATTCTGTACAAATAAGCATTGAACAAGCAAGAAAGAGAGACAGAGACAACGAAAGAAAGAAAGATTCATATTTCTCATTATTTATTTATCAAATTATCTCCAAACTTTTAAACTCAAGAAGTAGAATTGAACTTTGATGGTGGTCACAAATCTTCCGATTGGGGCTGCACAACAGAACTTAGCGTGAATACTTATGCACAACTCATTGAAGAATAAATGTTTGTTCGATACCTGCGAATTGTGTAATTTTAACATAAATTGTTGGCTTAAATACGTGAAAGACACAAACTGGGATTCCAGGATATTTGGGAAAATCTTGTAGGAAATAACCCTAATTCAGTTGTGCCAAACTTAAGGGAAAAGTTAAAATACGTCTATTGTTCTGATTGGATTCAAGAAATCAAGGGTACCAATTAAAATGTTCAGCATAAGTTTAAACCTACTGTACCTACAAATACAACTTTGAAAGAGAGAACTACTTGAAATTTGTAGTACCTGTCATTAAGAGAAATAAATTCTGCAAGTGAAGAATGAGTGCGAATAACTTATAAACTGATGCAGTCGACAAACATGGCCAAAACCCCCAGGGGAGAACATGACAGATATACCAATCTAATGTCATTGAGGGTGAACTTCATTTTGTCACAGAATGTATCTTGTATAACGATTTTGGGCAGACTCCCTGTCCTTTATTGATACAACATTTCAGAAAAGGTTCGACTGATAGGTCATCAGTGAGAGGTAGTGTGCTGTAATATGCTGAGTGACGGAATACTGGTGTGATAATTGCAAATTATTCCGTCGGTTGTACATAGTATCTTGATTTGGATAGGTAGCGTGTTGTGAGTAGTTTGTGATATATGACTGCTTCAAACGCTATGTAATGGTAAAGGTCAATAAAGTTCATTCCTAATATATATGCAGTGATAAATGAGTCATGATGACGAGCAAGATTTACCGCAAGGTCTTCATATTTTCCCAGCCCTTCATCATTTCACTCCTTAGTATTCTCTATGACAGATCTCTTCTATTCGAACATTTCAATGTAACTACGAAATTCAAATTCAGTTACACACTTCAAATTCAATAATGTGTATCATCTGATCTTTATTGCAGACACCGATCAAAAACACAACATGCATTTAAAGTTTCATAAAAAGTTTTAAAATAATCACAGGAAGCCGGTTTTACATATGAACCTGCTCCATTATAACGTGAATCTCTGATTAAAAGTAGAGCTGCCGTGAATATTTTTTAGATATTGCGGTAAAGTGCACAAGACGGACGGACACACTGACGACGCAGAGGACGACAATACCCTCCGGCACTTTATGTGCCGCGGGTAAAAATTATACATTCAATAAATGATACCAATTGCGAATAACATAACAGAGAGTACTGTCCAATTGGACTCAACTACACCTTAAATTTTGGTATCCTTTTTGCGAATCGTCCGGCTTTGACACGGATTTTGGTCCTGTGACCTTGACCCTCTGACCCTGTCATGCAAATTTCGTTGAGGCATGTAATGTAAAATTAACTGTAGGTCTCCAGAGTTTTTAAACCGAAGCGTAACTCTAGAATTTAGTTGCTGACGGTGACCATAACACTTCTATGATTTTTTTCTCTGAATATTTGAAACAAAAGTTGAAAGCAGAACAAAATGCAGGTAAGGGAACCATGTTCCACCTCTTCAAGTGGGTGCACGTCTACCGTTTAATCACGACCAAAAAATAACTGTGAAACACAGGTCTCTAGCGTTAGACTGACTGCATTAGTCTTGATGTCAGTGGACATCATAAGAACACTGGCAGGTGTTTCCAAAGAGCTTCTTCACGTTCAGCAAAAATATGATTAACGAGAATAAAACACCTTTGCCCTTTGTCTCATAGATCTTCATGTAATTTGTGTGAAGATAATACAGGTAACAGCATCAGGAGAAATTATATATGCTTGTCTTAACACCTAAATCCGCCGTTTAATTTCAACTGTCTCTCACACAGGGTAACTGAATCAGATATCAACATATAGTGGGAAATAACCTCAAAGAAAAGTGCCACGTATATCACGTCGAGCTGGTAAGGTTACCGCCAGGTGGCAAAGTTACACTTGCAAATACTATGGCATTGATGGATTACTCATAACTCATTATCTACCAGTCCGTAATCTCGCGGTATGTTCAATTTTAAACAATTCTTTATGTTCGTATTCGTCATAAAAAGGCCTTTCATTCAAGTACCAACATGAAAGACCTGCTCTTAGTGATCTTTTCATCTGTTTGCTTTTTGGACCGTCTGGTAAGTCATGATGCAAACAGTGCCAACTTGAACATTCGAAACGCCACATAAACTGCCAGGCGTTTTATATAAGTTAATGCGAGAATATTTAGTTGCATTGTACACCAACCCGATGGAAAACTATGGTTACCTTTCACGTGACAGTGCAGAAAATTTATGTCAATTCACTTATTTATTTAAAATATACAGAAATATCAATAGTGAATAGTTGGATAGTCATATTTTGCAATGCGTAATCTCCATTCAATTTATCAATGTTTTATCAAGTTTTTTTTTTCAATCAGTCCTATTTCTGAAGCATTTTGGCCCTCATATTGGTTGCATCCGAGCCCCTTTGCGCGCTCGCCCAATGTTCATGTTAAAAATCTTTCTGGATGTCCGACCAGCATCTTCCATTTCCCGCTGTTGCCTAAAGGGACTGTGGGCTTTTCAGCGAACGGTTATTCAATAACATGCATTAGCATTCAATTTTCAACGTATACCATATTTTGAACGCGCATGTGTGGGGTAAAAATGTGTATTGTGTACGATGCCGTGTACTGCATCACAATGTGACACTGCACTTATGTACATACAAATACGATTATTTTCCATCTAAATTCAAAGGCACCTTTGTAATATCTATTACAAAAATTGGAAAATGCACTTCCACACGTTACAGGTTTATTATGATACCAACATGACCCTGGTCATACTTCAGTCAGTTTGAAAATATATGGATACTTAGATACTGGTACACCCAGTAACTGTTGACAAGCATCCAAACAGGTCTTGTGTAAGCTGAAATGACATACATTGTTTTAAAATTCCTCACAAGTACAGGTTCTAACTATTTTACTTGCCAGTCAATACCTTACTGAGTACATTGTTGATGTTACGTAACAATTGTCCATAATTTTACTTCTAACCAACGCTGGCCAAAACTGGATCCAGCCAGCAGCCAAATACAATGTTTCAAAAACTTACCATTGTCCTGCTGTGGGCAGGGTACTTCTTCAAAAGCTGCCTTCGAGTGACCTGTAAAAACAAAAAAGTCCATTCATGTTAGTTCACGTGTGTGTGTGTGTGTGTGTGTGTGTGTGTGACACTGGACACTGTGCGTTTGCTTGTACATGTATGTGTGTTAACGAAAACTACTCTATTTTGTGGTGGATTAATCTCAGATTTGCCAAACTCGACCCAGAGGAAACTTCCTCATCGGGCCACATAGATTCACCACATGAAGTGTCATACCGAACCATATTTTCAAAACATGATATATGTCGTTGAACAAGTAAATTCATCAAACCCGTGTTGAGGACGACGAAACATTATATATGGGCGATCCGCATAAACAAGTAAACGACTGCCCAATGAAATAGTGATGAGAGGGGCTTACACTTTGCAGGGGATATTAAGCTCTCTTAGAGAGATCACCCCTTCAAAACTATTATAGATGGAGGCAGGTTCAAATGTGGTCACATTTTGAGCAAACAGTGCTGTTGTGCATGTTGACGTGTCTTGTTAATACACATGATAGGCTTTGGCCCAATTATTAGCTTTGAACAGACCCCTTCCATAGGCCATCCTGGTATTCTGTCGCCATAAAATCCGAGATTCCTCAAAAGAAAAAAAACCAGCCATCAAAAATTACTCAAACCAGTAAGCATATGTCCCAAACATGGTTTCCACTTCACGAGAGCTGCGCAGCAGACAAAACAAATCAGCGCGTCATACATGAATTTTGTACATGTAAAATAAATAAATAAATAAATAAATAAATAAATAAATAAATAAATAAATAAAAAAATAGAAATAAAAAAATGAATAAAAATAAAATAAAATATCAGCAGACTTCTACTCTAATTTTTTTTGTCTGAGAAATACAGTTCAAAGGCAGATCAGAACTAAGGGCGAATATTTCAGTTATAGAATAGAAGAACATACGAAAACTCCGAAAAACCTCTGGCAACAATTAAAAATTTAGAACACTCCAATATTACCAAGGACAAATAAAATTATTATGGAAGTTAAGGAGAATTCTGTTTCGAATAAAAAAAATGCTGATCGTATTAACAAACACTTTCCTGTAATTTGGGCCTCTGTTATGACTAAACTGCCAAATGTTTTAGCACATTTGGACCAGTCTTTGCACTTCAAGGAATATTATAATAAAAAAGGTATAATTGCCAACTCCTTGATATGACTGACAACATTGTCCTGAAAGAACTGTGCAGTTTGAATGCATGTAAGATTACCAGGCCTGATTGTCTACCAGCAATTTTTTTGAAAGAAGGGTCAGCTATTGTGAAACTGCCAGTCACCGATATAGCTAATTTATCCACCAGGACCAACATTGTTCCCGACAAATTTATACCAGCCCGACTCTGTCCGTTATAAAAGAAAAAAATAGGCATGATGCTGGCAAGTATAGACCAGTAAGTATACTATCAGCAGCTTCAAAAATTCTTGAAAAAAACCCATCTGCATACAAAAAAATACCTAACCCACAACAATGTACCCTATATATTTCAGTCAAATTTTCGGGCAAAATGCCCAACCGATATTTGCCTGGATTAAATTTCTGATTACGTCAAATCTGATATTTTCTCACGGTAACTATGCAGGCATGGTTTTACTCGATCCCTAAAAGGCATTAGATACCGCTGACCACGGAATCCTATGTGAAAATGAAAATCCATGGGCGTGGAATCGATTGAGTAGTTTGTCTTAGTTTTCATGCCGCAAACAGACAGTCACTGTCAGTGGCGAAAAACTGACTCCTATATGTCAAATGCGGTGCTCCCCACGGAAGCATTTTGGGTCCGATACTATTTCTGTTACATAAATGGTATGCTTATAAAATTGCAAATGCATTCGGCCCAGAATTGAAATCATGCCAAGACTGGTTTACTGATAACAAACTCTCTCATCATTTGGGCAAGACGGACTCGATTACAATTGGATTCAAAGGAAAATTAAACAGAGTTAAAGAATCTCAAGTGACTTGCAGCAGGCCTCAATATAACAAGTGAAATCCATAAAGTATGTTGGCGCCACATTGGATGAAAATTTGACAGGCTGTACTGCAGAAGAAAATATAATACATAAAACCAACTCCACAACAAAATTCCTATACAGACATGCAAAATGTTTGATTATAGAGTCCGAAAAGACACTTTGTTAAACACTCATACAATGCCATTTTGATTATGCTTCGGCTTTTTGGTATTCAGGGGTCAACCAAAATCTTGGACAGAAACTTTAAAGATGTAACAGTTAGATTCACACTTGGCAAAAATAACAAATGACATGTCGGACAAGAGCCACTGGTCAAACTATCAATGTTTCACACCGTTGATCGAGTGATACAACTTATGCTAAATCATGCATACAAATTTATTCATTATACTGCACCACAATATCTATGTAAACGTTTTACGCGGGCTCAAAACCAGCATAGTTTCAATACAAGAAGCAACTTATTCAATTATGTAGTTCGACACGTAAATGTAAAAGCCTTTTTATTAATAGGCCATTGAAACTTGAAATTCTGTCCCCTGACACGATGAATTGAAAGCCAGCAATCAGTACGTCTATATTCAAATCAGCAAGGTATTCAGCATCAAAAGCATTGTTTGAAGAGTCAAACCAGTTCCTACATTATTAGCACTCACACTGGTTTACCTCAGCCCCCCCCCCATTAGTTTGGTTGTTTCCCCTGCTGAGACTTGTCTTAGTTACTGATATAATAAATATTATTTCTTTCACAAATTTACTGTTTGAATGATAATGGATTTATTTCAAATAACATATTTATTGTAATTAAACTATTTATTCTACCTATATCTTGTCTTCCTTCATGAGATTAATCCATTGCCTTACTCTTTAAAAGGCCCCAACGAGAAAAGGTCTGAATTACGACTTTCTTGGGCAAACATGGTGAAGTCAATATACGTTTTCTTGCATGTTATTTCATGATTAACCTTTATATTTATTTGAATATGAGATAAATATATGTCTGCTGTATGATGTCTCAATATGATTTGCTATTTTTAGTTTGATGCATCTCATTTTAGCTTGCTGTCCTACCACAGCGTGTGTAAATACTTTAATTTATCCTATTTTAAGTTGTTCTATTTTAGTTCGAGTCTTGTATTTTTATATTACTCTGTATGCTGATTTTTTGCCGAATAAATTGTATGCAGATTTTTGCTGAATCACTCTCACTCACTCACTCACTCACTCACTCACTCACTCACTCAATTAATCAGCAAGTAGTGGTGTACTTTTTTCCTGCATACGATGGACTGGATTCCAATTTTTGTGCGCAGATGAATGAATGAATGAATGAATGAATGAATGAATGAATGAATGAATGAATGAATGAATGAATGAATGACTAAATGATTTTTTTATTTTATTTATTCGTTTACTTCCGTGTGAGTTTTGTCCTCACTTTTTCTCCGTCTCTCTTCCAAAAAAAATTACTGAACTTGGCATGGTGATTTGGTGATTGATGAAGTAGTGAAGCTGTGCATATTCTTTGGAACAGTCATTCATATTTTCAAACCTATTACAGATACAAACTTTTAAGTTGTACATATATGTTTGTGACACCTGCCAATTTTATGGACAGTGAACTAAAGTTGTAGCATTTTAAATATCTCCAAACCTACTATAAATACAAGTGCTAATAAAACTTCAATTTATATATTGGTGACATAGCCGCATCTGGTGAACCAAGAACCATAGTTGTAGCATTTGAATGTATGCAAATCTGGTAAATACAAAAAAAAATTTAAAATAACTTCAAAACTATTACATACAGAGGTGTCATTCCAACCTCAATTGATAGGTTTGTGAACTAGCCGCATTTAATGAAACACAAACCATTTTTTTAGCATTCTGATGTATGGAAATGCACAACCTTTAAATCTCGAATAACTTCAAACCTATTATAGATGGAGGCTTTCCAATCTGAATTGACAGTTTTGTGACATAGCCGCATCCAATGAAACATGAACCAAAGTTGTAGTATTCTAATGTAGGCATATAAACACAATTCAAATATTGAATAAATTGAACAAAGTGGTAGCATTCCCACTTCGATTGGGAGGTTAATGACATAGCCCCATCCAGTGAAACATTAGCCAAAATTGAAGTATTTTAATTTACGCAAATTAGAATACAGCAAACGTAAATCTCGACTAACTACAAACTGTTAGAGATAGCGGCGCCATTCAAACTCCAATGGATAGGTTGGTGATATAGCTTGATCCAATAAAATATTGAAATCTTTGAATAAGCCCATAACTATTAAAGACAGAGGTGCCAATGTAACTTCAATTGATAGCTTTGTGAGATAGCGGCATCCAATGCCATGAATCGAAGTTCTTCCAGTTTGATTTAGGCAAATACACAAAATTGACATCTTTGAATAAGCCCAAAACTATTATAGATAGAGCGCCATTCTAACTTCAATCAATAGCTTTGTGAGACAACGGCGTCCAATGCCATGAATCGAAGTTGTTGCAGTTTGATTTAGGCAAATACACAACAATTTAAATCCTGAATAAGTTCAAAACTATTATAGACAGAGGTGCCACTTCAACTTCAATTTATAGGTTATTGTTGCAGGAGTTATCAAGGGCTAAGCCCAATGAAATCGGCACTTGCTGAGCGTCTGGTAAAGTACATTTGGTGCCATATGCCAAATTGAACAAAATGACACAACGGAGGTAAAACACCCAATGCCTAAGATTCGGTTAGTTAGTTTGTTTGTTTTTTGTACATGATCCCTTAAACAATTACATCTCCCAACGTATCGTACACAATCCTTCATCACTGAACAAAAAATATAAGGACAATAATTTTGGCTCCATCACCGAAATACTTCTTAATATTTTCTAATCGTATTGATGTGAGCATAACAGTAAACAGCTCCCCCCCCCCCCCCCCGGCACGCCGTTGTAAAGCACACCCGACAGGTATCTGTATTTGCCACCGTTGTCGATTTGAGACGCACGCAACGCAAGCAAACCTTCAGCAGCTTCCCTCTGGCCTGCAAAGACAATGTTTGTAAGCGTCTGCATTTTATCGTAGTCATCTTGCTGATGGCTAGGCCTATTTCTATTTTTCGGTAAAAAAACGTAGGCCTATACTCTTGTTTCGAATGATACAACTGCAAAATTTACCCCTGAAACTGTGCACCTTTGCTGTCACGATGTTTTGCACCGTCTGCCATTATGTTTTGTATCCCTCCAAAAATAGCCCAAAATGGCCACGGAGACGTCATTTTACCTCATTATAAGTGCGCTTTTATAGCGTGCTTCTCACTGTCCAATCAAACTCGTCATGTGCAGGTCTCATGTCCGCAATGTTGCGAAAAAGTCGTATTAACGCAAAGGTTACTGGACCAAGATGCTACATTTTCGCATCATAATTTCACAGAAAGACTTTGGTTGAACAAATCTAGACACAGATAAAGGCACGAGCGAAAATTCCTTACGGAAGGCAAGGGAAATACGCAGATTATTCACCGCATGGTGACCACGACAGATGACCAGAGAGCTAGAGAAGATTTGCCTAAATACGATGTCTTGTTGAACGCTGTCTGCGATGCGTCACGTCCTTATTGATGTTTTTAACAAAATGTTGTTTTTTTAATGTTATTAAAATGTTTGCATGGAACAAATCTGTATGACAGAACAAGATAGGAATGCAATTCATGATCGATGGCCTGAAAAATATACGCATGCACGATGTACCAGTTCTCGTATGCTCAGCCGTGCGGTTTGTATGCAGCAAAATACGTCAATGACCATAGACAGGAAAAATATTGTTACAAATCAGAGACTTCAAGTTCTAAGCTGTACTTAAACCTAAACAAAGTCGTTTTTCTTGACGAGCACATGTGGTCTGTGCAAGACATGTCACTTCAATTCTTGAGTTATTCGACGAGTTTGTACAAATGTTCCTGACTCCTCACAGATAGGCTAAAGTTCGGAGTGGGTCTGCGTGGCAAACATTTTTTTTTTGTTTGTTTTTGTATAAGTAAACATTTAATCAGGTTATGAAAAATCTATAAAGCTAGGGTCTCTGTGATTATTATAATATAAAATGTATGCGCTCTCTGAAAAGTGTGCTTTTTGCTGAGTGTAAGGAACCCAAATTTAAGTTTTTGCCTCGTAACTGAGGGGAACGGAGCTAGACATCGTTGAACCAAATTTCACAGTTCCGAGACTGGCAACTCATCACATATATGTGGATACATTAGCAAGTGATAATGAAACTGTTGGTGCCCACCCTTTTGACAATAGGAACATGTCGGGAATAGGCAAATCAACAATACAAAGCGGAAAATTATATCCGGAAGCATGCCTGTTTTATCGCCCATGCGATTTAGTGTACTCTGGCAGCGCCATACATTCATACGCGAGTGGAAGGAAGTCAGCTTTCTGCATCAGTGAGGCCCTGTTAGTGTTGGGGAAAATCATGTTAAATGAAATTTACCGCGTTTTGGACCCCATTATGTTAATATGCAAAACCCCTAAAAAGAGGCCCCCATCAATCGCTAAGTTACGCAAGTGCGTGACGTAGGCCTATACCATGGCTTAATGCGTTTGCGGCAACATTTACCTCTACTACACACAGCATTAGAAGGATATACGCCGTCCATACACGGCAGAGAAGGGTGTAGGCCTACACGGTCTTATGATGAGTCTTAAAATTAGTGGTGAAGCAAACGATACTTTCATAATGCAACACAGTCTCTCATTCGCGAACAGCGCATTACAGTCTCATTAGTATATGCCAAACATATATGTAACATTCTTTTCTATTGTGCGACACCCCTTTGGCCACTCCCAATTTTTCAGTAAGGGGACACCAAACAGCCTGACAGAGACATATCTGGACACAAGGAACCGTTCAACAGCTCAAATAATTTAGTATGTAAAACCGTTTGAGTTGCACAATTTCTTTATGCGACACACATGAAGCACATGTCTGAAGATACAAACCATTAGTAAATAGAACTCTTTTCCATAACCTCAAGATACACACAAACCATGGTTATGTAATTTGACCATGTAAGCTGTATAATGTCATGAAGTGGTGTCCTTGTTCTTCTAGGTTGAATACATCAAAATCCATGCACCTTTATTCACTCATTCCATTGTGTACTACAGGGCTTCACGTCATTTACCCCATGGAATATTACGATAAGCGTTTTATACTCATCACACAGAAAAATCATACCATGCTCTGCGCCTATTCCTCAATTGGAACAATGAAAGTCCTATATAATGTAAGATTATATGGGCAATCGGCTGGCGCTGATTCAAAATAAATAAATAAATAAATAAATAAATAAATGAATGAATGAATGAATGAATGAATGAATGAATGAATGGATAGATAGATAGATAGACAGACAGACAGACAGACAGACAGACAGATAGATAGATAGATAGATAGATAGATAGATAGATAGATAGATAGATAGATAAATTAAAAAAATATACTGTATAGGCAATCTTTAAATGTTTTCTAGGCACACAAATGGATTTGCTGACAAACAAATCAAACATTTCCAGTCTGTGTTTGCTTTCTTTGATTGTCAGGAGAGAATAAATTGACTATCTTATAACTATTAACAAACACAGGATGTACATTGTTACAGTCCTTGTTAGGATTTCCCTTGGTTTGTACAGGTGGTCTAGCTGCAACTGTTTATTTTACAATCACTGGGACTGAATATAATGCCCCAGCTTGTTTCCACTTCAGTTAAACATTGGTGGATGGTTTAACTAAGATAAGCTGTCCAGCTAGAAAGGGTACATATTGGTTCAGGGGTAAGTCAAATTGTTCTTATCTGAACCTGTACTATGAAAATTTGGTAATTATGGTTTGTTTGACAGGTATTCTTCTTTGATATGAAGCTCTGCATTTATAAGCAGAACTTCACATATTTAGCTAATTCATCAATTGCCACGTTCAAATTTATTCATTATTATGTGGGTTGTCTTTGCTGAATATTTAGCTTAGACAAGGAGCCGCTACTCAGAGAGACATGTAAGGGTAAAAGGCTCCGAAACATGTTGAGTAGTTACCCGCTGAAGACCCTTTAATTTATTTGGGCTAATACAGCCTATGTCAAAATTTTACAGAGGAACATGTGCAATATGGACAATAGAACTTCTATGTATATAAGTTAGACAGGGACAGGTTAGCTTATGGAGAGTAAAGAGTTCGGACTGCGGAATAGGGTAATGACTACTAGGCAGTGGTTTTGGACAAAAAGACACAAATACAAACCTTTCCGAATACTAGTTTTCAAAGGTAACAGAAGCAGCAAAATGTGACAGAGTCTTTTTTATCCTAACAGGTAGCACTTCTAGGATCAATATCCTAAACTGCAGACTTGTAATAAACCCAGCAAAGTTTTGACAGGCCCCATTTAAATTGAAGTTGACGAGTACTGGAAATGATTAACGATAATTGCCGAGAGAAATTGCAAGATTTGCACATTCACGATACATTCTAGCTTGCTGGACATTTGTTCATCAAGGGAATCCGTGGCTCAGTTGCTCCATAACTATGCACGCTAAACCTGTAAACATTTGCAAATTCCTTGCAGGGAGCTTTCAATTCTCTGCGGAGTGTTAATTTCTGTCGGATAGAATTTAATTTTCTGGGGGGCTTTTTACTTTTTTTTTTTTTTTTTTTTTGCAAGAAATAATTAAACATGTATGAAACTCTATGCAGAATGTTTTTTAAATTCTGTGCAAAGAGTTTTTAGTTCTGTGCAGATAGCTTTTAATTCTCTGTAGAGTTGTTAATTCTGTGCATTTCCCTGCAGCAGGCTTCTTCGTGTATGGAATAGGAAAGGTCAGAATTAGCTCTAAGGTCTGTATTCACCCCAATACACAACTGAATACACAAACATTTGGAGGGCTAGAGCTGTATATTCCCATTAGTTTGTATGTAAAAGCAACCTTAAATAAACTGGTCGCTTATGTAGCTGTGGTTATATGATTTTTGTCAGGTATTTAGTTATGCATCTAGATTTACTGTCTGAAATTTGGTGTTTCTATGTGCAGTAGTTTTAAGTTATTAAGTTGCATATTATAGTGTGAAATAATGGGAATACACAACCCTAGCCCTCCACTGACTGCAGGGCCCTCTTTTAGGCAGTTATTGAACCATCTGTTCTTGCCCTTGCCTATTAAAAACTCTCTGTAGTGAATTAAATACTCAGTGCACAGAATCAAAACCTTTCTCTAAACTTGAGAGAGTTTCGTGCATAAATTCCCTTTAGAAAACTAAAATCTCCCAACACAGAATTAAAACTACCTACATAAAATTGAAAAACATTATGCAGAAAATTAGTGAATATTTGCAGGCTTGGCTTGCCGTACTTCACAGTATGCATAGTAATAATTGCTGCTGATATTTACAGTGAGTTAAAAGTAGTGAGTTCATATCGTGAACACAGCCATTCACTGCACTGCACTGAGTTTTCGGAAACACACGGGATTCCGAATCTCACGCTTCGCCGACATCCGTTTTTTTTACAGAGATCTGTAAAAGGCGCTGTCCCAACGAATTCGTGGACTGCGCAACCACGCATGATTCATCATTCATAAAAAACGAGCATTCATGGAGATTTAAACTCGTTTATACATTCACTGATTTATTTTCAATCTAGAGCTAAACATGGGTTTAAGAGTAGTGTCGAGTAGCTAATTCCAAGGGGGAAGATATTCTATGTTTTAGCAGTAGAGTTACGACTGAAAATCTAAATTTTAATTTCGAAAAAAAAGTTGACGAGTTTCATGAACAATGTACAAAACATATGCTCAGCAGCGGCAACCTTAAAGTTCTCTCTCAGGCCACATCTGAGATTGTATGCGTACCAAATTTACGAATTCTTCAATGTGTTTATGACCTTCATGTTTGACGTGTAACCTATATTGTTAAGGTACGTCTGTGCAGGCATACACCACTGCACAGTAACTGCTAACACAGCCTGATAAAGCGAGATTTATAAGTTGCGTATTTGATTTTTCATGCGGTTAAAGCATCCGTAGTCAGGATCTTAACCGGAATATCGTGTGTTAGAACACGTATTAATTGGGCAGCGCTTGGTTCGATTTTCAGGCAACCAGATTACGTTCCAAGTTCCATTCTAACTTGTAATTTGATAAATGATCTGCCAAATGTAGGTCAAGGACAATAAGTATACAGTGTTAAAACTACTAACATGTTGAGGCATCGCTCATTTGCAGTCTCAGATTGCCATGACGTTAGCCAACATGGAAGAGACGTACATTTCACTGACAAATGCACCGGTCATATCCATGATCACACCTGTATGAATTTAAAGCTGAATGCAAACGTAAATATTTGCCATCTTGTCCACCGATATGTTAACTATGTGCAAACCAAGTGTGTATCTAACCATTTCTGGATGTAAAGGCGTGGCGCCAGAGGCGACGCAAGGTCAGTGGAAAGCCTAACTAAGAGTTAAGACATTTCTTTCAGCTGAAAATTAAATTTTGGTTTGTGGGAAAATTCGCTTTCCTGGAGGTGAAAGTCACGGCGAACTCAGTCCACGGAAGACAGTTTTTATGAGCGGTTATCTCGTTTGTGCCTGTACTAACACGAATGCGTCACTAAAAACTGCATGCAGTTATGTCTATTGGTGTTCCGGCTGATTATGCTTATTCCTTGAAGCTGCGAAGTCGATCATGCTTACATTGTTGATATAAGTTCTGGCAAATATCGGTTTGCAGGTGAAATAACTACGAATGTAGGCTTATTTTAATCATGCCAACCAAGTTCTTTTTCTCCAGATCTCTTGATCTTACCTCCTTCCACTCATGTATGTCAAACAAACGCACAAAACATGGAAAGATATATATGACGCAAAACATTTCATAAAGGTTCAAATATTTAGTAACCAAAAAACAAAAAACAAAAACAAAAAAAAAACCCCCCAAACCCCCCCCCCCAAAAAAAATATAAACTGACGTGAACCTACCAATAGTTGACAGATCTGACACATTGAAAATAGCAAAATTTCAAGTTAAACAAAATTAAGAAGCAGCTAACAACACATACTCTGCGAAACCCCAAGGCCTTTTCAATCATGTAAAACTATTGTTAGAAAAATCTACGAATAGAGTCAGAACTATTTCCAACTCAAAATTACGTTACAGATACTGCCGTCACACAACAAAACGTTTATGCCAAGGTATTATAGCACATGTGTCAGTTTGTGATAAACAGTGCCCAGGGCAGTAGTCCTTTGGACAAATTCAATGCGTTATCGAAAGGAGCTATCTTTTAATTTAATTGACAATGAAGGGAATGTGGTATAGTCAACCGACTGTATCGGTTCCACCTTCAGCTTGTCTGACTCACAATTTTGTTTTTCTTGTTACGATTTCACAATCATTAATTTATTTTCACTTTTTTAATCATCATGATATTGTGTTTCTACTGTCTCACCGCAAACTACCAACCAAGAGACAATGTGTGTCATCCGATATAAACATGTTACACTTTTAACTAGTATCATGACCATGTTCGTTCATATATCATCTGAAAAACTAAAGCTGGTGGTAATCCTGTAAATGGTCAAACAGCAGAAAATGTAAAGATTTAGAGTCATCCACATTTTTCAGGCCATATACCTACAAGGTACACCTATTATGTCATCTAAAACTGAAAATTCCTATACCCGTAGTTAGGATTTTAAACGGAAAATTGTATGTCGGCAATCAAAGGAAGATGTGACGCAAATAATGTTTCAACAATGTGCGTATTACACACACATTAAGCCCTTAAACAACAGAGAAAATATAAATCCATCCCTAAAATGGTTTACCCCTATAAACTATAAATTATCGTTTCAAAGGTTGCACTTCACTGAGGCCCATTTGCAATTACTCCCCGCAAACTGAAGCTGAAAAAATTTGGCTTGCCTTTGGCTTTCCACTATTCTATTAATCGTAATGCACTTTGTCCGTTTCTGTGGAATTTGAACGTTTCTTTCACTACCTGCAATGACACTTGGCTGGCCACCTTTAGAAACATGTAAAGCAATCACGCAATTTATCTGGGAGACAGGATAATGACTTTTATTTGGTAACGGTTTAGATTATTATATTTAACTTTAAAAATCCTGGTTTGCTGTATTGAAGGGTGTATGCTGGCCGTCGTTTCCGCATATTGGCTGGAAATATTGATAAGGCTAGCATCCACGGCAGTTCTACCTCGGAGTATTTGACTGTGCAACTAGTGCGTCAAAACTATTCAAGAGTTAGCTGCATCACTTCCTAAAAAGTCTCATCCAATGGCCCACTTCATAGTATCACAACTTTGCTTCAAGTGATAATTAGTTTATTTTACAAATGCATCTATATATTACTGTGATGATCACGTTAATCTGGGTGAGGAGTTTTGTTGTGATATAATGTCACCTGGAACGCTAGTAAACAAGCATATTGCTATCCTCAAGGATCTCTGTTGTAAGGATGTGCACCCGTTGGCACACTTTAAGGAGACAGAAAATAACCCAGTCCAAAAGCACTTGCATCAGCTCTTCAAAATATGAGTAACTACTAAGCCAACATATTTTTTTCATCTGGTAAAAATACTTTCTCGCAATAAAATGAGACACCTATTATGCAACTGATGATATTTATGCACACTATTAAAGGCAGAGAAATGTTTCGTATCATAAGCCGGTAACCAGTGCAAATTCCCAAGAAATCTAATATTTTATAATATGGTGACATGTGTTCACATTATTTGATTGAGAATCCCAATTTTCCCCTTGCTGAACCGTCTCTACCATGCAAGCAAGTAACACAAAATGTGTACTTTAAGTGGCTGCTACATTGCATGTTTCTGCATTTGCAGCATGGGATTTCAATGACACACCTACCGTGAAATATTGCACATGCTTGCATTTCTTCTCTTGAGCAGGCAGAAACTAAATCCCAAAATGCAGAATTACACCTGGCCCTACATACGTTTAAGGGTTATAACTAAGCCCACAATGATGGAAGCATTTTAAGTCAAGTGAAGCCATCAGTTTGAAATTAACATTTTTGGCAGGATCGAAGGTTCCTTGTTTTTAATGCAGAGGAGATGACGGATCTCCTAACATGCACGATGCACATTATACATTGCGCACATAGTGACGTTTTAGTGGGCTAGAGTAGAAGTTATTCACTGATTCACTGAAATACTGCAGCATCTCCCACGCAGTAAAGCAAATTACCCGACACGAGTGTTATACGTTTTACTTCAAGGGGACATGATCACCGTATTAGACAGTACATTAGTCAAGATTTTTTTTCCACCCATTAATATTGACCTATCAGAAATCTTGCATTTTGCATTTTGTCGGTAACTGTGCTCTTATCTCCACCTGCAATCGTGCCGGGAGTGTCGTCTGCCTTCGGCCACGTGACTGTGAAGACGACGTCGCATTTGGGAATTTCAGTGCAGTATGAAGGCCGCCAGATGATGGGAAGCCCTTGTCCAAGGCAACCATTAAATGCAAAAAGCATCTGATGCCTATTGACCAACAAGACGGTTATAAACTTAACAAAATGAGATAAATGAACAAATTTCATATGCGAATGGATACCACTGAGCAATGCAAAGTAAACAACCAGAGACCACGTATTCATAAAGAATAAAGTTAATGAGCGACATACTTTTGTCATTATCGTAGATATTGCAATAAGTTGGAAGGAACGTCTATGTGTATGAGGATCGATTCAGGAAAAGGTTGAGAACACTGGGGACGGTAAGCTTTGTGGCATAACATTACACAAAAAGTTGCCTCACTGCTCCACCACGCATCTCGACCGGCAATATTAAATTATTGTGATGTTTACGGAAGTTGTGGAGAAACCTACATGTTGTACATACGTTACATGATAACAAAAATTGTATCGGTAATGTAACTTTACAAGTTCATTACCCTAAACCGTCACGTGTACAAAGGTCGAGGTCATAGTGGCTCTCTAAATGCTTAGATACATGTTTTCATGATCATAATGATAAAAAGATAGTCCATCCAGTACCTTGTAACTCATTCTCTACTGCAAGAACTCCTTGGTTAAACTGATCGATGCTACTTTAACTTGGCCACACTCTAAAAATTGTGCTAAGCAATTAAACACATCTAAAACATGTCAAATACCTACATATGTTTGCGTTTGTATGGAAAAGCTAAACACGACTAGCCTGATGTACAATATATCGTCTAAATGGCATCATATCAGTAAGCATATCGTATCATTATGCCATCATAAGTGTTCACATGTTCAGGACGTGATGAGGTAAAATCCCACTTTGCCCCGTTTTGTTACATGTTTAGGTTCCATACATGTTAGACAGTGGGTCAGAATTGGACTTGTCTGTTATTTTTGTCACATTATTCATTACATGTAATTGCCTGTACACACGTTCATATCTGTATAGACATGCGCATGGATCCATTCGCATGGTGCAGGGTACAGAATTTCAAAGAGCCCTTGAGGCATAGAATAAACTTCAAGTAAACCTTACCATTTTGGCATCAACATATTGAATTTAATTTTTTTTAAAATCTAAAATAAAAGATTCTTGTAATCATGTCCATCCGTAGCGTTAGGCGGATTTTAAATCCCTTCTTAACCCTTTAGGTACGCCTTAAATCCTGTTTTTTCCTTCACAATTTGTAATATGTATATATTGAGCTTGCATACACGTTGAAGAAAATGATAAGAGTACCACTTACAATGGTTCCAGACGACCTTCCACTGCCGAGCGCAAAGCAACAATGTCGAAGCCTCATACGACCCTTATACCATTTTGGGCTAAATTTGCAACTGCTTGGTTTTCATTTTTCCGTGTCATGTTTCGGTTCACCTTGACCTGTGTCACGCTTGATACACAATTCATTTCTCTTCGTGGAAGGTTTGGCGACAATTTTTTTCACACGTTCGATCTCGAATGAAAGGTTCGATACGAGGGAATCGTGAGTGGGTTCTGTCCCGTTACATCACATACCCAGGGAAAGTCATGCCCACATCCAATTCCGGGTTCCGCAAAAATAAAATTGATATAACAACTTTTCAAATGTTCACACGTGGCGCCGGGAAGAGGGCATGTCGAAGGATCTAAGTCCCCAGACAAGACACGCGTTTGAATATGGAGTTAACAAGAAAATCTTCAAAGTAAGAAACAACGTCCACGCTTCCAAGAACGCCGACTGTCGCGAGAAGTTACAACGATTCTTGAAGGTGAATGAAACATTACAAACGACACAGTGGTTTGAAAAGAGTGTTCCTGGTCTGAATGACGACAACTTTATCAGCATATGAATACTGCTAGGGGGGGGGGGGGGGAGGGGAGGATGCCACCCTCCCCTTCAACATTATGTACGTGTTATGAGGATGTGTGTGCGCGGAATTTGTTTACTTTATTAAGTCTGTGTGTGAACACATACTTCTTGTTTTTCCCCAGATACTTTATTCTTTCTTTCTTTCTTTCTTTCTTTCTTTCTTTCTTTCTTTCTTTCTTTCTTTCTTTCTTTCTTTCTTTCTTTCTTTCTTTCTTTCTTTCTTTCTTTCTTTCTTTCTTTCTTTCAGTGTGCGAGTTTGTGGTCAGCTTTTCTCAGACACTATTGTTCCGAAAAAAAAAACAAACTTACCATGGTGATAGACCTAGTATTGAAGTTGTGCATATTGTTTGGAACAGTCATGATGTTGGAAATTATGCAAATTAGAGGCATATTTGTGGACATTCTTAAATTTAACTGATAAGCAAATGTCACTACTGGGTCCACAAATACAACAGCTATGCCTATGAGAGCTCAGACTGCCTGCATGCCCAAATGTACCCACTGACCCTGACCAAAATCCTTCCATATCACAGTTGGTCATTACAGGCAGTTTGGATCTATGGATGCTGCTGCATGCGTTTGAGTGATTTCTGGTAGTTGATGTGAATCTCCCTTTACAAAGACATGCTAAACTTAAGTTCATATTTCATTGGATGCTGCTACCTGTGTTTGAGTGATTTCTGGTAGTTAATCTGAATCTCCCTTTACATAGACATGTTAAACTTTGGTTCATATTTCATTAGATGTATGTCACTAACATATTGTTGAAATGGCACCTCCCAGTCAGCTGGTACTGACTGGGAGCCAGGTGCTTCAGCTTCCTTGTTTACACAACACAGACAAGCTTATTCTACCAACACAGCCAGTCTCCCTAGGGATTGACAACAATAGTGCCGGACAAAAACTGACCACAAAACTCGTACACGGAAACAAAGAATAAAGTATTGGAAGAAAAACAAGAAGTCTGTGTTCACACACAGACTTAAATAAATAAATAAATAAATAAATAAATAAATAAATAAATAAATAAATAAATAAATAAATAAATAAATAAATAAATAAATAAATAAATAAATAAATAAATAAATAAATAAATAAATAAATAAATAAATAAATAAATAAATAAATAAATAAATAAATAAATAAATAAATAAATAAATAAATAAATAAATAAATAAATAAATAAATAAATAAATAAATAAATAAATAAATAAATAAATAAATAAATAAATAAATAAACGAATGAATGAATAAAGAAAGAAAGAATAAAGTATTTGAGGAAAAACAAGAGGTCTGTGCTCACACACAGATTTGATAAAGAATAAAGTATTTAACGAAAAACAAGAAGTCTGTATTTACCGTGGGATTATGAATCCGAGAGGCAAACAAAACCCCAGGAGAACATCTTTATATGTCGATTTATGTTCCCACCAGGTTTCATAGGTGTACCTCAAATACGTTTTGAGATACATGCCATACAAATCTGACAAACCTGATATAGAATCAGTATTTTCCCTAAGTTAATTACTGATTAATTGACACTGTATAATTAATCCAAGAGACAAACAAAACCCCAGGTGCACATCTTCATATATTGATAGATGTTTCCACAAAGTTTCATGGTTGAACCTCCAATATTTTGTGAGAAACATGCAACACAAAATGTGACAAGTCTAACGTCGAATCACCATTTTCACTAACTTAATGAATGATTAATTAACTCAGGTTAATTAAACCAAGAGAGAAACAAAAATAGCTGTTTCCACAAAGCTTCATGGTTGAACCTCAAATACTTTTTTGAGATATATGCGACACAAATGTGACAAGCCTAACGTCAAATCAACGTTTTCCCTAAGTGAATTAATGACTAATTTAGACAGAATAATTAACCCAAGAGACAAACAAAACCCCAGATGAACACTTTCATATGTTGATAGATGTTTCCACAAAGTTTCATAGTTTTACTTCAAATGCTTTTCGAGATATGCACGACACAATGTCGGACGGACGGACAAGGGCAAAGGCAAATCTTAATGCCACCCCCCCCCCCCATGGGGGGCATAAAAATCGTAATATTGTGGCATTGATCATGTTGTTCAAGAATACAACGGACCCATTATGTGTTGATATTCTGAGCTCCATACATATAAACACTACACCTAAACACGAGTAATTTACACGTTTTACACTTTCAATGTGAGTATGTGACACTTGTGTAACGCCTAAAAATCAATATTTGAGACATGACTAACATAAACATCAACATTTGGGACATGTTTAACAAACGTACACCAATTTTTACACAGGTAAAATGCATAAGCATGAATATTTGACACATATTAAGCCAATAAACACCAATATTGGACACATGTTTAACACCTAAACACCAATATTTGACACGTGTTTAACCCAGTTACGTGTCCATAATGAGACTACAATTTATGTTTAGAGTTGTGTTTAGTGTTGTGTTTAGAACCACTTGGTGTTTCATTCCTAAACCCAATATACCTAAACACCAGTAATTGACACGTTTTGCCATATTACCTGTAAAAAATCAGACAAGATTCGTGTTTAGTTTTGTGTTTAGAATCTAAACACTTTATTTTGAGTGCAGATGTTGCCTCACGTGTTGACCAAATGTAATTAATGCCACACTAAAATTAGAAAAACCCACAAAAAATACAAAAAAGAAAGAAGAAGGATTTATGGCCATGCTATCATCTACTCCCTATCACACAGCACTACCATATTAAGAAATTTAGATACAAACTACTTTATGACCCAGGTCCTTTGGTGTAAATAGCGAGTAAATAGCATGTCCACGTGTGCGCGCCAATGATAATATTGCAGAACCGGCGCCTGTTTTTCTCGATCAGTATGCAAGCACTTTGACAACGACCGGCCTGACCGAGACCTTCTTTAACTTATGAATTTCAACTGACACCCCCCCCCCCCGCGCCCCATCTTGTTCTGGTGCAAATCCATCTGCGTACATTGAAAGGAAATAAAATTTAAATAGCAAAAAAGGCACGATTAAGGGCCATTATCAGCTACTCCGTACTCCGAGTGCATAGCATCTGCACGCGTGCGCGCCAATCAAAATATTGCCGAGCCAGTACCTTTGTGCTTGATCAGCATGCAAACATTTTGACAACGAGCTGGCTGGCAGAAACCTTCAACTAATGCTCCCATTTTAACTGACAAAAACCCGTTGTTCTCGAGCAACTCTATCTGCGTGCTTTGAAAATTACTAAAATTTAAAACGCCTTGAATGATTTTCCATGATTAGATTTAATTTGATTTGATTTCTTTATTCTTTTACCAGGGTCCCTGGCTCAACATGGCAATACTGGTCTTCCCCCAGGCCCTGGATGATACATGGTGAAACAATATGAATGACATGACATAGAATGATTATAAAAAAGAACAATAATTAAAAGAGTGTTGTGATACCATCACTTATAAACTCTGGTAAAACACAATTAAAAAGTCAACTAAACAACTGACATAAAAAGTCTATATACATCATGTCATTATATGAAAAAATACAATAATCCTGTACATTTCGAGAAACCTACGCGCGCGCACGCACGCACGCACGCACGCACGCACACACACACACACACACACAGTCTACCTCAACCGGCCGGGATATATTTTGGTATTAAAATCAGGATAAATGAGCTGAAGTAAGGGGATAGGACCCATGATACCAGTTTTTAAACAAAGGAAGGGTTGGTTGAGATCTCACCTGCAGTGGAATGGAATTCCACACCATGGCACCCTTGACTGACATCCTATAATCAAATGTATCTTGTCCACAATCGTTTGAATTGAAATTCCTCCTTCATTTTTATTAGGTTTAAAGTGAATATTGAAATCCTGTTAGTGTACCAAACTGCCACAATTTCTAATTTTACAACTTTATTTCTTTATTTTTTTTCATTGGATGTACCTTTACCACGAACCAATCAACTGATGTTTTTATTGGCACCTATATGTACGGCAAATTTGAAGATATTCAATATTTGAAGTTCGGACGTATGCCAGATTAACATGAATTCAAATTTTACATCTTTTATTTTCATTTCATTGGGTGCACATATTTCACAAATTATTAAGTTTGCCCAGAAGGCAATATATTGCTGCTAATTACATATTGACTTCATTGAATACTGGGGGGATTTCATATTTGAAGTCTTTAATATGTTCAAACTTTTAACAACAGAAGTGTAATTCCAACTGCTACTGGTATATATATGCAGTGAGGTGCAAGAGGCATTTCATATTTTTAGACTTGAACATCATCAAGAATGGCACTCTGACATACACACAGCCTAAGCTTTACGTAAACAATGAAACGCGTCAAAGACTTAATAGAAGGCACGATGGGGACTGGTAAAAAGTGTCCATTGCAGAAAGGTGCCCACGTTAGAGAAGGTCGGCTCTCTTAAGTATGGCCGAGTACGTATATGTAGAAACAAACATTATTTGTACATCATATACAATGTATACATAATATTATAATCCAAGAGTAAATTACTACATGTAAAACATAAGTGTCTTGGATTCCTGTATCACATGGGGTGAAAAGAATCCACCCCCCCCCAAAAAAACCCTCAAAAACACCCCCCCCCAAAAAAAAACACAAAGAAAAAAAACAAAAACAAAAAAAACAAAAAAAACAAAAAAACAAAAAAACATTTAGGAACTGATCGGAAACAAGAGTAGGCATGAAGAACAGGTCTCATCTAACAGGTTACAAAATGAAAAAAGAAACATCAAGAGTCTACCAATGCAAGCCTGAGCAAATCACTGGGATGACACTGATCCACTTAAGTTCTGTGGTTATATAATCTACAAAGTTGTCAAAACAGTCATTGTGGACTGGAAGACTGTTATGCTTTAAGTCGTCAAGCAAACTTACGCTTATTATGTTCTATTTGTGACTGAGATATCTTATAACAGGCTTCTATCCACTGATCCAGTGGTCTGTTGGGATCAAGGGCTGGCTCAGACAGGCCCAGGGGCGATGCTTCTGTCTGCTATAGATATAGTATTGCAGCATTGTGATGGGGCCACTCAGTAATTTGAGCCTTAGAGATCTCTCCAACATGAGCAATAAGGGATGGTTCAACATTATCATCATTTTTGAATTAGTACTAAGGGTACTTAATTTCATGACCCCCCTCCCTCCCCCCAAACCCAAATTAATACTTTAAAAATGATGATTTTCAAAAAACAAAACAAAACAACAACAAAAAAAAATCAGCAAATTGCACACAACAGGCCAAAAATTGACCATCATTTTCAATATTCTGTGAAAGTGTACAGACCCATTTAACCCCCTTCCCCCTTGCGTACTGTAAGTACTAATTCAAAAATGATGAAAATGTTGAACCAGCCCTAACTGATTCTATATTTTAGTCAAGAACCCAAGTTATTATCCAGTTGGTGGGAGTTTTTTCTCATTCGCTGCAAGACCCAAGTCTTCAAACGGCAGAGTCAATAGGATGTATCACATTAACTGGCATACTGTGCAACCACCTAGGCTGCAGCAAGGAACTTGACAGGAAGGAGAACAGATTCGTTGATTAAGCAGGGCCAAATAAACTTTTATGGTAAAAGTAACAATTGAAAATGCAAAAGCTTTTGAAAATATATTTGCATTTAGTTTTAAAACGTACAAGATACTAAACATATTCAGAAAATTTCATTTGCTCAGTACAAAAACTGTTATTTCTTGATGGTTAAGTAACATAATTGGTACAAGTGCCCGCATCATGGCGGTCATTAGTTCTGTTGCCTAGCAACTGAGGGGACCAGAACAGATCTGCAGTCAATGTGGTTAGATTTGAAATTGAATACCTCCTATTCTACTAGCTGTGGATAGTAAGTTGCCTAGGAGAGAGGTTCTGACTGTGCAAGCTAATTTATATTTGCAGAATGGTTGCACAAAACGGACATAACAATTACAATGTTACTGGCATGCTCCCCATCTTGCCATGTGGATTGCCGCTAAATCAGCCGTTTGAATTTGACCGCTTAAAATTATGGTGATGTAAATGCTAGGCCTTTTGATTCGCGCGTATTAAGCCACACCGCGATCAACGAATTTCCGGCTTTCTTTCAGCTCTTATTTAAATTGATTAATTTGGTTTCTTTCAAGATAAATGTCCACTAAAAATATCATGGTATAAAATAATAAATACTAAGAGTGGTCATTCGCGCGTTACACGTTTCCTATGTGGAAACCTTTTGACCGCTTTGCGGTTTGTGACTTTTCGGTCACAATAATTTCCTTCCAACCTAAATTCATCCCTCATGTTGATTTGTATAAATACTATATATTGTGTACCCTTCCCCCTCTGTAATTTTAACAAATGCTGATTGAACATTTCATTAGCTTCTAATCAAGGATAGCTCCAATCGAAGGTGCTCTCCTTCCTGAAGCGACGCATCCGTGAATACGTCGTTTCAAACATTCACGCATGCGCATTTCAGTAAGTTATATTCAGTCAAAAGTGCCGTGATGCCGTGTTTTTATTACTTTAGAAAATTTCTTAACTAAAACAGTTGATTGTCCTCAATGAGCTCTCTCCTGACTGTGACATAACATCGAATCCAAGAAAGCTTCACATGCTGTCTCCTAACCCAAGTTTCTTCATCTTTCAACGTATTCGAAGTTTTGATGTATATTAAGCTGAAAGCACTCTAAGACTATGCATTATTTGATCCATAAGTCCTTGCCCCTACTTCTTTTGTAGTAAGAGAAAAAATGGGCACAGTTGCATGTAGATCTCTATATCATGCATTAATGCTTGTCTAAAGGAGTTGTGATGAGTCTTCACCTCGACGCAACGAAAGTGTTGCAAGGCATTAACTTGGCAGCATACAAGATTTGCTCTTGGGGTGGGATACACTGGGTTTACATTTTGGGGGTAGGATATATTTATATATATATATATGCAATTTGCTCTTTGGAGTAGGATATACAAGGTTTACCCTTTGAGGTTAGGATACATATATACAAAAAAATACATACAGGATTTGCTCTTTGAGGGTAGGGTCTACATGACCTGCTTTTTGGGGCAGGATATACAGGATTTACTCGTTGGGGTAGCATATACAAGATTTGCCCTTTCGGGAACGACTTACATGCAGGATCTGCTGTTTGGGGTTTGATATACAAGATATGCTGTGTGGGTAGAGTCATCTAGATTACCTGCCGGTGTGAAATTTGGATCGAGAATATAGCTTATTTGACTTGTTTTGGAGGATTCCGATAGTAGAGAATTGCCAACCTCCAATTAACACTTTCCTGCAGGTCTGTTCTAGACGCGCAATGCTGACAATTACTTTCATAAAATATATTATTCATGTAGGGCCGCTAAAATTTCCCTTAACAGTGAATAGTAGGACTGTAGCATATTTAGTGTGTAACCCATTTCAAATGTACCGTCAATTTTGGTTGACAGCCGTCATTTCTTAATAAATAAATAAAAAATTTTCAAGTGAAGTTATCTATGGTGCTTACACTCTAGGTTTATGTCAGTGTAGTTTTAGGCTTATCACACAACTGGATGGCCGGTTCATGTCTTGCATGGTGCATTCTCCAATGCAACGTCATGGAATTTCAAAGTTCTACATTCATCATGGTTTGGATGATTATGATTATTGCTGTTTTCATGTAAGTTTTCCAAACATCCCGTCGGCAGCTACGCATACAGAAGGGGGGTAAGGGAGGGGGCAGTATGCTGGTACAGGTAATCATTTTTCAAGAGTACGCAGTACTGAAAATAAAAATCTTTCAAAATTTTGCATAGTACGAAGTATGTAAAACAAGAGGGCTTCCAGTACGCCAGTACGGTAAATAAAAAGCCCCAGTACACCAGTACAGGAAACCCCTTGCTGACCCTCCATACAGTCCAAAGTTGTGAAACTATCAGCAAGCTGCTCCTTTTTGAAAGTATGACAAAAATGTAAATTCGGGAAGAGGGACTGTTCTTTTGGATAGATATTTGCGTGTTCTCTATGCTGTAATTTGTGTTTTAATGTGACAGAAAACACAGAAACTATGAAATTTGTCACTCGGATTGTCAAAAAAGTGGTATATTGCCATAGGTCAGCTTTGAAAAAAAAATGCATACTGGAAATTGACCACTGTTTTGGCGCCATGGTAATGGTTTATATTACTGCATGTATTCGGTGGTGCAGATTAAAATGACTTGTCGTCCACATCTTCTGAAGCCCTACAGCAGAACACCATAGGTTACATGTACAGTGGTGATTATGTACACCTATTTATTAGAGTTCATGTATTGTCCTTTACCACAAAAGGTCAACCGTGTAAACTAGTAAGCCAAACATGATCTTTTAGTTTGTATACATGAACAGAGTAAATATAGGTCTTGTGTTTACATGCAAGGTTCCTCATTACAATAATATTTCTTTCACAGAAATCACGACAATAGAATTCCTGGATAAATCAATAGTGATAACAAACGTCTGTACGACACTGAGAAAGGACACAGGTAAACATGGTTAAAAGCCTACATTAGCCCTTTGTAAAAGGAAACTAATTAATCAGTCAAAATCGGCAAATTAGCGTCTGTAACTTAATCTCATTTCAACACTGCACACAATACAGCCTTGGTTTATAGATATTAAGTCTGCGACCATTTAGCAATATGCCACAATGTAATTAGATTTGCTTTGGTCTTCTTGCTGAAAAATATATGGATGCTGACGTTTACCTGAAATCAGGTTTAACAAGACATTATAATTTAAACAGCCCTCTCCAATATGCGTTTGAGATACTGCATCAAAAAAAGGATTTAAATTACCGAAAAATTGAATGGCAAATTCATGTAAAATTTTAAAGATGATAGTACCTGGCTCTGTATTGTCATATAAATTACCGCAGTACCCTTTTAGAATCACATTCATAGGGTATGCACAATTTTGTTGGATTGACATTAATTGCACATTAATTATTTGGTATATTAACTTTACTCTTACAAATGAAAATGCATGTACTTGAGTTCACATACAAATTAACACTCTGTTAAACACATAAATATCGAGACATGCTTAGATGGCAAACATCAAAATTTTGTTCAACAGGGATAATAAATTAAGTCATACAAAAGAAAGTGTTACAGTTTTCATTAAATTGCGATAGCTTGCAAGCAATACTCTTTATTTCAATGGTGTGAGCAATGTTTGGGCGAAGTCACACAATCAGACAGATGTACATATACTTAAGTTTCTGTTTCAAAATGATTTTAGATACTTACCGCTGTAACTGGTCTATTGTATATGTGTATATATATATATATATATCATCATCATCATTATAGTCGTTGTCATCCCCATTGTCCATACTTGCCAATATCAATACATACATATATATTTCCTGAAGACACAAGATCTATCTACCGTACTTAAGGGGATTCTTCCCGATGGAGTCCACAAGATTAAAATAGAGTAATTGGAAGGGCTACAAACATAATATTCACGAATACGAACCAAAGAATTGATTTATGCACTAGAATTTCCACTCGTTGAGCACAATGTTAAATGAAAAATTCAGGTCTGTGACAAAAAAAATGACATTCTGCACAGTTGTTGAAATCCATGTGATTTCATTCCAAAATGATCGATGAAAACAAGTGGAATCAAAACTCCTGTATAAGACAACCCAGTGTCACCAGTGGGCACCATAAGGTGAACAACTTCAATTGCTCTAATTGCGTGTATTGTTTTTTATCTTCATAACCGTGTAAGTACTTCTGCTTTGGAAAACCTGACAGGTGGGAGGCTGATCTCCACCTCAGCACATTGTATCCCGGCATCAATGATTGATAACCATGGTACACCATCTTGTCTCCGCTTCCATGCCATTTGATTCCCGTCCCTCCGCACCGGCACACTCGCTGTAGAAGCCAGACTTAATCGCTTTACGTTCATAACCCATTTGTCCACCTTTAGCGTTCCTTTGCCATTTATCAAAATACTGGCGTAAATTGCAGTCCAACAACGTCAGGGGCTTCCTCGTCCACATTAGGTGGTTGTGCACTTCTTTCAAGCCCTCACCCCAAAGTAGATAAATCATCAGCGTGCAATCAAATTGTTGTACAAACATTCTCGGCTCATCTGCTGGTGCAACAATAGTATAAATTTGATGAGCTGTAGGACCATACGATGCTCAGAATAAAGCATGTGGAGGGTGTTCGCAAAAGTGACTGACATTTCCTTGCATCAGCAGTTATCATATTTGAAAGTTTTGCGTGTCCGTATGTTTGTAGTTGTAAAATACTTTAGCCCGAACAAAGTACCGTGCATTTTACAAGCCCGTCCATGACAATATCTTCATGAAGCATGTGTCATTTCATTATTGAACCTGCAGGATCATAATTATAAAACGAATTGCTATCATTTACTAGCGTAAATTAACACTAAGTTAAATGGATTTTTCAACTGCAGCAAAACTATGACTAGATGTATCCAATTTTAGGACATTCCATTTAATTATATTATTTTACTATGAAGTATATTATGATAGAGTTGTATGTGGCTATATGTACTGCGGAATTAGTAACATGCATAATGGCAAGCCACTGAATTAGAGAATGCCTGAAGACTTCAAATTCATTATTTTCCTGTGGAAAAAAATGGAATAAATGACAGTGCATAAATGCTCCAGATATGCATAATATGCAGAAACAAATAACAATGAAAGTACATTAATTCAAAGATTATTTCTATCTCAAGACTGACAATAATCTTTCTGTTCAACTTAGGCTCATCAATCGGTTTACCTGCATTACCTGCACATAACAATAGCAATATCTATGAATTCAATATAACCTTTCCACTAAGGATTTTCAAATTTGAAAGCATTGAGTGCAGTCGAACAGAACATAAGCCCCGCCAGAAGATTAAGTGGTACGGCATGCTTTAGAGGATCTGAAAAACAAAGGTGGCAGTACGATTTCAAATAGGATCATAGGAAAGCCTGGCCACAAGTATCCCTGTCCCTTGTGACCAGGTTTCAAGTAAAGCTGGAATCATAAAAACGGTATATTGCCTTTTTTTAGCAGGCATTATATGACAATCCTGTATTTCTTGGATAGTGGTGACAGTAACATAAATCCATATTATTTTTAAGCACTTGGACAGAAACCACACATTAACATGTTATTAGCCACGAGATACAGTCCAACCTGCCATTGTAGAAACTACTCTGCGACAAACAACTGTCAAAAGGCCACAACAAAACTGTGAAAATCAATCTCCATGAAGTGGCTACTTTAACTTTCACCTCTCACTTTCTGGAAGCAGCACTTAAGAAAGGTTTGACTGTACATTTCACTTGATGCTGTGGTGAAAACCATAGGTGGTCGAAGAATTGCTTCGACAATTTACGGCTACACTTATACAAGAAAACATACCTATCGAGTAAAAACAACCACTTTGCATCATTACTTACATTCGCAGCATTAACACTAAATTACGAATTAAGCCTGGCTTTATTGAATTAGACATGCCAAATTGTCTATATAGCAGCCAAAGTAGCTCTACGAACACTTTAATGAATGTTAATCTGTTGACAACACAATTATGCCACTTTTCGTCAAACATTTTGCTCATAGATAATTCTTCAATTTTGCACAAAGCTGCTTTAGATAGAACTAAACATCGCTGCCTGTCAATAAGTCTGTGCTGAAATGCTTATCAGGTGCACAAGATAAACATAAAAGTGCCCCTTTGTCAGCATAACTCACTCCTTGCTGTCAAGCAAACAAATAAAACTGTCACATCAAATTTTTTTCTTCCCAAATCTCAGCAACGTAATCTGGATCATGTACCGATCTTGGTAACGTAATTTCTGCACCATTTAAAAGAACAATTTGCCACAGGCACATTAACGGTTGTATTTTTAATCGATCAATAAGCACTTGTGTGATTTACAACACAAGATGAAGTAATAAAACTTGATTGGAGAATTCTAGTGTAAACCTGCTTGCAGGGCTGGGACACCATTTGCGTTCAGTACCTACTTTTGACAATCTAATAGATATATCAAGTGTTTGGCATGGGGCTGATCGTGTGTGCTCTCGGCTGCCAAGTCTTGTTTTCCTGTCCATTCTTAACTGCTTATACATTGTTTTCCTTTGTACTGTTGGTTTGTACAAAATGTAAATAATGCTACAATGCATGTGAAAAGCCATGAAATGAAATATAAATGCATGTAATTACTACAGCATTACACACAATTATGCCAATGAATGTCATAATAGTCATAATAGTGAAAGTTTCACATCAATTTCAGTTGTCATTTAAACTTCCAATACAGTTTGGAGATTTACCTAATTAGCAATCTAATCTAATTTCATTTTGCATTGGTGATGCGAGTTAAACTTTGTGGGTTTCCTTATTTGGATTGCACTGCCATATTTCCTGGGCTTCATGTACATTTGTTATAAGCTTTACGTCTGAAGCGCCCATACTCTTTACAGACAAAGGTCTGGTCATTACCTTTATTCATGTGCAATGTTTATAGGATACAAACTTAATTCTGTAGTAATAACTTGCAACAACTAAACAAGAAAACATTAACATATTCCAAACACAGGTGGTAAATGTCTTGGTCAGTCGTGAGAATTGCTCGTAAAAGCAAGAACACTTATCTTTACCGAGACTTGTTGGAACTTGATTCCAAAGACACTGTCAGTGGTTGCCGGGGGCCAATGAACTTCCTCATATCAGATCACTTTATTGAGTTTTTGACACTTCAGTCTATTGACATAAATCTAAAAACATACTGCTGCTCTCCCTGTTATAGACTGCTCCTCATCTCCCTTTAGTAGATTGCTGCTAATTTCTCTTGTTTTATTGTATAGATTGCTGCTGATGCCCCCCCCCCTCATCAATTGCGACTGATCTCCCTGTTAAAGGTCACTGATGATCAGCCTTTTAAAGATTACAGCAAATATCTCTTTCATAGATACCCCTGGTCCCCCTTTTCTGAATTCTACACATGCCTTCCAAAGATCTTACCACATCACTTAATCAGTGGATGAAGACAAAGATCAAAGCAACATACATGTACATTTTACAAATTATTCTTATGGTTTTCAAACTATATACTGAAACAGATAGTAGCCTTTAAAAGCTGTAACTGCCCTTCTGAAGTATGTCATGGACAAGATCAAACTGGCTTTCAAAAATGTTACCACTCTCATTAAATACTGTTTATGAAAAGGATTACGGTTGCCATTAAAAATGATACCACTTGCAATCATTGAAATTTTTATACTGGTTTTCATGACAGTTTTATTAGGAAAATGATAAATGAATGAGGCATTTTTCCTACTATGCCTTTTCATTATTAGACATAATCATGATAACAGTGCTTTATATCCATTGAGGTAGCATGTACATGATTATAGTTGTCTAAAATACTGAATAGCCATGTATTATATTGTGTCTATACACAGACAATCATTGGAATTTTCATACTGGTTTTCTTGGCAGTTTTATTACGAAAATAATAAATGGCCAAGGCATTTTTCCTAATATGCCTTCTCATTATTAGACATGGTGTTTTATATCCATTGCGGTAGCATACATATGATCATAGTTGTCTTAGATACTGGATAGCCATGTATTATATTGTATCTATACACAGACACAAGTTGAGTGAGTCATGTACTATTTCATAAGAAAAGACCATTCAATATCAAGCATGGACCAATTTGCAAAATGTGCTCAACTTCCCTGTCAATTTCTTGACAATACTGTGGATACTCTCAGCCTTGAATCCTTGTATTGCTGATTATTTTGCCTACGCATGGAAAACTCTAACATAAACGTTAACGATTTAACACCATGATATAAACAATCCACTGGAGATGTATATTAGTGTTGCACAGATAGTACATATAGTAATATCAATGGCAGCATCTGCACATATTTTATAGCCTGGTTGGTGAAACATACCATTATTTTAATGGCATTCTGTCAAATGAATTGTTTATGTTAATGGTATTTATGTGCCATACACATTGTAATGGCAATAAACAAAGAAGTGTGCAGCCAATACTTTCATGAACTGTTTAATGACAAAAATCCATTAAAGAAAAGTGTATGAACATAAAAATAGTTAATTTATAATCTTTTGATGAATATTTTGAGCCACAATGGCAAAATAACAATCAATGAATTTATTCCAACCATCATCATTTTCATTTCAACATTTTCCACCTGGTTTTTATTACTCTAAGACAGGTATGTATTAGTGCAACAGTAATTTCCACACACACATTCTCCAAGTTGTATGTTAAATAGCTGTGGTCATCTGGGACTTTCTATATTGCTATTTCTGCTTCATGCAGACTTTTATGATACATTTACTGAAAATGCTTGCTAAAGTTTCAACATGAGAGAAAAAGATGATACATACTTAAAATGTAACTTTTAAACCAGTTGGTCTGAAAAAGACATTGACATAGTATCAGCTGATATACAACGTACCTTTTTTAAGAGCTTGAATATCAAGTATCTACAGTACTATAATGAGGATTCAATAAGAAGCGTAGGTACGTCAAGGTGAAAATACAATATAGTTCAAACATGCATGGGAATAGTGAGGGTCCCTTGCATATAATTTGAGCTAACTTTCCCCAACTGTTCTTGTGATATGATGCTGACCTGGAACTTGTGAACAGATACAAAGGAGAATAAATTGTGTGGAAGCCATGAAACCTCCTGTCTTGAAACTACATGTAGATGTGTGATGATAAATATTGAAAACAAGCCAACTCTATGTTATTACAAATCAAATATCCTGTCAGAACAAGATTATCACCACTCTCATTCCAGAGAGATGGGTCAAAAGGCTGTACAATCGGTCACACAGACAGTTAACATTTTGCCCTTGACTCCCTTTATTATTAATCTGTCACTCAAATCTATTCATGGTGTTTGTTCCGGATTAAAAAGAGTGGTGCACATGCCATTCTTCAATAATACAAATGGCATCACATATTGTACAATAAATTACACTTCTGAATGCTTCATTCATAAAACATGCATTATAATTTACCCTGTCAGCAAATGTGTTACACAGGAAAGTATTTCTCAGGTCTGCGTCTTTTTGTCATGATGAATCTGCTGTCTGCCTGTCAATTTTTCAAATTTACATCTTGAAAGTGTGTCCTGATAAAATCCATTTCCAGCAAATGAGTATGAAATGGGTGTTCAAGTGTCTACAAAAGTACATTTTAATCTTGACTTGTACCAATGACTGGTCCCTTATCATAGTAACCATGTATAATGCTTTCCATTCTTTGCCCCACTAGCTATAATGCCTTTTGGGATGGTCTGCTCCTTGAGAATAATGGCCAATGTATCATGGCCACTGCCACAAGACTGGGCACAATTTCTCTTGCCCTTGCTATAATAAGGTTTTAATATGACCATGGGTCTGGAAATTGCAGCAGGCAACTTCGTCTTTGAGGTCATCCCAATGTTACATTCGACAGCCCCATTATCCAATTCTCTGCTCCAACTTAACTCATTCTATTCAAAACTCAAAGCCTTGGTAAGTGTTTTGTAAGTCCAGTTTCACCAACAGCATGACAAGGATGACAGAAGGCATGGACCTGAACTCAGACAACTGGATGGCTATAAGTACTGGTGACAAAGACTGATGACTTAGCCTAGGCATGTGGGAATTTGAATGAAAGCTTTCCTTCTTAGGAGCTTTACTATGCTATTGTTTTAAGTTCAGTTTTGCATGTGCATGTAGAAATATCTGTGCACCAGTAGGAGATGAGTTAATAGATTTTAGCTTCACTGATTAATTGCTGTGCTGTGTAGGAAACTGCCCATCACTGACACTAGTTCTGCCTAATTACTACTTATCTTGTACATCTCTAAAATTCGCATGGAAACAGTTTTTTTTTTTTTTACCTCTGAAACTTTTTGCTTTTGATCAAGCCCTTTCTTTAGATCCAAGGGACAACAATGTTTTATTCATGTTAGATATCAGGTCAGGTCATCATTTAAGCGTTATTTGTAGATTGTTGTCTTGTTGTTGTAGACTGAGTACATGCACATCTATCACAGCACTCCTCAACAAAGGTGATGCTGCATAGGCAGACATGTATCAATTAAGCATACTTAGTGTCTTCTTCAAAGCCTTTCTACACACTTAAACACTAATTCACATTTCACAAGCAGTCTTTCACAGTTTAGAATGAATATTTACTTCAATTAAGCACTTTAAGCTAAATACCAATTCTCGATCTTGATCACGGAAAGCAACCTTCCTGTTCTCTGGTCAAATGAATGGAAGAGGCTATACACACCAACAGTGCTGTGCACAGCAGCCAATTCACCTGATAATCTACAGAATAGCAGTTTTGAGGAGATGCTTTGGCAAACATATGAAATTTTTAGTAATTTCAGTGTTAGTAAGTATACTTACCTCTCGACCATCTTTGCCAAGACCTCTATGTCTGGGCAAATCACCGGTTCCTCTTGGACCCAGTTGTGACTCCTGGTGCTTCCTTTGTACTTCCTTCCTCCTTGATGAGTGGTCAGTTGACATCAACTGTGTGAAAGAAGTGGGGTGGTTGGGTGGGCTTCTCTGGTAGTTCAGAGGTAAGCATACTTATAAATACTGAAATTATTAAAAAATTTCAGGTATTAGCTACATAAAGATATGCCTTGACCACCACTGCTGACATGCAAATGCATTGGAGGAGGGTGTAATGTTACTGACATATTGACCATATAAAACCGCCAGGACTGACAGCCGGGGGGGGGGACCATAGGTCCGGACGAGGAGAAGCGCGCAGATAAGCCAATTGCCAGGTACACATGAATGTGAATGGCACTCTGGTGAACACCAGACATGCTGTGGCAAGGCTGAATGGGAGTGCCCTGAACTGGTAGAACTGGCCCAAAAATACAAACTGCAGATACTTCCTTAAAGTCTCAGCAATTGGCATGTAGAAGAACTCGTCCTTGGGATCCAAGGAAGTCATCCATTCTAGCTGCCATAGGGCCACTGCCACTGACTAGGAGGTCTCCATCTTCAAGGACGGGACCTCTAAGTATGTGTTAAGCATTGACAGGTCTATGACCAGCACCAACCTTGGGGCAGCTTGGGCACAAGGAAAAGTAGGTTGTAGAACCTGGGCAAACCGGGATCCACCACCCGCTCTGTTGTGCCTTTGCTCTGAAGTTTTTCCACTGCCTCTAGAAATGCTGATGCTTCGGGTTCCTGGGTGGGAGGTGTGAACCACTTGGGTTTGTGGCACAAAAGAGGCCTGTCTTTGCTGAATGGCAGTGAACAGCCGTGTCTCTGGGCATTCAGGATGAACAAGTCATCTGTAATGGACTGAACACAAAAGGCAGAAGGACACCATCGACAGGGCGCTCTGAGACATCTGGAGCAATGGGGGAGGGCAGCCCTGAGACTGGGGGGGGGGGGGGGTCCAGAAAGCAAGAGTGCGAAGCTTTAAAGCTTGCCCCACTTCTTTGAATTAGCAAACCACTTGCCCTTCTCTGATCACTTTCCACTTTTCCTGGGACTGCACAACAGTGAAAAGCTGGCATGGGTTGGAAGGCGTGGGGGTACAGTCTGAGAGCCATGCATTGGGGCGGTGGCAGAGGAAGAGAGTGAACAACGGAATTGATCAATGCCTTGGTCCATGTTTGCACTGCAGAGCTAACCTAAAGGTCCTGCATCTGCTGAACAACATCCACCATCCCTCCTCCAAACAAAATGCAGGAGAAGAGGGACCAGTTCCCACTCTGCAAAAGGTCGGGTCAGGCAACTGCTGATCCTGTAGGTATATGTCTCTACATAACAAATGCAGGTTTGCCTTAAGCATACAGGCCATCCTAACCTGGTAATCAATCACTCATGTGAACAAATACACAAACAGTGACACCTGGTCGATGCAGTGCTGCATTGCCTCTGTGATCTGGGCAGGGCACTGAAGGTCCTCCAAGGGAAACCTCAAGGCAGGCATAAAAATGTCACTATAAGACTACATCAGGTCAGAGGCCCTGGCATCTTCTTTTAGTCTCTTGAAGGCCTTGACAGACACTGAGATGGACTTCAGCTGCGAAGAATAAAATTCCTCCCAGTCCAAGTGTATTGGGACTGGATGTGAGGAAATTATCCGGTGTAGAGTACAATTTCCTCTGAATGTTCGGCTGGGGAGAAGTCACCTTTGGTGGAGATAACCAGCCATTGGGGCCTTCATGGGAACCCGAGTGCCTCGTATTTGGCAGTAAGCTGGTTGTAGAACTCAGAGGGTAAGAAGATGGGGGTCCTATGACGCATGTTCTCCAAGGACAAGCCCAGGTCTGACATTGCAACAGCCCCGTGCTTCTCCTCCACTGTGGGGATGACTGCCTCCTCACCCACCAAGGTCTGAATGAGGGGCACAGCTAGAATGGTATCCATGGAGGCAGAGACAGGTTCCAGCCACGCCATGGATGCCATGGAGCTTGACCCCTTAGAGTGACAGCAATGGCTTGAGGGCTGGCTGGAAGCCCATGGCTAGCACCTGCTGTTCAACTCATCCAACAGCAGGACCTCATCCTCCACATCAGTGCTGATGTCATAAGACTTGGCAACCCGTAGTGGGGCACGAATGACCAAACCCTAATCAAACAGCAGTTCTTCCATTAGCAATGGAGTAACCACTTGTGACAGAAGCATGTCTTCCATCACCAAGCCTTGGGATGGGGTGGCAACAACTTCTGCGAAAATCATCACCACTTCAGTTGCTGCTTGCATCTGCTCTTCCCAGGTTGGACTTCCGGGAGACTTTTCGCAGGGGCCACAACTGCCTCCTACTCTGAAGTCTGTTGGCCAAAGGACACCTGTTTGACTTATGAGAACTCCAGAGTCTTTGGAAGGCTGAGTGCTGGCTCTACAGCTGCTGCTGAACTGTAGTCTGCTGGCCAGAGTGAGCCTGCTGCAGCTGCGAGAGCTCTTGAGCCTGAGGGTTGAGGGAAAGCCAATTGAATATGGGGGCAGCAAGCTGCTTATCCATGTAGGGCTGCTCACGCATGGCAAAGTGTTGGCAGGGACTGATACAGACAGGGTCTCCTCCTGCAACTGCTGCTCCTCAAGAAGCTTGATCTCCACTTTCCTCTCAAAAGAGGGAGGCAGAGTGACAGGCTCAAACTCAGGGCACAGTGGAACCACTAGTGGCTTTGTCCAGGATGAACCTGGGGAGCAGCCCGCAGGGTCCACACATTGGCTGAAGGAACCAGAGATGGCACTTGGGTCACAAAGTGGCTGCCACTGCAGGAGCCGAAGGCTCACTACAGGTGGAGGACACCACCACAGACTTTGGTACCCTCTTCTATACTCCAACAGCCTGATCTTTCAACCTGAGCTCTTGGACCTGGGAGCTTGGGAGTTCCGTTGGGGCTGTGGTGTTCTGGGACATCTGGACTCTCGACCTGAGTGCTTGGGAAATAGGCCAGGGTTCTGGGAAGCCCTAACAAGAACCCAGAGGTTTCCATCCCAGCTTTACAATTTGGCCTTGTAGGACGCAGTGCACTTGGACCAGGGGGACTGAGATCTCCACAGATCCAACTTGCACTTTGCCTGCCTCTTCAGACAGGACCCCAAAAGTGGTGGGCTGAGAGGAGGGAATCAGTGCCCTGAGCATCTCTGCTGTGTTCCTAGCCAAAGACCAAGGTGAGGACAAGCCTCAGGTCAGTGGCTAAAGGAGCACTGGCAATCGACTGTGCCCTTAAATAGCTGGGCACTCATGATAACCGCGAGGTTTTACCTTGTCTCCCAGCTTGCGACTACGTCACCATCTCTCCTTAATCCCCTGTGGGGTTTGAGATGTTGAGACGGCAACCACCTAAGCATGTGAGCGAGCCTCATGGGCTCGACTTCGATTCTCTAGTGGAGTCACAGGAGGGGACTCAACCGAATCAGAGTCCAAGGCCCATTGTTTGGCAGCAACAGTTTGCTGCGTACATCTAGCTTTATGGCTCCTCTACCCAGCCTGCTGTTAGAGCAGCCACTTGTCCTCTCCCCAGTCAACACAAAACTTGCAACTTGTCTAACCAGAGCAAAGATAGCCAACTTGCTGACAACAACCACAGCAATGCTCATGATCATCCCAAGCAGCCACAAATTAGTTCCGTGAATCCATCTTGTGGCCTTTTCCTAACAAGGGACAGTTCAAAGAGGTCATGGGATCAATGGCAGCGATTGCCAGATAGGCACTGTCCTCCTGCTCTCTGCGATCTGATAGTCAAGATGCTATCTTAAAAAACTCTGGGTCAAGCCAAAACAACCAGCTCTACTTCAAAGTTTTCACAGGTATCTGTAGATCAAACACAAGCTATCCTAGCCTTTGAAGAGTCCTGAACCACTCAGAAAAGATTTTTAACAGAAGGAAACGTGCTTGAAGCAATAAATGGTGTTTGTGAACAAAGTTCATAGAGCTTTCAAATCAAATACGACCACGCCGTTAGGCGCCCAAGGAGGAAGGAATTGCAAGGAGAGGATCCTCACCAGAAATCACTACCGGGCCCAAGAGGAACCAAGAGATGGCACCGCAGGAAAGTCAGGACTTTGGCAACAATCAATTGAGTGAACCCAACTCGATTGTGTCAGGCAATTTGCCCACACATGGAGGTCTTGGCAATGGTGGCTGAGAGGTAGTGTTATGTAACTAATACTTAGGTTTTGTGTTGCATAAATCTGTAAAAATGGTCTAGAATGTGGCATGGCCCTGGAACAAATTCGTTCAGTGGATATGCACAACACAGAGCTAAAACTGGGAAAATTTATCATAATTTACATATTTTTAGTGATACTTAGCTAACCTATCTACTAGAATTGGTACCATCTCTGAGAGATTGTATCCACTCCAAAACTCTATCACATCAAATAGCATTTCTCTTTACAGGACGCCATGTGGCACCCTCTACTGGTGCCCAGTTCCTGACCTCTGGTATTCACTAATCACATCAATCAACAACATCAGGGACTCATATCTGTGACATCGCTACAATGAAACAGACCCCAGGGGAAATGATAGCCAGAGGATCCTGAACTACATGATGGCTTATACACTGAGCATGTAGGAATGCTTTTAAAAGCAACAAGTTGTCCCTCAACATAGGACAGGTCCCTCAGGTAAAAGTAGGAAGAAGTATTGTGTGACATTCATCAACATGCCACCATTATGTTGCCCAAGATGACCTGCTTTGGCACATCCCAGGAGGAGGTGATGGCTCTGACCTCATAAGCTCTGATTTGGTGGAATTGTTTGAGCTTCAGGATTATGTCAGTTGCTAAGTAGGCCAGCTTGATAGCCTTGGTGACCCAGAGATAGCACTTGCACAGATTCCTGGTAAACCTGACAAAACCAAAGTCTTTTTCTATAAATAGTTTTCTGTAAACTGTGTAGGAATAATGGGCATCTACCTTTCCTGATGGGATCTGTTCTTTTTAAATAAAGCTTAAGTGTACTAACTGGACAAAGCGAACATATCAGGAACCTGCTGATCCAATTGGGCAGACAGAGCCTTGATGGAAAATCCATAAAGGCAGTTGGTGATCAGCCGAGCAACAGCATGTGTTTTACAAACAAAAAGTTAGGCTTCATAAGCACTTCTGTTCAGTTCCCAAGGTACACTTGGAATGGCTGAGGGCATGTATTTCATCTGTTCTGGCCCCATAGAGAACCACTGATAGGTCCTATTGAGAGAAAACATTGATCTCACCTGTCTGTCTACTTAAAAGGTCTAAATATGCCAAGATGGAACCATGCATGAGCTGATACATCTACTACCCCTTTCAAATCTAAGAAGGAAGAGATCACAGACCTTTAGGCCACTATGGCACAAACCTCCAAACCTTGATAAAAAGATACATAATTTGGCAGCTGGTAAATGCATTTCCCATTTTTGGCTGGGTAATTTGTGCCGAAGGTTGCTGGTTTGAGATACTATGTACAGTCCCCGATCTGGCACAACTCTGAATACAGTACTTGTACTGGGCAAATTACAATGAACTGGGCCATTTTAATTATGGCATTCATGCATACCGGCCTCCATTGAGCCATTCTTTTTTAAGAATGGGGATTTGGTGCAGTTGGTATGTGTGTCTCCCATTTTCAGCCAGGTGATTGGTGTCAAAGGGTGCGTGTTCGAGACCAGGCCATTCCATGGTCACAAAACATTATGTATTTTCGCTGCTCCTTTAATGCTGGTGGACCTACATGTAGTATGTACAGTCACCTATCTGGGACAACTCCAAATACAGTACTTGTGCTGGGCAACTTCCAATGAACTGGGCCATGTTGATTATGGCATTCGCGCATACCAGTCTCCATTGAACAATTCTTTTTAAGAATGGGGATTTTGGTGCGGTTGGTATGTGAGTTTCCCATTTTCAGCTGGGTGATTGGTGCTGAACATTGCGTGTTCTAGACCCGGCCATTCTGTGGTCACAATACATAATGTATTTTCAGTGCTCCTTTCATGCTGGTTGACTGACTATGTACAGTCCCCGATCTGGGACAACTCCGAATACAGTACAGTTTAGGGCTTTGCCTCTGTAGATATTAATACTGCCCAGTATAAAATGTTCCTGTATGAATCTGAATGAGTTGTTTGCATCTCTCACATTCCTTGACTTGAATAAAATGTCACTAACTAGCCAGTATCTGTGATTCTCATAAATAGTAAAGTACAATCCTTTATGTTCTACATTGAATAAATGGTGTCTGTCTTGTTTTGCATTACCCTAAAAATGCCTACCAATACTTCTTATAAATATTTTCTTCCCAGAATGTTGGAAAATGCCAAGGTATTTAAGTCCCCAATCCATACCTAGGCATTTCTCAGCAAAAATGCCAAGGAATGCTGAGATGCTTTTCACTTTAGACAATATCTTGGCATTTCATGCCAAGAAACGCTGAGGTAAGGTTAAGGGTGAAAGGTACCTCAATGTTTCTTGGCATTTTTGCTGAGAAACATTGAGGGGAGAGTAGCATAGCAGCAGACAGAGAGATGCTGAGAAAGGATTTTTGTGCAACTTTCCTCAGTATTTCTTTGCAAAAAGCGCGGACCATGGCACTTTCTCAGCATTTCGGCTCTCCTGGTGTACCTAGTCCCTTGGTGGTGAAGTGTCCCATGCAAATGGCGGGTCTTGTAATGGAAACTAAACCCAGTTCCTTGAAATGATGCTGCCTCAAGCTGGTGGTTGTGTAGGGTACCATGATGGAGATGGGCCCAGTGATGGAGAACATACTTTGCCTAATACAGGGGGAAAGCTCCACAATGGAGAAGTGAACCAAACTGGTCTTTGAAACTTCTTGCCCATCAGGCAGTGCCTATGGTACCCTGCAGGTAGTTGGTTTTGATGGGGCGAAGGTGGGGCAGGTACAGCATGTACAGGGTGACACGGTGAAAGGGAGTGTCAGACTGGGATCTGGTCCACTTCTTCCTGTTCTTCTTATGTCAGTGATGGTGACAGTGCTCCTTCCCTTTAATCTTCTCCCCGGACTGTGTTGCCCTGAAGAAGCTGCCAGGATTGCCAGAGAAGCCAAAGACAGCGATAGATGAGGGCAAGAACCATCGGAGGCTGAGCGTGGGCTGTAAGCAGTTCCTTACCCTGCAGTAAAGCCTGCAGCTGTGAGAAAACTCCTGGCAACTGCTGGTAGGCTTCTGCCACCAAAGCCTGGATTGCCACCTCATTAAAGAAGGCACTGGGGCTACTGATGCAGAGGCCCATGAGCCCGGTACTGTGGTAGAGATCACAGACTGTTCAAATCTGGCTCCACACGTAGCGATACATGATACTGAACTCTAGCACTGAGCAGTGATGGCAGTAGCTGGTCAGATGGAGGCTGTACTGGTAGCACTGATAACAGTACTTGTCCGTAGAGTGACTGTACTCACTCTGCAGTGGGCCATGCCACTCGAACCGTCAACATGTAGCTCAGTCATGATCTCATGGAAAGTATTCTACCGCTGGCTGTAGCTGAGATAGCATGAAAAACTGTTACAGGTGTGATGACGGTACCAGTACTTGATGGGTCTGTGTGGATTGCTTAGCAGGCACCAGTGATAGTGGCTGGACTTGCAAAGAGGAACTGCATGGCGATGGCAACCATTGGTCTGGAGGAGGCTGCTACATTGGTATATACACTAGGAGACTGGGACAGTATCCATGACCATGACTAAGCATGTAGCTGGAGATTAAACCTTTCGCCCTCAAACCAGCCAAAACCGGCTGGTGGTCAAATGGCGTCTGCTTCAGTGTTTTTAACTGATTTCAACAGCAATGAAAAATAAATTTGATGGAGAATTGAAGATGAGACCTGTCAAGACAACATGACCCAGGTCAACAGCTTTCTTCGGCATGGGTTGGGCACTATGTTGAGGAAAGCTGTTGACTCAGTCTTAATTCAAGGGGGAAAGGGTTAAGTGGGACCATGAGGCCTTCCTTCTGTTCCTAAGTTCTACCCTGAAATCTATACCCTTTTGACCTTGTCCCAAAACTCCTCGGGCCAGGACATGCAGACATCACAAGGCTCTCCCCATTGTACCTGGCCCCTCTAATTATAATGGACTGTAGGCCATGACAGCAGTGGCTGTGGTTATTCCAACTTCCCAGAGCATGTGCCCTGGTGTCCCTCTTGCCAAAGCTATCATGTGACACCATCTCGAAAATCAACAAAGAGTTGGGAATTGCACCAATGGAGAAAGGCATGATTTTAACTACTAAATGAGGGGTTTTGTACCTCTACCTTGCTGATATGAGAAATGACAAAACAGTGTAAAAATATTTACGGAGTAGAACACAACATTGATGCAAAACAGTCAAAGAGAGAAAACTGGTGTGATTGGTAAATATAAGAGGGCAGGCACTGGGTGTGGTGCCAGGGTCAGCCAGTAGAGGGCTCCACATGGCCTTCAGTCCAGAGGAACATATCAAGAGAAATGTTTTCTGATAGGAAAGTTTTGGAGTGGATATGATCTCAGAGAGATCATACCAACTGTCATGGAATGGTCATGTATTATGACACAAATATACCAATCTTTCAACTGCACTGTCTTAGAGTTACATGTGTATATCTATTAGCTGAAAAGTAGCATCTTCCCACAATAGAATCAGTCACATATAATGACTTTAGAATACAAATAACTCAACTTGGAAGGTACTTGTGTATGGAAATGCTACTTAACCCCTACTTGATGGTTGCAACATACTAAAAGTTTGTGCAAGTCCCATCCTGACCCTTTCAAATGCCAGCTTGCGTGTAGGCAATGTACATGTACTTGCTCCATTCCCTGATGTTTACTTATGTTCATCAATACATGTAGATCTGATAAGGAGTTGAAGGCAGGCTGCTGGCTGGCATCACATCTGGCACACAATTAAAATGCACTGTTCACTTGGATTCTTGCTATTACTATTATTTGTCAGACTAGAAGTTACTGAATTTTGCAAGAAAATTAAATGTCTCCAGGTTGAAATATTGTCTGTGAAGGAGATAACTGATAATCTCATTGGACAGAAACCCAATTTACGTTTTTGATCAGGTGACCTTAAGAATAAGATCAAGGAGACCTTGATGCAATCCCAAATTATATACATGTATCACCTAGAAACATAATCTTACCAAGTCTGAAGTTTTCTAAGTTGTTTATAAGTCATCCCAAGGAAACTGATTTCTCATTAGTGATCCTTTGACCTTGAGAATAGGGTCAAGGCAACCCAAATAAAATGTCAACCCAAACTAGGTCTCACTCAGAAACATAAGGCCATCAAGTTTCATAACATTTGTTTGTTAAGTTCTTTAGTGGTTATCACACTGAAAAACAAAAATCCCTTAAGTGACCCTGTGACTTCAAAAATTATGTCAAGGTCAAGGTGATGCAGTTATAATCCTACTCTGGGTCTCAACTAAATAAATAATTATATCAAGTTTCATCAAGTTCTGTACAGTTTGTTACCTATCACATGGAAACATATTTCACATGACATGTTTGTGTGACCTTTAAATTAGGTCAAGGTCCCTGAGATACTCTCCCTACCTTGTTCTCACCCAGATATATAATCCAACCAAGTGTCATGAAGTCCTGTTCACTTCCTCCACAGTCATCACATGAAAAGTGTAAGTGTAAGTGACCCTGGGACCTTGACAATTAGGTCAAAGTCACCCGGATGCAAACTTAATATAGATCAAAACCAGATGCACAAGTTTCACCTAATTTATATTCTTCAGTAGTTATGATGCAGAAAGTTATTTAAAATAATTGGCCCTGTGACCTAATCAATTAGATCAAGGTCACCTAAAACATAATCCCAACATAGGTCTTATGTAGACACATATTCCTACCAAGTTTCATGTGAGTTTTATTGAGTTCTTGAGTTCTTCAAGACTTATCCCATGGAAAGCAAAAGTGTTGGGGAAATAGACGAAGAAAAAGAAGCAGAGAAAACATTGGAAATGGACACTAAAACAGTATGCTACCTTTGTTCAATTGGGGACATATAATTAGTTTTGAAACTTTTTTTATTATTGACAGGGGGCCCCACAGAGAATTATCTCTTATGTATACAACACAGGGTTCGTGCTCTGAGTTTTAATAGGACATCACCAGCATGTTTCCTTGTGGTCTAAAAATCAGCTGTTGACATAATGCATGCTATTTTGATTGCTTTCTTCTTAGCATTTTTTGAAAACATTTTCCAGACATTTTATAACTGACAAGCTTTTGATAATTTTATACCCAATTTAAAGGTTTAATTTTAGCAGCAAAAAACTACCCATTGTTTTTTCACTTTTTTTCTATTGTACCTTTTTTGGTGTTTCTTGTAGCAAAACAAGAGGCCCATGGGCCTAACACTCTGCTGACAAAATCTGATACCCATTACCACAAGATTCATTTCTTGAAGTGCATTTCCCCCCATCAACCTGAGAAATTGGTCAAGCTCATTCAAATGATGCAACAACCAACTTCCACATGTACACACATTTGCGGTACATTTGGCATTGTTTTCCATATTCTTTGTCAAAATACTGGATTTAGAGTTCTTTTCTTAAATACTTAATGACCTTGCAAAATAGGTCAAGATCACACAACTTATTACAATATTTGACCATCGGTCTAATACATGTACATATTTAGTGGAAGTTCGGCCATTCCAGCTCAATTTAGCATGCCATGGGCATCACAATTAAATAATTTCCTGATATGCATTCTCTCTATGAATTTGAGAAAGTAGGTCAAGGTCACCAATGTTATGCAATAACAAAATTCTAGATATTTGTGGGTCGTTTGGTATTGCTAGTGGTCTTATTTCTCAAAATGTAGAATTTAGCATGCTTCACTATGTTCTATATAGGTATGTCATCTTCAAAATTACTTCAATGTCATTCAAAATATGACCAATTTTGACCATTGCCCCAATGCACAGTTGGTGTAAATTTACAAGTTGCATCTCAATTCATAATCAAAATAATGAATTCAATGTGCTTTTCACACCTGAAAAGCTAGTTCCACTTCACACCACTGGTGGTGCTGCCAGGACTCCACCTCATAGACTTTTGTCTGTATAATGTTTCTGTTATGGTTACAAGTGCACATGTTCAGACATAATGACCATAAAAAAAAATAATTTCCTGAAATGTATACACTCCATAACCTTGAGAAACATGTCAATGTCATCCATACAAAGCAACATAAAACTTCTACATGTGATATACACTTGTGGTACATTAGTTATCATTAGCCTTATTCTTTCTCAACATACATGTATTAAATTTAATGTGTTTTCAACACCTTTTGGCCCACATCTTTTGTAATATTGTAGGTGGCACCACCAGTTTCCCTGTGTTTTTGTCTTAATGTCTGATTGACATTCCTACCAAGTTCCATGATGATTCAGGAAAAAACTCTTTGAAAAAAAGCATTCTTGATATTTTCATATTTTATTCCATTATACTACCACCAATATCAAACTCAACCTAGATTTTCACACACTTGATAAGTCTTGACAGTCACATGGGGTCATCTTGAAAACTGTGGACTGTAGCATGGCTAACAAGAAAAGTTTATGGATAAACAGATGGAGAGATGGATGTAAGTGATCACATGAGCTCTGTGTATCTTTGGTCAGCAGAGCTAAAACGCATATATAGATTCATAAAACCTGCTAAAGATTGTAAGAAATATAAGATCTAATCTGTAATATGTGATCTTTAACACATATGCAGAGGGCTATAGGTAAATACATGAATGCTTCTTTGAACTGAAACATATGAAGCATTTATGGACAATGGGGCAACTAACAGTTGCATTTTTCCCTCGCCTGAAGATACCTACCACCAACAAATGGCTCTACCTTCATGGCTATCGTCTGTGCTGTGTTCTTGTTGCTGCCAGCCCAGGAGTCGAAGTGCTGGAAAGCATTGGTGGCCTGTTCATACACCAACAGGCTCCTGTGGAAAACAAAACATATGTCAGTAAATAGGCAGTAACTTACTGATTGGTTCATCATGTTATATAATATCTCAAGGAATCTTGAACTAAACTCTCCTAGATCTACACAAATGCAAGTTCTTTCAGATCTCCAGGTAATATTAATTTGCAGTAAATTCATGCTACAGAGACTTTTTCGCTAGATAATAGGAAGTCTCAGTGGCAATTTCCAATCTGGATGACTAGTGCAAGACAAAACAACTGTAAATAGAGCAATGTAGTAAACATGGTGAAGAAAAAGTAAGGCTGTATCATAGGTTAATGACAGGGATATTCTGTTTGCACTGCCCTCTGGGAGCCAGTTTCACTGCTCCACAACCTGGTGTGGTGTTTAATCAATAAACTCATTAGATAACACACTACAGCAGTGAGGCATCATTCAACTCTAGTCAAAGCACTGGCTGTCAGTCTATAGGACCCTTCTCCAACAGCTGTGGGATAATCTACCGATTGGCATGCGGAGTGTCGCAGAAAAATAACAGTCAAACAAAAAGGTCCATCACTGTGAACCACGAGATTCTGCTGTGATGTACAGTACACAATGTTGGCTTGCTACCAAGAGAGATTGCATGAATAGTCACATCTGATCAAGCAAAATGGATGCTGAAAAATTCATGACTACTTTCACTCGGGACAACTGCATCAAGAGTTTACTTTTTTCTGAATTCTAAAGTAAAAGACACTGTTTATGCAGCAATCCCCCAGGGTCTTGATAGGAAACAGCCTCTTAAGGAAGTGAAAAAGAAGACTTTTTTTACCATTAATCATCCGAATTGAAAAGCAAATGCCAAAGGCAACACTGGGAATCGACACTCACTGGAACTTAGACCATTGCTCCTCTTATTTAAATATAACCAGGATGACTTAGCTGTGATTGTGAGAGAAACTACATCTTTGACCCTGTACTGGTAGTTTGATCAAAAGGTAGGTGTTGAACAAGGTACTTTATTTCAGTTTGCTATGTTGGGGATTTCTCATATGGGAGGCAATTTGGCCAAACGGTCTGGCAATACATACATATATGGTAGCATGGGGTGCTAATAATGGTAAATGAGATGGCTGTTGAAGCACACGCTCAGTGATTGGGTGTAATGAGAGAACTGCATGATATGTGTAATGCCTGAATCTCTTTCCAGCTATTCTTTGGACATACACAGTTGAATCCTTTTGTATGAAAAATACTTTTTTTTTTATATTTTTTTATAATTTACCCACTTACACAGCTCCTGCTCAGCCAAATCAACAGACTAAAAGTTTCACACTAGCAACGTCTTACAGCTCTTTTGCAACAAAGCTGGTTACATAAAGATGATAAAATATTCGAATCCAAACTGTAGAAGCTCATGAAAAGAATGTTCATCATCAAGGTTCAACGGCTGTTTCTGCGGTATTCTCTTGATTTTAGACCCTCAATATTGAAAGCATCCTGCAAAAAGTACAAGAAGACACCACAAGCAGAAGTGGGTTCTTGTGTCAGAATTATTAGGAATAAATGACCATGATCACTGATTATACATTAAGCATGGAGTGGTTTGTTATTCATTTCGAACAAGAATCAATGACTGAAAATGGTGTCCCTTTTTCAGCCTTGCCGCTTGAACATGTACATGTATATGATTTTAGAAGAATGACGTTTGCTTATCGTTTGAACTTTATGTTGTTCACCAATCTTAGAAACTGCAGTGAAATATAATATCTAACCTCCAATGCACTCTTTGCAAAATAGCTTCCCTTGCACATACACACCAGTACAGGGAGTTCAGTCAAGAGAGAGAGAATGTCATTCAATTAATGCAACAACCCCAATAGTGCAATTTTTAAGACAGGTCCTTGAAACATCATACATGTACTTGTGCAGAACCACTAAGGTTTGAACAACATTGGACCTCTTCATTTTATTTTATTGTAAAAAGTGAGCAGTAGACCTCTGACTAGGTTCAACAACTGCAAATATATCAAAGAGAGAAGAAAATAACCAAAGATTTAACTGAAATCATTGAAGAATAAACCTTTGGTTGGAACAATACAGCCATGGTTATACAGTGTAATTACAGAAATTTGCTTTCATCAAGAAAAGAGTTAAAGATGTCTGACTGAATAACATGCTGACAATATTTTAATTGAGACTGATCTGTTTCATGGCCTTTCTTGGAAGCAGCCAAAATGCAATTGGTCTTATCATGTGAGAAACCCAATCTTTTACATACAATGTAGGCAACATTATCATGTTCACATTGCATTGTGTTAATATCCTCTCTTCCATCATCACACTGGAACAAACTGTAACATATCTTACTGGTAGAATGGTATAGACATATTAGCACTAAATTCTATGATGTTTACCCTCAGGACAGCATAAGTTTGAAACAATTCCAACATTCTCATTACCGATAGGCTTATCTTAAAAGCTGTAAAGAGAGTTCATTACCCTTGGCTGCCCACAACACATGCATTTCTTTCCTTTAAAAGTTTCCTTGACTCCTAGGATTGTCCACCAAGATATACATGTAGGCCAATGCCAGATTGACCTTTCAAGGTCACTCGGGATCAAAAATAACAACACACACACAAAAACCCCTATGAAGGTATAATAGTAACAAGCGCTTTGTGCCTTGACCCTTTCATTCCCTTTGTTGTATGTAATGACTGACATACTGAAACTATAGCACTACTGTGCCTGCAGTCTGGGTTCCATTATTATGATTATACATGAATGACAAACTTGTCAGCTCCTTGATAAGACTAAGGCACATGGCATTCAATTACTTCATAATCTTCATTTCCACCACATTTTCATCAAAACGTGACTCGCAGAAATTCTTAAACTGGCAGAAAGATCTCTTTATTTAAAAAACCCATAGTATGAATTTCACTACATGCTATCTGTATGCTTTCTAGCCTCCACAGTGGGGAATTGGAGAGCCCAAACTGTAATTAGACCAAGCAGCAGAGTTCCTGAATGTACAGCTAAACAACTGCTGTAACTCCCAATGTGTCAGCAAAACCCACACTTCACAGATGCTTAATTGTGAGATGATAATTATATCATCAACGGCTTTCCTTCATGCTATTTTATTCTCAATTAGACTGTACTATGGCATTACCTGGGGGAACATAAGATATCCAGCAAGTCCTCACCTATCCCTATAGTACATCCACCTCCACGGAAACACTGACTGAGCCGAAAGACTGAATATTTTCCTGGCCAAGAGTGGTAAATAAGGGGTCTAATAAATACAATTTACTGTGTGAATTAAAGCATGTACATGTACTATATACCACTTCCATCTTTTGGAATATTTTCAAAATATATGTTCATGGTTTCAGATTTACCGATTGCAAAAAAAAAAAAAAAAAAAAAAAAAAAGTTGATCATTGTTCTTGTTTATATACCATTTTGAGTGGGATTCCCACTTATCAGTATGACAGCTACTTTCATACCTATTGGAGATTTTGAAGACACGGTGTGCAAAATGTATAATGCATGATTAGTGTTCATCAAAGATATATTAATTAATAAATGTAGTACAAAATATATAATAGGACTTTTTTAGTGTGAGCATAACTAATAATGTAAATCATTAGTAAGTACCTTGAAGTATGTGTTCCACAGAACATGGATCTTGTAACCAATTCAGAAGTTGCCCCAAAGGCAGGAATTAATAAGCTCTACATGTCAAGGAGCAAAGGACGTCAAGGCTGGGCAAAATAAACTGGTTCTACATTGGTCAGTGAGGATGATTGCCCTGATAAAAGAACAGACTTGCAAATTTCACTAAGTTTTTGAGTAATATAGATCAATAGGCTTCTAGGAATTACTATTGCCAAGATATCGGCCAATTTCTTGGATTTCTTTAACACAATGTACATCCCCTGTTCAGGGATGCATGAGTAGGCCTGACTAATATTTGAAAGTCCATAAAATGAAAAAAAAAATATCAGAAGCAGCTGGTTTTAAAAAGGCATCTGGTCCATTCAACTGACCATCCCACATAAAATTTTGGTAAAATTTTTGTATAATCATGTTGTTTGGATTCTTGTTTCTGGTTATTTTAGTCCTACAGGGGCTTTTCTGATGGATTGATCTTGGTGTTAGTGTCACTCTGTGGACTTGTATGGATGATGATCATTGTTGAGACGGTGGTTGCAACTAGTACTTTTTGAATGCAAAATTTTATTGATATTGTCAACAAATTTGAAACCTGTGCTTGCAAAATCTCTGCTGCGCTGCACATTTTGGTCCCTTTTCATGAATTGTACGGTCCTATATGCACATGAATCATGGGCCTGTTCAAGCCAATTTACTGAAATAGGCCTATAGTTTTAAACAAAATTTTTTGCATTCTTGTCATGTTAAAACTAGACATGGTTTTGTGACCTTATGGACCTTTGGATGTATGTTTTGGACTCTTTTGGGTACAGATGAACTATAAATTTATGTCATTAGCTTAACATACCAAGGAACATTGCCTTTGGTCAGAATTGACTTGGATTTCTTTTATTAGGACTACGGTTAGGATATGGTACTGACACTGTCTAATTCAGTCAAATCTTTCTCAAGATAATATATTACATGTACCTAGTTTCCATTGAGGCCACTCCCTTGGCCTTCAAATAGAGACTTTAAAACATTCATAAAGCACAAGCATGATCCACAGGGGAATAATACACATGTAGATGAAGTCTATATATAAAACATGAAGTACTTGTACTGAACTCTAAGCAGATGTCTCCAGCATGCGTTTTTGCATTGCTTAGCTGGCAATTCATACAGCAATGTAAACCCACTGACTTTAGACTGCTCATGTTGGTACTTGAATAAACGTTCTGCTTATGAAGAGTTTGAATATGCAATTCTCATCATATTTTGAGATAACTGAAGTTGGAAAATTGCAAAATGGGTTACAAACATCAGGGTTCTGGCAGCAGTTGCCACAGATACTTTGAGTATTTTTAAAGCCTCAACTTGCATGGCGTATAAAATGAAATGCACATGTAAATGTAATATGATGTCGCTGTATATGATTTTATGGCAACAAATACATTTCAACTTTACATGAAAACCTCATAATAAAAGTAAATGTACTTTGATTAAACATTGAGTAGGAAGCACTGGGATTTAGAGGATTCTTTTAACCCTTTCCCCCTCAAACCGGCCACAACCGGCTTGTGGTCAAATGTCGTCCGTTTCAGTGTTTTCAACTAATTTCAACAGTGATGATAAACAATTTTGACTGAGAATTGTAGATGAACCCTATCAAGATCACATGCCCCCGCTCAACAACTTTCCTTGGCATGAGTTGGACACTTAGTGCCCAACTCTGGCCAAGGAAAGTTGTTGCCTCAAGTGTCAATTCAAGGGGGAAAGGGTTGAAGAGTTGGCCAGAATGGAGACTATAAACTGCAACAAACAGTGGCCTAACCCCAAAAAAGTCCCAACAGTTCGTAGTGGGACCATTCCCTGGATTATCAATAAATACAAGCATTATGTCAATAAGTATACTGCTCATGGCATGATATAACAAATTACACAAGTGAGCCTACACTTAATACGCAGTCCATGTGTGCTCACTTGATGGAAGATGATTGCACAACTGACTCGATGGTTATTTAGAAAAACATGCTTAGTATTTGCACATTGTTGCCCTCATCACATAGTTATATGCATGCAAGTCAGTGACCAAATTTATTACAGCATTTTCTTTTGATATGTTTCACCTAAAATTGCATATAGCATGCACATACACTCATCATTACCTTAATGTATGTCTGGTGCTCTTTATTATCTTTTGCTATTAACAGCGTTAGCCCCATATATAGCTAATACAACAGTTGTGGCGTACACATTTCGTTCTGGGCAATCAAGGTCTATAGGTCATACGGAGCCCATCATGTTCAATAAAATATTACCCAGCTCTAACTCTGTTGTCTCATAAACATTACAACCTTGCATTGCTCATACTCAAAATAAGTTGGCTTGATAAAATCGAGATATAATACAAATTGATTACTGTCTGTCGGTTGATAAAGGGGAGGTTCCAATATGCAGGCACAGGTAATAAGTTTGCCCTATCTAGTAGAAGATATGGAAAGTAAAATTTTGAAAGAATGGCTGGTATTAAGTACAAAAAATAAAGAGACTCCCAGTACCAAAGTGTGCTAAATACAAATGCTCAGCATGCCAGGACAGGGAACCCTTTACTCCCCTGTCTAGTACCCATGCTCTCTGGAACATGGTGGTCAGTGTGCCTTTAACTCTTTTACTGCTGACTCTGACTGAAGTTAAAGTACTTCAGATGAACTCTGAATTATCAAATGGATACTGTTTCAATATTCTTTGTAAAAAGGCCATTGATTCAAGTTCCGGCATGACTATACTCCCATAGACATGTAGAATATAATGGTCCAGGTCCCCAGCTTTCCCCGGGATGCTTTGGGGGCAATGCACCCACAGCACAATAAGGAGCCTATTGACTCAATCTAAAATGTGGCACTAAAAGATTTAAGCATGTGACTGCTTTTTTCACTGAAGTTCTTACAGGGGTTCTGAACCAGTGAACGAACATAAATTTTTAAATACAGTGGTCCCCCTCTTATAAGGCCACCCCAAAAGCACCAGAATTTTGGCCTTATAAGAGGGATGGCACCTCCAGAGATGGTAAAATTATAATGAAAATGCCCTCTCTGCCTCACAGAAAAGTTGCCTCTCTGAAACAGGTGGAATGTCTTCAGAGGAGCCTCAAAAGAGAGGGGGGGGGGGAGGGTCACTGTATGCACATAATAGTTCACTGGGTAATTCCATTTTTAGAAAGGGTTCAAAGTTTCATATTTTACATGTACATGTAGGTTAGGCCTATGCTTGGCCAATGCTAAATACACCAACATGAGTGGCGACAACCATATTTTACATACTTACTATATACTTACAGGGACACCCAATATGCAGGCACAAATACTCTGCGCATCTGCACGTGATTAACGGAGTAAAGTGCAGGCTTATAGCACTTTATTCTGTTGCACAACTTCCTTTGGTGCCATCATGCCCACATAACGGACCACAACATACTTACAATAAGGAAAGAGAAACATCAATATATGTAACTGTAAAATCATAATTTTGCCACAATGACTAATCACGGTTATATACATGCATGTATGCATGCAGTAGATCATGGCTGATTAAAAGTCCTGTCTACACAGCCCTATTCAAATGTTCATCAGCCTTACAGGTCATGTGGTTAACAGCCATTTGATATAATTATATCCTATAGTTTCCATATTCAGAAAAGCCTTTTTATCTTTATGTGACAAGCATGTTTGTTTTAGAATTTATGAATGTGACCTAATGGTAAAAACCTCTATACATGCAAACAAGAAACTTATTAGTAAGATATTTTTACGCTTAACATTGAGGCTTCAGGCACTGATTTTGACTGTGTCATGAATTTATCATGGACATTTTGTTCATGTGACAGCAAGAACAAATTAAAAACTACCATGCAGAATATCTCATGGTAATTCTTGTGCAAATATAAGACAATACATAAATGCAACATTGAAAAAAATTGAAAACCAGGTTTTATTTTTGTGTCAGTTAATAAGAGACAGTTTGGAAAAAAAAAAGACGGTTCATCGCTGACAGGAAAGGAGATGTGGCCTTATAAGTGCACTTATCACATTGGAATTTCTGACATGTGTCTCTCATAGCAGTCAAAACTGAGCAATTCCAATTACCCAACAACACTTCAAAGAAACAACACCTGCTCAAGTTCATTTCATAAATTGGCACCTGATGAAACAGTGCGATTATATCTCTGTCATTTCCTAGATGACCTGACAAACTGTGAGAATACGAAACACGTTGGAGGCTAATATATCCTGTCATAACTGTTAATTATTCTGAGAAATATAATGATGCATATGATGGTGATGGAAAATCTTCAGAAGCCAATAATGCTTTTACAATGTACATGTATTTAATTCATTATATACATGTACATGTAGTTATCATCAGTAAATTGAATCACTCCTCTGTTTGAAAGGAAACTATATGGCACCTGTACAGACTATTAAGTGTCCTTTTATGTCCTTTATTACATAATACAGACAGTCTCTCAATTACAATATACATGAACTGCAGGTGACCTCCACATAGTGCATTTCACTTAAGACAACATACTAAATACATGTACATATACTAGAATGGCAGTGTTTATTCAAGTCAAATGTTTGTACCACACAAGAGGAAGCAGGCCTAGTGGTAACCAAGATTTTCAAGGGGGGGGGGGGGCACTTTATGGGAGCAAGGTAGCAAAGCAAGCCAGGGATGGGTTTTGAGAGGAGGCAATTGGGTGCTTCCAAGAGAGTTGAAAACTTTTGAAAAAAATGGTCCATATAAAATAAGCTCTTATTAGTGACTTCTGTGGCAAAAGTGGTGATGTTTTTAATCACCTGGGTAAAGTTTGCATTGGGAACAAAAATGGTGAATTGCATGCACTACCCTCCCTCTCCATATTTACAGCTTAACAGACCTGGAATGACCAGCCATATTACAGATAGAGATTATCAAATCTATCTCCAAGTTTAACATCCTTTACATGTACATATGAACTCTGTGCATGTGAACAACATACTGTAAATATACATAGACATACAACCATCTAGGGTCACCACTACTGCAATAGAAAATGGTCCCCTTTAGGAGATGACAATTTTTTAAATATTTTTCTTAAAGGGGGTGCAAAAATAAAAGGACACTTGCTGTATAAAAGATATACAACTAGTGGCCTTATATGAGGGATGGCCTTTGGCACCACGGAAGGCCTTTCTAAGAGGCAGACCACAGTAAAAGTTCTTGTGTGCCATCAGAAAACTCTCTGCAGTGAACATGGCCATGGATATTGAATCAGGGATTTTCTCAGCATGTCATACATGTAAGCACAATGCCTGAGTATGACTTGCACCCAAGAGTACCCAGTCATAAGGCCACCCATTCAAAAATAAATTCTTTCCTTCTGCAATCTTTTTCAATTTCCGGAGATGTGTTTTACAAAACAAACATTTTTCAAGGGTTGCCTTGCACTTTCTATGTTTATCGCTATCTTCTGAGAGAAATTTTAAAGGTGGAGCCACCCAGAGAATGATCGTACACATCTTTTGATAGCAATCTAAAACCATGTAGCACTCGATCTGAGCCACTCCTTCGATCTGTAAATTGAGTACCATGTACAGACTGCTTAATTTGCAGTGAAGATACAATCAGTCTCATCGCATGTTATTGGTTCAATGAGAGTACGGAAACATGGAAGATTATTAACCTGAGGTTTAAAGTGTCAGTGAGAGAGACTAGTAGGGCTTGACCTCTCTGCCCTTCAGTAGAAAATTCTCTGTGCTTTTGCCCTCGTGTTGCCTTCTGGAACAGTTTGTGCAACTTTGGGAAGAGTCCAGAAGTGGATTTTTCATAGCTCATTTCAGTTGTACCTGCAAGTTAAGACAGTCCCTACTGCCAGCAAAAACTGGCCCCATATCTCAGACAGTCTTAAAATACACGTCATTTCATTTGAAAATTAGAATTGACTGTCTACAAAGAGCAATCCTACAAGATACTCGATCACTTATGAGAGATGGCCTTTAAAGCAGGAACCCTTGGGCTTTCAACAGTGCAAGCATTGATATTAGCTGTTATGCATGTCTATATACATGTACATGTAATTGTGGGGTTTTGGAAATTCTTTCCATTAATATTGGCAAGTTCAAGGTTTCAAATTTAGTGAAAACACACATGAGTTTCAAATTTCCATTCTGATTAACACTTTAACTCTTTCAGCACCAGATTTTGGACTGGTTCAACAGCTTTCCTCAGCATGCGCCCTGGACCTGCACTCTTCTTTTCTTAAAAATCATAATGGTTTTAAACTTTTATTGGGTATTCATTAACATGGAAAACTCCCTTCATGTTTGGGGTTCTCAACAACATAGAAAAAAACATAAAATTGCAAAACTAAATGGGATGTACCTATATGTACGTTACATCTTTATCTTCCAAATCCTTTTTTATTTAATGATGATTGGTTATACAGTTTTTGAGAGATGTTAGTTCAAAATTTGGAAAGTCATAGCAAATGTTGAATCCGAGAAATCTGCAGTCAAAGTTCATTCACATCCATTTGCTGATAGGCTATTACTTGAGCTGACTCACTGCCTTGCAATGAATCCCCTGGCATGAGCAGTACACACACATTGCTCTACCACTTTGATGTGCTGTCATTAAAAAAGATGCTTTTGAATTTGTCAAAAAAAGAGAGATTCTTTGAAGATTTTGGTCTCTCACATGAACCACTCTATGGTTTCCGTCTTGTGGTTTCACAGCAGCCTGACCACAAAGAGGTGGGGCAAAGGGGGTGATTTCCATAATAAGATTAACACCATGGCAACCAAAGTTCCAAGATGGCAGTCCCCCTCAACAGTGTGAGGTGTTGGGTGTGATTTTGTTGAGAGCCATTGTTGCCGCTGCCATGGCTATGATGTCACTCATGTCTCCTGAGTTTGAGCTTTGGTGCATCAAAGAGTCTAAAGACTTTATCTATCGTGATGTCACAGCCTCAGCATGCACAGTGTGTTGGAAAGTAGTGAGGCAAACTTTGAATAGGAAGCACCTCAGCAACTGTTTTTACTTGTGTCAGGAAGGCAAGTGGGGATCCTGCACACTGATGAAGGATAACCCTGTTCTTATTGCTATGCAAACACTAGAGCTTTGACAGAGAAGCACCTCAGCAACTGGTTTTACTTGTACCAGGAAGGCAAGTGCAGATCAAATTAAAACCCTACTACTTTGTTTGACCAACAAGTGGTGAATAAACACTCTTTGGTTTTGTTCAACTGACTTTCCCCTGAAATGCATAACTGTGATTATGGTAGTCCCAGCTTCTCTTGCATTATCCTGTTGTTATGTTGTGTTCAAAGTATGGTATTATAGCTGCAGGCCACAAACATAACCTAAACCAAAAAGAAAAAAAAGTCAGTAGAAAATGTTACATTGTGTTCAAAGTATTGTATTTGTGTCTTTTTGCCCAGAACCACTTTCTAGTAGTCGATCATTACCCTATTCCGCAGCCCGAACTCTTTATTCTCCATAAGCTAACCTGTCCCTGTCTAACCTATATACATATGGAATTACTATTGTCCATATTGCACACATTCCTCTGTACAATTTTGACATAGGCTGTATCAGCCCAAATAAATTAAAGGGTTTTCAGCGGGTAACTACATGTACTCAGCATGTTTTGGAGCCTATGAAATTATATTTGAAGCTCAGGAGTTTGATTGACAGCCCTCATTAGCCTGTGTTCCAAACATTGTTTCAGGTGGGCCCCTTTGGGGAGACATTTACCCTTTTTTTTAATCACAATTTTCGCTACAAAATGTTTTTTTTTTTTTCAAACTTTTCTTTTGGCCATTGAAAAGATAACCACTTAATAATTTGAAACAGCTACAAAATGTTTGACAGATGGGATGTTTCCCAGTGAATTTGCCCATGTGCTCTGCCACCTTAATTAGCTCCACTTAAGTTGCAGTTGGCGCTGAAAGTGTTAATTTGTTATATACATAATCTGCAGAAACATCCATTAATAATTGTGTTAATCCTCATACTTGAATCAATGGTAAGTTACAGTCCAAGATATACATGTATACATGTATCATCATCATCATCATCATCATCATCATCATCATCATCATCATCATCATCATCATCATCACCACCACCACCACCACCACCACCACCACCACCACCACCACCACCATCATCATCATGTACATGGGCATTTTATTGTCATTGTCATGTGACACTCTCACAGTGTATCTCCTTTTTTGCACATTCACTGTCATGATCTCTTCCCTTCATTGTACATGACTGGACCAGCACAATCTGCAAAATTATTTCATAGGGCCAGAATTTTGCAAAATTTTGCGAGAATCTATTTGGATTTTTGTCAATTAGTTTTCTTTTTAAAGAAACACAACTTCAGGAGAATCTTTACGAGAATGGATTCTCGGATTCTCACCGAAGTCTGGCCCTGTTTCAGTTGCTTAGTTTTCATGCTAGATGTGTAAATAAACAGCATCAAACATGTTCTGTTTCTATCAATCAACCAGCAAGTGTAAAGGTGTACACTTCTACTGACTGGCCCTCACAAACAAGGCATGACAAACTGCCATTCATAAAATATGTCTGTATCATGCTCTTTGGTCAGACAATGACAATCAGAAAATTAGACTCTGTCACAAAACTATCCTTATGAGGCACAGATATGCATAATAGTCTACTGATACATGAATGAAAGAAAATGAAAAAAATTCCAGTGGTTTTTAACTTGGGAAAGCTACTTAATAGGACCATGCATTCTTCAAAAGTTGCTTGTTCATGATTCCATGTAATACCTTGCCTACATCAAGGTTGGCATTTTGTCAAAGAGGCAAAGTGCTATTCTGTAAAAATCAAAATGATTTTTTCTCATGCAGTTTATGGAAATGTTAAAAATAGCAACAATATTTTAGCAATTTTCCATTTGGATCTTACAGATGTATTAACCCATCACAAGTTCTATTTTGTGGCTAGTCCCAAATCAAAATTTTAAATTTCACAATATTAACACCCCTTCCTCCCCCCCCCCCTGCAAAAAACAAAACAATAGACAATAAATACATGTACAAATGAAAAATAATCCCCACTTTCCTGTTCCCCATCTGATGCAAGGTCTTAATTTGGTCAACATACTTTTTAGCGGTGCTGACAATAATTTATAAAGGAATATGTACAGTGGTATATCCCTCCAAAGCCATTTCATATTGAATGTACCAGCAATGAGGCCCTAGAAAGCCCCGCTTACACATTCAAGTTCTTGACAGCAAGTTCTTGAATGCAACTTTTAGCTGGCAAGCTCTTGAACATTCTTGTTGGGGACCCTTTCAAGTTTTGATGTAATGTTTTGAAGATATGGCACCACAGCCCCATCCAAGTTTTCCGCTAAAATATACATGTACATTGATCACATCTTACGACACACGCAGGATCACAGAAAGGGCATGTACTTGTCAGAATTGTATGCAAAAGGCAGAAAGCAAGATATTGAATGGTGTTAAATGATCCACGATGAGGCGAAATGTCATATTAAATTGCTGCATGCAAAAATGAGCTTTGCAGAGGGAGCGGTCTGTCTCCAATACCTTTACTGTACGCCACTCTATGTGCCCATTGAACACCACTTTTCTGTAGAATAATTTGCTTTGGGTAATTCTTGCCAAATTAGTATTCTCGTTAGGAAACCATGCACAGACAGTACTAACACTTTCCTGCTCCAATCACACAAAGGTGCCCAGTTGTAAGCTGTTGACAGCTTTAATCATTTTACTTAACATTCATGTAGTTAGGAGACATTTTGCTGAGTATTGCAGATGGGACCAACGTATATCATGACGGCTTGCCCAGGTCAGTAGTTCCTTCTGAAGGCACAGGAGACTGTAAACCACAAATGGCAACAAGGGGCGACCGCTTGTTTTTTAATTTCAATGTGTCAACATGGCATGTTCTGGTGTTGTGTGGCGACAACACATCCCTCAGCTGTGAATGCAACTTTGCCATTTACTAATCAATCATTGTGTCCTCAGCAAACCATCGAATACCCGCTACCATCAGGCCATATGCGTAAGCCAAGCTTTACTGCCATGACATTAAATGGAAGAGGCAGCATCATCCATGATCAAAGAGTTTTCTCGCACATGTAGTTGGTCATCTGCTGGATATGAAAACCCCAGCAAGTCTACGGCAGGTACCCTTATTAACTTCAAGGACCATTACAAATCCCAGTTGAAGTCCACATGTCATTTTTCTGTGCTTGAGGTCATTAGGGTCCTACAGAAGGTTAGCATTGTGGGTGATGGGTTTCGACAAGAGACAGCGCTCTGCAAAATTGCCATGTGTCGAGTCAATGACTTCTCAAAAGAGTGATCATAAATATAAGCTTTCAAATGACTAGGTGATCACCTGCTGAAAAAAGAACCTCACTTTGCATTATATTATTATGGCACAAGATCCTGCCATGTGAGGATTCAAAAAAAGGAACATTTCCATATACATTAGTCTCAGTTTGGAGTGTTTTAGGTGCGTAACTATGACAGATTTATTCCCTGCTGAACACGTTCACATGTGCTGTCTCACAAGTGTATCACGCATGGATTGTGAGTACTATTACTGAAGTGCCAAAGGAAACATTAAACTGAGGAAAACAGCACACAGTGACAACACATATTAGCAAATGTCCCATCAACTTGGGCATTTATTTTTTAGTTTTTACTAAAGCTGACTTTAAATAGCATCAATACAGAGTATAAAAAAGGCACTTTACCATGGTCAAACAATGGTTTCTGTCAGATATAAAAGTCCCCCTTTTCTCCCAAATGTGCTCTAATGTAGTCTGCTATGTAAACGGCACCATGTAAGTCAATAGGTAAATGTATTGATGTTTAGTTTAACTGATTACATACTACTATAGTAAATTATGGCCTTGGTCTGTGGTTTTTGTGTTTCCTGACAAGTCATGCTATGGCTGCCTTGAGCAATGCAAAAAGAAAAAAACATTTAAGACAAATCATGATGGTAGTTAAATGAAAGCTCATCAAGAAGAATTCAAATATGCAACCATAATTTTATATTGGGGTATATAATTGTGTGTGTGTGTGTGCGTGTGTGCGTGTGTGTGTGTGCGTGCGTGCGTGTGTGTGTGTGCGTGCGTGCGTGTGTGTGTGCCTGTAATAGACCAGTATGGAATGAGTTCAACTTATTTGTTGCATGTGGTTGGAAAAAGGGATGGATGGATTTCTTATTTTTCTACATAGTGAAAAATCATTGCACTGCAGCTATAAAAACCATCTGTAACATGAATCAGAAAACTAGGGAAGGGGAAAAATACGCTCGTTGTCATGTTTGCAACCTCATATTGTAAAAATGTGTACATTTGTATACTTCCATGCCACTTAAACTTGTGTTATATAAGCTACATTTCTCGTGAACTGCACCTTTTTTTCCAAACGAAAATATTACAAGAAAATGAGTCAAATGCACCATGTAATAACTCCTTCTGCATATTATTCAGTTCAGAAGACCTTTACGTCCATCAAAAGTAACATATAAATTGTCTTGACTCCATGTGATACACAAAGTTGATTCCAATTTTGATGAAACTGGTGAAGTAAATCAGATTTAATTGTTGTATACAGCATAAGCATTGGGTCTACACTTCTCGTGTTTCACATGCCCTGCAGTTCAGCTTATTGGAATGCTAAGAGCATGTTACAGTGTACCTTGTCAATTCCCCATGAGCACTCACACAGGAAATAGGCCAGTCGGAATTGGGCGATCAAATCAATACTTAGAGTAGGCTTCAATTTAACCCCTTCAGTTCCAAGTCTCATTTTGAGTCACCAAAAGTACCAAATAAATTATATTTCAAGAAAAAACAAACAAACAAATGACATATTTAAATTGTCATAGTTTACCTGACATTTCCTGTTGCTTGTTTTCCAAAAAGTACATTCAGTTGGTTGCAAATATTTACGTGCTGCTGCTAAAATATTAGGTTGAAAAAGTATGGCTGGAGGCTCAGTTCCTGTGAATCATGAAGGCAAGAGTCAACTCTAGTTGTATTCGTACCGTCCACATCTGATGGCACAATACATTTACCTCGGCCAGCCTAATACAATATCAAGCGAAAGATTTCCTTTTCTCAATCACTAATGTTGACCTGTACAAACTCTGCCAGAGTGAACGGATGTGAAGCTAGCCTGCATACATGTCAGGTAGTCAAAACCAGACAATGTAAGCTACGTACCTGAGAAGCTCATTCCTGATTCATAATGTGTTTTTCTGCTTTTATCTGCTGAGCTACATGTACCTTTCATTTATTCATGTTACTTGTATGTGTACAGTGTAGCTTTCCCCTGCCACAATTTGGTATTGCCATTGGAATTCATATATGCATGTACTCTGGTACATGTACATGTATAACTCATTCCATACCAGTCCCTGATTTTTCTGTATATTTACCTAAATATAAGATAATAATCGCACATTTAAATTCTTCATGAAAAAAGCTTTCGTTCAAGTACCAACACGCCAAAAGTCTTGAGTCAGTGGTTCTGGTGCTGCCTGACAAGTTATGCTGCAGCTGCCACAAGGGAAGCTGCAGTATGACTTGCCAGGCAGTGCCAGAACCACTGACCAAGACCTGTGAGCATAGTATGGAATAAACTGGGAAGCTCACCTATGATTACTCCCTCTGGGAGAGGAAACCCTGAGAACAAACTTAACTGTTTCAGCACTAATTAAAACAAAAATCTATGCTCATCTTTATTGTAATACATGTATTATGTCTCCGGATCAAAACTGTTTATGAAAAAGGCCTTTCATTCAACTACCAACATGTCTGTATGTAGTTTCAGACTAAATATGAACAGTGTAGGTTCATAATAGTGTTTTGCAATAGAATTTGTAAATGATCATGCTTTGAATTTCTGAATATATTAAGAGTCTTGTACATGTGTGTTGAATGATCTTCGCATGCGTGGATTATTTTTGATGTTCTGTGACTTACTTGAACTGAGAATTATTACCTCCCCCCCCCCTATAACATCCATCTTGCGCTGTAGCACTGTAACCTGATTGATTGAATTCCTTTGACCCAATAACATTGAGATTGCGGTCAAGGTGATTTACTGGTAATCTAGTGCAGGATTTTACTACATGTAAGATGTACATGTACATGTACCTTGTATGATTTGCCCAGGTTTGACCAACTTTGGTCCAGTCCTTCCCACATGAAATCTCATTTCAATACCCAGTGACCTTGAAAATGAAGGTCACCTGTCCTCAAACCCAAAATCTTATCAAGTTTCACCATCTGACCATATTTACTTTTGTCATACATGTATCACCATTAACATGATCAATAACTGCATAAAAACAGATTTCCTCTGCACCAACCCTGTAACTACTAGTGACCTTCAAACTGTTGGCTAGGTAACCCATCTGCAAACCCTCATGATTTCTCACCAAGATGCACATAAATGTTATCCAGTTTAATCACTTTTCTTCACATGCTACATAACTTTTCACACAGACATGGATCAAAATGCTTTAGTGGCCTTCACACTGAGATAATGGTCAAGGTTTGACAAAGATCATCATGACAAATAATCTGACCAAATAACATCATCTTTCCTCAAACTTTCTCAGAGTATGAAAAATGCTGGCAACCAAAGCATTTGAAACAGCAGCACAAGCTGAAGAACTGGAATACAAAGCAATATGTCTGCCAGACATTTACACGCTACTGAAACAGTACAATGACTGGCACTGTCTGTTCCCTGCAAAATGTGTCAAATACATGTACCTGAATATGTCAGATAAATTAGTCAAATAGCAATTTGAAGAATTTGACTTTACATCCCTAAAATCATTAAATGAATATGTCAGATATCTGGGTATCATTAAATTAAGGCTTCACTGCATTTCCAAAGTTATTTCAAAAGGATCATCATATACATGTATGTATCACTCCAACCATGCAATTGGCATGAAAATCCTTCACTTTATCACTGCAGCACCTATACATAATTTCTGTGATATATTCATTCTATTCAATGAAGGCACTTTGTTTGAGTTTCCGGAGATGTTTATATAACCTTTTCAACCCACGTGCTGTCTTGAACACTCACTTAATGGCAGACAATAAATGTCACACAAGTCATGTCCAACATGATAAGGACCAATATTAGCTTAAGGTTCCATTCAAGGAGACCAGCTAATGATCCCAAGAGTCTCCTGCAGCCAAGCCATCAGGAACATTGAGCAAAATATGCTGTATGCATGTCCCTGCACAGACTCGGGATTACATGATCTTGAATTAGCACAGCAAATCAATTGAAGCCAAAGGGAAGCCAGGCAGCTACATGTGTTAATTTTCGAAAGTTGCACAAAGAGACCAGACTAACTGTACCAAATTGTTTTCTACAACTGCATAATGTCCCCACTTAATTATTTTTAATGCAGGCCATGTACCTTTTACCCTTTAGGTTTGCCAGATGCAGAATCCTTTAATTGGTACAGTTTTGGTACAAGAGGACTGTGACAGTCCTGTGTCTAGCTTACCTTGCATAGACTATCATTAATATGGCCCTGTAACATTGGGCATTAGGTGAAGCTCAGCCATTTACAATCTCAACTTGGTACTGAGGATCATCACTAGGAGCAAGAGCAAAGTCCTAGCACCTAGATTTATTGAGTTATCAAGTGAAAAAGATAAAAATGGTGTAATCATGCAGGATATCGGCCTCTAGAAACCAAGAGCTTTATGGCTACTCCTCTTATGACTCTATTATCTCAGGTGTTAACAGTCATGAATACATGTAAATGCCAACTTTTATAACTGTAAACAAGAACTCTTCCTGCCATGATCATCAAACGAAACAACTTTGTTTTAGATATACACAGGGTTTACAGCATGCACCCCGGGTGTTAATTGTTTCTCTTACCAGATAAATTATCATAAATAAACATGGGAATACATCAAAAGTTGCACTTACCCTGGTTTTTGCCCCAAGCCCCAGGTTAGAACCTAGTCAAGTTTTCTAGAAAATTGAATTTCTCACAATACCTTTGGCAATGAAATAAACACCACCAATGTGAAGTTTTCATGCATCTAACCTTCTCAGAATTAATTGCGTGTAATATCAAAGCCCTAGCTAGCCCAATAGTTATTAAGCAAATAGTGAAATGCACTAAAGTGATTCTGTGACCTCAGATACTAGGTCAAAGTCATCCATGTAAAATTTCTAGCCTTTCAAGGATCATCATCGTGTGCACTATTAATGTCATAGCTCAAACAGTTGTGAAAACTTTAGAATTATAGTAGCCTACACAAAGGCGAGCTGAAGAAGCCGTCAGGGAAGTCTCTCTATGGGAATCTGAAAGTCCAGGGATGTACCTGTAAAGCTCTGCGCCATTCACTCACTGGAAGGGTGGCATTGAAGAAAATCCTGCTCAGGATTGTCTGAAGTCTGCTGAAGCAATCATCTAATGGCTTGCAGGTGAACACAACTGTCTGGTAAAGTGTGCCTAGAAACAAAAACTCTTAAGTCACTTCTAGGCTTGACTGGATAATTCACTAGTAGGCCATAAACTAGGCAAACGTTTAGCATGAGAATAGTGTCCACTCAAAGCAAGTGCCTTCATTTTGGAGCCTGAAGAGGTGTATCACTGTCCTCCATCACCTGCCCCCCCCCTTCCTTTTTTTTTCCGGGACTAGAAAGAGTTGACTGTAAAACCCAGGTGAATGTGGGTTTTTATAGTACTCTCTACATCTTTTTTCTGTAACAGAGACCATACCACTTCCCCTAGGTTCTTCAGTGAACCTGTTTCCTGAGAGACAGGAAAGTGAATAGGAGTGTATGACAAAGCGGTGGACCTAACTTGGTCAAAGTAAAAACACAGCCTGCATTTACCAGATTTCAAACATACCAATCTTTGGCATCTTGGTGGCACCTGACTGCACAGGGTGATAACCTGGCTCCACCTGTTGGGCCTCTTGAGCAATTGGTACATGAAAGGTGAAGGATGACTGGCTACCACCTCCACCACCCTGGGACTTTTTCTGGCAGTGTTGTCGAAGAAAGGCCCAGTGCATCTCCAGGTGAGACTCATGGCATTTGTCCCAGATCACTGACTGCAGGACTTCAGGATTAAATAGCCATATCTGGTCTATTCGCAGTGTATATAGGTGCATGCCAAGATTCTGGTTGATTGCTGCCATTTTCAGGAAGGCTCTTTGCTGAACTGACATGGCATTGATGTCCAGGTTCACGCTATTCTCGAGAGCATGGTACAAGAAACAGCGCTAGACTGCTCCAGTTGGCCTACCACATGGAGGACCTTATGGACATCTGGATACAGGGGTCGAAAACAGTCAGAGAGCCTGCATAGCAGCTGTCCCTGTGTTAGTGCTTTGATATTGGACCTGGACAAGGCCAATAAGACTATCCATATGTTGGCAATAATCCTGTTCATTATCCTCTGTGGAAGGTAAACGCCAGGAGAGGACACTTTTCCTGGACATACAGTAAGGTGCCACACTCCTCCTCAGCTCAGTGAAGCTTGGAATTCAAGTGGAAGACGGAACCCAACACATGTTGGGGAGGCTCCTAGGTTTGGGAAGGAACTCTGATAAGTTGAATACATGGGACCAGGTGGCCAATGATGATTCCAATTGCTCTGACATTGCCTTAGTCTGGTCCCAGATATATGAGGGGAACAGGATTGCCACTTGCTCCAGCTCATCTGCCATCTGGCACATCAATTTCAGCCCCAAGAGTTAATGCTTCTTAGTTGAACACAGACCCTGGTTCTGGAAGTGGTCACCTGTTAAATCTACATGTGTATATGTTACTGGCTGTAATGGTAGCATCCAGGGGCCCCTCCATGTCCTCACCATCAAAGCCCTTGCGCTTCGTCTTCCTGGTGTGGAGGCAGGCGGTCACATCATTGAGCACCTCCTTTATCATCTCCCCTGCTGCCTTAGTAGGACTGGTTGGTGGATGGAGCTGCAGATGTTGATTTACATAGAAAGCACTCGGACTCCATGCAAAGGGTATGCAGGTGGGACTCGTCCTCATCTTCCAAGAAATCTGCCTCTGGTGGCATAGAAGAGAAGTAGTGTGAGCAAGAATGCAAATGTGCATGACCCTCTAGTGATGTTTGTTGTCAGGTAATATTTCCCCCCCCCCCAAATATTGGTTCACCCTGGAATGAATATTTGTTCTCCCTAGGAACAAATATTTGGGAATGTTTGTCCCCCTTATGCATATTTCTTCCCTAACAAACATTTTATATTATCAGTTAAGTTCATTCTATGCATATGGTATTCACACTTGAGAATACTTAATTCTTTCAGTGGCAATCACGTCTAAAGTCAATTTACTTATGTCAGACAAGTCTGACTTATCATAAGGATCCCAGATTCATATTCCTCGTAAAATGACCTTTCATTTAAGTACCAGTGCGCCTACAGTTCCAGACAGAATATCCCAGGTCAACAGCTTTTCTCGGTACACATTGTGCCCAATGTGTGCTGAGAAAAGCTGTTGACTTAGTAGAAAATTTGGTAATGAAAGGGTTAATACACATTTACCATGATCAGCCTATGCTCAGCTGAAGTACATGTATATAAGTCTTAAACAGAAGAAATGATTGAACTTAACTAAGCAAACCTAAGCTGAGCTAAATAACATAAGGTAAGAACAAATAAAAAAATAAACATATGGAAGATGGATAAAATACCAGCAAACACAATAAGGAAATGTTAACATACAAAACTAAACATCAGTTTGCAGGTAGAAACAAATATTTGCAGAACATAAGTTCCCCATATGGGGGGGGGGGGGAGGTGGTGGCAAATATTCATGGGTGGGACCACATATTTGTTCCCCTGGGGCACGAAATATTCCTTTACATTGACAATGGTGGAACAATATCCCTGTCGAAAATACATGTTGCTCTAGTTCGGAAGCCAAAGTAACCAAAGGTGGGTGGTCAAAACCTGGGGCTCTAAATCTGTCGAAGGTTGGCAAACACAGTGGCTGGGTAAGGACCAGTGCCGGCAGCCCACACAGTCATGATGGGGGATTCTGGCTTAACTGGTGAGCTTTATATCTGTTCCCCCCATCATTGAGGCTATCCTTGAGGTCCTGTGTATCTGGCAAAGATGGCAACCACACCATGTCCCGCGGGGTTGGAGGGTCCCAGTTGGGAATAGGAACTGGGGTCCAGATAGCACCTCATCCTGCAGTGTTGAAGGTTCCCACACTGGAGATGGGAATCAGCCAAGTCACCCAAAGGTAAATGGTCTGGGCAGGATGTTCATGAGGTCATTAAATGCTGATGACCTGGAGATGGCAGAGGCACTGGAGAATGCACAGGTTCCAGATGCGACCAAGATGAGTATGGGTAAGGAAGCAGTCACTTTGTCTTGCAAGAAACATTCAGTATTCTGCCATTTGCTGATCCGTCTGTGGATCCCGTAGACAGGGAAAAGAAACCCACAGATGAGGTGCAGGACTGTGAATGGGACTTTCCCACTTCTTCCATTCTTGCATTTGTGGCGGTGCTGGCAATCCCTCCTCCTCTCCTGGGCCCCGGCATAGTCCTTTCCAGAGGAGAGAACATCGCTGATTAACTGTGATGCCAGGGCTTATTAAAGAGGGACATGGGACGGGTAATGTAGTAGTCTGGTCTCAAGACTGGAGCTGAACCTAGCCCTACAGTGAAGCCTTCAACTACCATACAACCAGCAGGAGCTGTTGATTGATCATCCCAGCAAGGAGAGCTTATAGTAAAGACATGTCAGTGCTGGGTGTGGCGGATACCAAGGTGTGTGCCCATGGCCATGGTAAAGCAGCATGTGAAGCAGGGGGAGGTCTGGCTTGTCTTGCAAGTGCAGTGGTGGCAGTGAATACTGGTGGTGTGGTAAAGGTGCCCAAAGGGCCTCTGACAGCTATTACACTGCTACCAGTGATGGGGACTCCCATACAGATGGCTGGAGCTGTTCCCATGGGTGAAACAGAGGCCTCAGCACTAATCAGGGACCATTTCTTTCTATGTTCAGCCCTGATATCAGCTCTGGTCATGTTTTCCCAGTATCCTGGGGTCCCCCTTTGCACACATTGCAGGGGTTAAATCTACAGCACTTGGCCCCTCTGTTATAGCCGCCAGAAAAATGCCTGCAATGGTTGTGGCTGTCCCAGATCATGATCACCATTGCATGGCCTCTGGTATCTCTTTTACCAATGCTCTCACCAGATACCCTACTGGAGGAAAAAAAAGAACAGGCAGGAAATGGAAAACCAAAGTTGGTTCAGCAAACTGTGCCCTGTGGAATTCTTACCTTCTTACACTTTAACACACCTACCAATTTAAGGCAAAATAGACAAGCTAACAAACATGTCAAAGTAAAAAATCCATATTTATTCCTACGGAGTAGAAAATGACAAGGATGCTAAAGGAGCCAAAGTGAGGAAATGGATATGATTGGTCAATACTGGAGGTCAAGTACAGGGCATGGAGGTCAGCCACTAGAGGTTGTCCTGTTGGCCTCCAGTCCTGAAGAACATGTACAGACTAGTGTTTTCTGATGGGATCAATTTTTTTGAGTGGATACATTTGAGAAATCATATACCAAATGTAGTAGACAGGTAATGTATTGTGGCACAAAAATTAAAATCACTGCAAGACAACCTGCAGGGCATCAAGTTGGAAACCAACATGAACAATGCTTCCTTCTAAAAGCCTCTTAATAAACGTTATTTTTTGTGTGTTTTTGTTTTGGGGGAGGGTGGGGTGGGTGGTATTTAAATGTTCAAGACTCAGGAAGTTAAAGAGGGCATCTGTGAAATGATATTGCATGATGTTTTACATGCTTACTAGGAAAGGACCCAGACACGTGGTGACAGCATTTTTTATTCTTGTGCATAATGTAAAAAATGTCATGCACCTGTACACATATAGAAGTAATTAATCCATCAAAATTTTTCTTTTCCACACTAGAGTCATGCAACTGAATTGTAAAATGCAGGAAGCTGTTTCACTTTATGAAGTGTGCATTGCATACCAATCTCATCCCACTTTAAGCAGAACTAGTCAAGTTGATTGATTGCTGGTGTTGTGCTTGATATAATGTCTAATTAAGTACGTAACTATACCTGCCAATCAACGTGATTCACCTTATTATATGATACTATGGAAATACAGACCTTGGTCAGTGGTTTTTGCATTGCCTTTGCTAGTCATGCTGCAATTGCCAGCACACTTTAGACCACAAGTTGGCAACTTGAACAGAAGTTCCTTTGCGAAAGAAAAAAATAAATATAAAATCTTAAAGCTACAAATGACAAGACAGATATTATATAGCCATGCATAGATATACTAGAAAGTCAAGAACTGATGTGCAATTGGTAAAGTGAGTGACTTCCTCCTTTTAAGCTTATTACTTCGCCTTCCTTACCAAAGTGGAAAAAAACTCAAATCATGCCAAAATATGCTCAGGGTGTTTTTAATGTCTGCATGATAAGTAAAAGCATCATAAGTTTAACACATACAAACAACTTAAGCATTTTACTTTTACCTACTCCCCTCCTCCCCGACTAATAGATTAGTTCTTTATCCCATTTTGATACTATGATGGCTTCCATAAAACACTTGCCAGTCTGTGACCACAGGTTGAGGTTCCATAAGAGTATACCTTGTTCTACTAAAATACTTGTTTGTGCAATGTCACCATGTAAATTGCTTATTTTGAGTACCAGTCAAACTTAAAAATTTCCTACTTAACCCTTTCCCCCTTGAATTAAGACTGAGTCAACAGCTTTCCTTGGCATGGGTTGGGCACTAAGTGCCCAACCCATGCCAAGGAAAGCTGTTGACCTGGGGCATGTGATCTTGATAAGTCTCATGTACATTTCTCAGTCAAATTGTTTTTCATAACTGTTGAAATTAGTTGAAAACACTGAAGCCACCAGCCGGTTTTGGCCGGTTTGAGGGGGAAAGGGTTAAATCACCAAAAAAGCACCTGGATGTATTAATTGCCTTGATGATCTTACTTAAATTTCTCATTATTTACAACCATTTTCTGAGAGAAGTGTTGGCAAGTCCCAATTAGCAAACCCTATACAAGCTGCTTCTCTTAGCCTGGTATGGAATCTACCTGACCTATACCAATGAAAGCTATTAAATCATGATCACTCTATCTGACCAGCAAAGAGTTAAAACTAGCTAAATAGCCACTAACCGAAATCCTTTACACTAAATTTCTTTATAATTCATACAAGTACCTTTGGTTGTGGCCTGGTAATGCATTAAACTGATGTCAAAGGAGGTAATGTGTAAAAGGGGAAAGTACATCCATTTTAAACATGTTTCAGCAAATGTCCAAGTCACCTAAGGCCTAATAAAAATATGTGTGTGGTTCCGATAGCCCGGTCGACCCCACTGAAATTGAAAAGGCCTCAGTCCTGACCCTAAATAATTTTTATGAAACATAAAATAAAAAAAAAGTTTCAAGCCGCCCTTCAGCAATAAAAATTGATTGACCCTGGCTGAAAGATTTTATTGAGAAAGTGATCATTGTGTGCTGTTGTTTTGCAGTGAAGTCAATTCAAACACAGTATATGAAACATAAAAAAAAAGTTTTAAGTCACCCTTCCCTAATAAAAATTGATCAACCCCGGCTGAAAGATTTAATCAAGAAAGTGTCTGTGGTGCGCTGTTATTTTGCAGTGAAGTCAACTCATGCACAGTATTTTATTTCAACTTGTCCGGAGTGGTGGATTAACTTGGGCCAGGGAAACAGCATATGTAGCCCATACTAGCCACAGTTGTTTGGTGCAACAGCATAGCCGGTTGAAAGATTAATCAAGAAAGTGGCCATCATGTGTCATTATTTTGCAGTTGTCACCTCAAACACAGCATTTTATTTCAACTTGTCTGGAGCAATAACTTGGGCCAGGGAAACAGCATAACTGCATAAGCCATGGTTGTTCGGTGAAACAGCATAGCTCTGGTTGTTCGGTGATCACTTTTGTAATATTTCACTAGGTCTCATGTGTCCTTTTTCCTAGTTACTGGGGAAAACAGTCCTTAAAGTACTTTTAAAACATGCCTTAATTTCTTAACTTTAATCTGCCTGCTCAGTTGTGTCTGAAGCATTTATCATCATCAGTTACAAATCCAAATGCGACATGATACCTCGACTCTCAAGCCAGAGAATCACTGCGGGACAGTTGCAAAAAAATGCAGTTGATTTGAACATTAAAGTGAATCATGGCCACCGCATATATCATATCATTATTGAATTCATGAAATATTTGGGCGTGGCATCCACAATTTTCAAAATGGCAGCCAGTGTGGTTTAGTCCCGATATGATATTTTGAAGAGGTACATGTAGTATCCAATATATGTGATTAGTGTGAACGGAAGGTTAATTTGTCTAATGAATGTATACTTGTAATGTAAAATATAAAATAGCATTCAGAGAATGAATAACCCTCGGCGCTCACAATATTTTTTTCCTCAATTTTGCATCTTTTTTTTAATTTGAGACTTCCCAGTAGAATACTTTACTTGCAATTTCCATATTGTTGTCTATGAAATGAAAGAGCCCTTTTGGATGTGTTCCTGGGGCAGGTCCTGGTGGCAGAGATCACTGTACTGTCTGCTACTCATACAGCCATCAAATGCATACATGTACTTCAAAAGTTTCATAACAATTTAAAAACAACAAGAGGAAGTTTTCGATAGGAATGTGGACCACTATAATGTGCATTTTCGAAAAAAAAATTGGTGAAGCTGCATTCGATCATTGTTGAGATATTATGGTAATGTTGTCCCCTTGTGCACCACTCAGACGGCCTCCAAATAAATACTTTAAAGTTTCATAAAAAGTTTGAAAATAATCAAAGGAAGCTTGTTTTTACATAGGAACATGGTCCATCATAAGATACATCTCTGACACAAATTTGGTAAAGCTGTGGTCAGCATTGTTTTATACATCCCGGAAACATTGTCAGGGTTGACTTCACTCAGACAGCTTTCAAATAAATACATTAAAATTTTCATAAAAAAGTTTTAAAATAATAAGAGGTAGCTGGTTTCAAATAGGCCTCTGGTCCATCATAAGATACATCTCTGACAAAAATTTGGTAACACTGGAGTCAATATTTTTTGAGATGTCAGGGTAATATTGTCAGGGTTGACCCGACACATTAAAAGTTTCATAAAAAGTTTGAAAATAATTAGAGGAAGCTGGTTTTCGATAGGAACCTGGTCCGTAATAAGGTCCTTCTGTGACAGAAATTTGGTACAGCTACAGTGAGTACTTTTTGAGATATCATGGTAATGTTGACAAGACGCACTGACGACGAAGGGGACGACAATACTTTCCAGCACTTTATGTATTGAGGGTAAAAATGGGACTTTTCCAGTGTGAGCATAACCCAAAAATGTCAATACAGCAGCTTGAAATTACCAGTTGTTGATGGTAGCGGGTCCCAGAAGTGGGATATTGTATCAGAAACTGAAGTGGTTCCCAGGCCATGAATTAAGCGGCACCACTGGGCACAGCAGTCAAGAGCCCTGCTGAGCCAAGCTTTGAGGATAGCGCTTAATAGAAAAGGTTGCCCCCAATAGTGGACAGTACCACTGAAAGTACCAGCAGGTATTTATATAAGTGGTAAAAAATAGATTTATTCACAGGGAACAATTTTTGCAAATGACTGGTTCCTGCATACACACTATTCTTAATTAAAGTATTGTGTCATTACTGTGTGTATCATGGCTTTGTGATGCACCTTCACTCGTATGTACTGGGTATAACCAGTATAATGTGTACATCAATATTGAGATATACATACATTTATGCCAAATACATGTACATGCAAGATTCATGACAGAGCAAGTACGGTTTGTTCCCTAAACATTGATAATACAACACCTGCCTCATTTAAGAGACGCTTTATGGATGTGGCATAGAACTGATGCAACCAAGTATCCTGAAGGCTAGTTTATCAACAGGTTTCAAGCAATTTTGAAACGTTTATCTAATTTGTGTCTGTCTATAACTAGGAATTGTTTTATCAGCCTGTAGACAGGCAGTCCAAAAATGGACTTCAATTATGCCATGCATTTCCATTCATGATGGTGGCATCTGATTTTAATTACCAGAATTAATTGATAATCATAACCTGCCACGATCCATTTAGGCTTTGTGGACATGTAGGACGGGGAACCACACTTGCTCTGTGTGTTGGCATTAAGGCATCATAAATCACCGATAATTAATCTGTTATTTATCCTTGATTCAGATATCAATCATAATACTGCAACCTTGCATCAGAGACTTCCTGTCTTTCATATACATACAGTGCCTGTGTTTCTTTTACAAAGAATGCAGCAGTTGTTTGAAAATCCACGTTTTGATTGAGGCTTAATTTTATCTTGATTGCTTATTTAAATATTACATGTTTACTGACAGTAGAAACAGTTTATCAAGTTTCTTACTCTCCTTGGCATTTCTGTCCCTGCCTGCTATAAGTAAGTAATTAAATGTATACGTATATGTACGTATATATAGACGTTTTGGGGAATTTTTTTACCACCTTATGTTTAACAGGATTTTAATATATTTGTTTATTATTTTTTGGAAGACAGACTATATGTATCACCTTAAAAGATACACAAGTCTTTCACTTAGAGCTGCCTAGTAGACCACATAGCCCACAGCCTAAAATGTCCAAGAAAGTATCTCTGATAACAGCTGAGTCTCTGAGATTTTCTTTTTAGCTGAAACATGTTACCCCTATTGCCAGTGGTCATTACATTGGGACCTGATTCTGGAGCAGTGCCATAAACATAACGATTTACCTTGTGCTAGATTGTAGACAAACATGGTGATCATATTCAAACATAACTACTCCCATTCAACATGTTAAACTATAGTGTAATTAAGACTGGGTATATATGCCCCATTGGATTTGCATGTTTCCCATTTTTGGCAATGTGATATGTGAAGAAGGTTCCTAGCTTGAGACCCAGATCTTCCATGTTCAAAATATACAACTAGAAGCCGATCAGTGACTGCAAAACCCCGAGGCCAGGACAGAGGGACAGACAGACAGACGGACAGACGCGAAGGTGATGACAAGAACCCTCCAGTAGGTCAGGCTACTTCTGTTTAAACTAATGAAAAAGCTATACATTTTGGAAAAGAACTAGTGTCTGCAGTTAATGATGCATATTTCTAAGGTTGAGAGGACCGGTTTAAAACCACCAGTTGCCTTTCATGGGTGACTGCCTGTCTCAAGTCAGGAGTGAAATTTGTTTCTTCGCATTGGTATTGGAAGAGAAATGTCGATGCTTTGGCAAGTCTGGAATCTCTTTGCTGTCATTGCTGGGTTTGGAATTAATGAATGTGGATCATGTTTTTCTGTACTATTTGAAAATTACTTCATTGGCTATGCTGTGCTGTGGGCTTTGTTCTCCGACTCATAGTTATAGTGGAGGTAGAGTATGTTTACAATGTTCCAGGTTCATAAATATCACAAAAACGATGTAGGCCTACTTTACTCTTTTGCTGTAAAATAAGCTGACTGGCAAGTCGGAGAACTAAAAGGTGATAGGCCTAACAGGTCTCTTTTTATTTTTGGCAGAAGTAATGAAACTTGTGTTTTGGGTGGTTAGGCCTATACATTTTGGAAAAGAACTAGTGTCTGCAGTTAATGATGCATATTTCTAAGGTTGAGAGGACCGGTTTAAAACCACCAGTTGCCTTTCGTGGGTGACTGCCTGTCTCTAGTCAGGAGTGAAATTTGTTTCTTCACATTGGTATTGGAAGAGAAATGTCGATGCTTTGGCAAGTCTGGAATCTCTTTGCTGTCATCGTTGGGTTTGGAATTAATGAATGTGGATCATGTTTTTCTGTACTATTTGGTGCAAATGCAATGAGCCGAGATATCATGGCAAGGCCATTTTTCTTCAATGCAGTACTGTGACCTAAATATGTGACCCAGTGACCTAGTTTTCAGTAGGCACCTGAGGCATCCTTAGGACCAACTATCATAAATAATTGATGAAGCTACATACAATAATTTTTAGATATTGTGTTAGCGGCATTTTTTTATTCAATGTAGTACTATGACCTAAATATGTGACCTGGTGATCTACTTTTTGATAGGCCTCTGAAACACGTCAATGGTCTTCTGTGATAAAAATTTGGTCTCTGTAAAAGGAGTATTTCTGGAGATATGGCATGGCAAGGCCATTTTTCTTCAATGCAGCAATGTGACCTAAATATGTGACCCAATGACCTAGTTTTTATTAGGTGTCTAAGACATCCTCAGGACTAACTGTCATAACTAATTGGTGCAGCTACAATGAGTAATTTAATGTTTGAAGATATCATGGTATGGCCATTTTTCTTTAATGCAGCAGTGTGACCTAAATATGTAACCCAGTGACCTAGTTTTCAATAGGCATCTGGGGCATCCCTAGGTCCAACTGTCATAAATAATTGATGAAGCTACATTCAATATATTTTTTGATGTTGTGTTAACACCGTTTTTTTTTTTGCAACGTATTACTGTGACCTAAAAATGAGACCTAGTGATCTACTTTTCAATAGGCATCTGAAGCACCTCAATAACCCAGTGATAAAAATTTGGTTTCTGTAACGTATTTTTGGAAATATGGCGTTAACAAGGCATGGACAGACACATACATGAAGGTGACGACAAAACCCCTCCGGCTTTATGGGCAGAGGGGTAAAAACAGTAAAACCTATCAGAGTGGGTGCCTCCGCAAAGCAGGAACCTGTCTTTAGTGAGTAGTCTCCAGTCCCATTTTGATTTCCCTATACTTCCTATGTTCATGGACTCTCTGCTCAGTTGGTGATTGTCTTAGGTAGACAACAGGCACCATGCAATTAAAGGGGCATTTTGTGTTTGGTTATTTGCTTCAGTGGGCACCATAATTAATCTGTTTTTGTTCAAACACCTAAATAGACCTTACAAATGGACATGAATAAAATAAATAAACTTATTAAACAGCCTCACAAATATAGATGAATAAAAATGAGCTTACTAAATAGACCTTACAAACAGACATATAAAATATTATATAGAGCTTAATATCATCATAACAGAGAGACATAAAAAAGAGCTTATCAAATAAAGTACATACATGTGTTCACTGGAGACAAAAACATAAGCCAACTGAGTGGTCTGTACATATATACAGCAAGATATATGTACTTACATGTATGTGTGCAGGTATAAACTTGTACTTTAAGCATCCATGATGCTAAAACTTGAGCTAAACGCATAAACCATCATCTGGTAATAACTACGTCAATGGTATGTATCATTACACAACAGTTCATTCCAACTCACAGTCAGAAGCACTACACACCAAGAAGTGATCTGCCGAGCATGATCAGAAACTCTCTCCATAGATTGCCACTCAAACACTCTCAAACACACGGATAGTGCTTTTTATTTCCTTTCTTTGACTTTAGAATTGTTGCCACTTGACTGAAAGCTTTTTTGACATACAATTTAAATATAAATTATATCTCTTACATGTGTACACGTAGGTCCATGTGCAAAAAAATCAGGGAGTTGGAATGAAATGAGTCAATCATGTTTATTTGCCACGTACTGCAGACACAATAAACATGATAAATACCACGCAGCAGATCTGACTGACAACCTTCCCAAGCTGTATCAGCCACTAATTCACAGCATAACTTTTACCAAAGTCGTACAACTTTCTACACCTGAATGTACTCTATTAACTGCTACCTTAACTGCTGAAAATTGTCATGGTCAGATTCTTTCCTTGTGCAGTTCATGTACTTGTATGCACTGTATTTAAATATTTAAATCAATTCTGTGCAAAGTATACTCATAATTTTTTAAAATTTTAACAGTGCAACGAGTAAGGTCAAGATCAACTAGTTCAAGTGGGTTCTCAGCAGAGGGCTATGCAGGCAGATGGAATATGTTTGCATATTTCCATTAGTTTCCATTGTGATTTACTCCCATGTAACTTTAAAACCGCTCTACTTAGAAACACTAAATTTCTAAAAAAGTGGTAAATGGTTGTATATAGCTAACATACATGTACTCCTGCAAAGTTGATTACTTCTGCTGCAAGGCTATTCAACATATTCAATGTTACTGTAACATAGAATCTTACTTTATAGGAAATTACACACCTATAGCCCACAAGAATTCTGTGTCTAATGGGTTGTGTACTCAGCCAAATACACATAAAAGTGCTAATTGAGACCTCGCCTATTTAGCACCCCATTCACATGAGTGCCACCAGGTTTTCATTCACATAAATCTTCTCATTTGCTTCATGAAACCTTTAAAAAGACTGACATGCAAATGAGTAAATCATGTGCTGGTAACTACACCTCAACTGCTGTCCTCTAAGCTATGAAAAGAGCTTCTTGAAGCAACACGCTATAAAATCTAGTTGTAGCTAGAAAGAGTCAAGCTTAGTTTCACAATACAGCAATGATTTCCACTTGCACCAGTTGGCATACACACTTGTTGTTTACCTGATTTATTATATGTGTAACTGGATTTATTTGCAAACATAGTATGGGAATTTTTCCAAGATATTGTCCTGGTACATGTACAAAACTAAGCTAAATCAACATGCAAGTGATAGAATTTGCCATAAATATATGATTGCTAAATGCCCACTTGTGCCAAACATGTACAGTGATCATGCACAGGCGAGGCTCTCTCAGCAAAAAGTGTTATATTGATCTATTAAAGTGGATCCAACTTTCTCTCAGACATGTCAAAGTTAGCATTTTTGTTAGACTCTGCAGCTGGTTGCTGATGATTCTATGAGGAAGAGAAGGTTTGCAATCAGCTTCTCCACATAAAACCTAATGTGATTACCATACCTATCAAAAGCCGGATTAAAAAAATGATGTAATATGCTTGGAGCTGAGCAGACTCCTTTTCTTCCATCTTGGTATATGATATTTGTTCTTGACATGTAAAGGCTTGTGTTTATGAACATCAGATAATAGATGGACTCATGCATAGTACATGAACTCTAATTATCCCTGTCTGCTTGCACATAAATTCATGCTACATGTAAATTTAGGGAAAAAAATGAATTACAGAAGAGGTTCCCATCCTAAAAACTCATCTACTACAGGATTATTCCATCAATAAGGTAAACCTTATAAATAAAACACTTTCATAGAGTGTGCAAACCAATCCAAAAATATTGTTAAAGCACAAAAAGTTTGAATCACTGCTCCATGCTAATTTGATGAAGGACCCTCAGACTATTTACTTATGATTCAGGCTGTCTAACCTGCTGAAAATAAGAAAGGTCATCTATAAGAAGGTGAAAGTCACATACTGTGAATTACTTTATTTTTGCATGTTTTAATTTTCACTTTTTTCACTTTTGCCATTTCACTGTTGTTTTAATTTCACTACTTTGGATACAATTCCTTTTCAAAGAAAATGTTAAAACACTGTTCACTGTGTTTTTCTTTTCACAGTTATGTCCCCTCTGCCAAGTAAATGAAACTAAGAAAACAGTAAAGTTAAAGCAATTTACAGTACAGCAGTCCATGTTTGTAAGACACATCCAGTAAGACACCACCTGTTACCACTCTTTTAGGATACTTTGCTTTGCTCCAATAAGAGTTCAATTGTCTTCAAAAACCAACCTTTTACATGTAGGGTTCTTAGCTTGTGCTTAGTTTTGGCCATGTTAAGGTTGCGGAAGGGTTGAGCTGTAACAGCAAAATCATGACCCAACAGAAAATAACTTTTTTTCCATTTTCATTAAGTTTGGCACTTTACCTTTCTTGTCACGGAACATGAATCTCCAAAAAGCAAAATTTATGTGATGAAAATGGGAAATTACATGACTATGTTTTAGCTGGCCAGAGTGTGTGCATGCCTGTTGACAAACATATGCTAAATAAACCACCAAAGTTTGGATAGCGGTCAGTTGCTTCCCACGACCCAGTGCCATAGTAACAACTAGCAACCATGACCTTTTAGGTGTACCCCTAGTAATTCTGGTGCAAACTGCTTAACAAGATCAGGACCATCACTTAATTAGTTTATTATTATGATCATATAGCCATGAAGATCAAGAAATTGATGGGCTCACGTTTTCCTTTTCCGATGGTGACTGGAGGAGGTGGAAGTGGGGGTGGGAGGCAGATATGGGGGAAGGCGTTAATAAATGCCGATTGTCAAAATGCAGACTGGTGACCAGTGTGGGACTCATAAAGTGAATGAAAGCAGTTTCCAGTGATGCGTTAATTATGATTCAGAATAATGGCATTTTAAACATTAGAAAGCTAATCAGCCTATCGTCTTGCCCAATCCATGACCAACTTGCCTTACTGTTTGCTGGCAAAATAAGCACAACAATCAATGAATCCCGACTAGACTACTGGACTACCTGTCTACAGATAAATACGCTGCAAACTATAATAGTGGAGATTTGGTTCAGCGTAAATAATTATGCACACCTTCAAATTTATAACAATTTGAAATTAGTTTTTGCCTGCATCAGTCTGAAAATATGCTTTTGCTGTGAATGCTACAATTGACTCGAGGTGCATGCACACGTAGAATGGATACTAGGTAATTGACCCAGGGCATGGACCAAGTGTGAATGCATGTGTGGGAAATGGACAGGAGTTGTGATGCGTCTTTGCTTTTTCTATTCTGCCATCTGAAATGTGTGTACCATCTTCAGATATGCATGGCAAATATGATGAATAGTAGCATTAACATAAAAACCTTGAAGTAAATTTGTATGAAGCAAAGCCCCACTAGAACTGCATGGTATTGTCTGTAGGCCTACATGTATGTGTAAAAGGCTGCCACATTTCAGATGTATGGACTTGTCCACTTCTTTTGTGGTGTAGCAAAGTACACTGAGCTAAAATGACCTGATTTCATGATATGGGATGGGGGTGGGGGGATTTGTAAATTTTACCTGTCACATTACTGCCCCACCCCAGTCACAAAAGTTTTGGTTTTGTGTCTCGATCAGTTTATTACAGAATTTCATGTGTGAACCAACAGGGGTTACTTATCTCCACAGAATATAATTATATATTAGGCCCTATTACATGAATGGCAAAACCTGACAAAAGCATGGCAATGTGCTTGGTCCTCTTTACCATGAGGAAGGCCCAAATTTGTGAAGGAACCAGTGAGATAGGCGTGGCATATATATAAATACTCATGACAACTTTAGATTCCTGCTCCCAAGCCAAGGCTAAGACGAGTAAACTCACTCACAAATACCCATCCATCTTTGAGTTTTTAGGGAACTGGCCACTTTCTTGGCTGCAATAAGTGCAAACAGACTCACTTTGCTTTATTGATAAATGGCACTTGAATTGCTTGTCGCACTATCAGAATTAATTATGTAGGAAGACACAGTTCATCTTAGCAGGCAAGAAATTTTCACCCATGCGTACAAACTTTAACATCATTACCTCAGTCCTGGTGTATTCTATCAAACTCTGTAACAAATATTAGTGTCTGATCCAAGACTAATGAGTATAGAGTACATGTAGGTTATCCAAATGTAACAATGCACGGTCTTATCACTGATACAACCTTAAAACTCCTGGGAGTGTTGTTTGTTTCCCAGAAAAAAATTTGCTCTCAGCTGTCCCCAGATTATGGTCATCATCCATAAAGACTGCCCATCTCTCTCTCTCTCTCTCTCTCTCTCTCTCTCTCTCTCTCTCTCTCTCTCTCTCTCTCTCTCTGTCTCTCTCTCTCTCTCATTCTCTCTCTCTCTCTCTCTCTCTCTCTCTCTCTCTCTCTCTCTCTCAAGCAATCTTACAACTTACTTCACAAAATACAAAATGCTAAAAGCAAAGAAACTAAAGCAATTAAGACAGAGTGCTGTCAGCGCCAAGCTATATGCAGCAACCTGTTGAGATGACAGCCACAGACAGGAGAGAGCTACTTTGACAAAAGGCAATTAGCATGCAAATTTGTATAATTTACATATGATTATAACTGTAGGTTACATATAGTGTATAAAAAGTCAGACGCATTCATTTCCAGAGAAGATAAGAGAGGGATGAACTGAATGACATCCAACTCTAGGTCCAACTTGCCTAGCATGGCAATTGTAAAGTTTAATTTTTGAAAAAATATCTTCAGCACCCAACCACTACCACCACTATATGTCTGCATGGTTGTCAACATTTCCTTTTCTGTTTTTTACTTTTTTTCTCCTCTGCTTTTTTCTGTTCATTGATATCTGTTTGCTCTATTTTCTTCCCTGACTGTGGCATGTCGATCTTCCCATTTCTTCAGATATGATCACAGGCAGTCCAAGAAACTGAATGGCCAAAGCCCTGTCCATGCTGTTAATGAAAGCATGTTGCTCTTTGATCCTAGATGATGAGAAATGAGTGAGCAACTCCTGTCTGTTGAGCACTCTTCTCAGCAAAGCAAGCTGTGAAACTGCAAGCCCATCTTGTTCAAGCAGCGCCATTTGCAAACAAGGTTGCTAGGGTCAAGGTTATTGCACCTTCAGGTCACATGGCAAATCTGCTTTTGAGTCCCCTTTGAAGCTGTCAATGTCAAACGGGAAACCACACTGACAACCTCGCAAGTGTGGCAGCCTTTGATGTCAATTGGCTAAATAACTGCTTTTTAAGTGCAAAAACATGAATGTATCTTGGAAACTACACATCAAAGATGTTGACTGACATGTCTTCGAAGCATAACAACCAAATTGCCCAGGGGTTGGAGAGCAGTATTGTCATTACGGCCAACAATGTGGGAAAAACGAGCCCCAAATCTTGCACGCCCATTTCTTGGAATTAAATTCAAATTAATCTGCTTATCAATCAATTTTGTAGACAGCATCAATTAAAAGTAAATTGATGGATCTGCTTCAAATAATTGTCTTTTGGAAGATACATATATTATCTAGGAACCGGTATTTTTGTTTTTCTGTCAGAAGCCCCTTTCCGAGACTTTTGTAGCTCACCTAATGAAATAATTGTTGACATTTAAAATGATGATCAAAGAATTCAGTTATTCTCTAATTATCTATTTGATTTGTAAACTGACAATATGGTTCCTGCATATTGGTCTACACTTTAATATTAGATATGTAGGACACTTTTTCATCGATTATTTTTAGGAAATGCTGACAAAATGTGTTATCTGATACCCTCTATTAAACTGGCTTATAAGATCCTTGAATAATGTCATACTGATACAAAACTTGTTTCTGACAAATCTAGACATCTGTATGATAAACAAAATGTATGGCTTTGTGGGTGAAATATGAAACATAGTTCATCTTCACAATGTAAAAGTTGCAAAACCCCTCGGCATGGCTCAATCCCCTCCCGTACCTTAATTGTACCTCTTATGAAAGATGGTCTGGATTGAGGCCTCAATCTGGTGATCCCTATAGGGCTGGCCTTTCCATACACATAACACTGTATCATATTCTGTCTATACAGTCATGAGGAATGCTACAGATACAGCCAAAGCATTTAGAAACTGTAACTTTACATTAATCAGTATCTTCATTTAACTTAATTTAGAGTGGGAGCTTCTGCATGAGGAATGTTACAAATACAGCCAAAATATTAAGAAATGGTAACCTTGCATGAAGCGGTACATGTATCTATTGGCAAACAAGTGTGGGTGCTGCTACACGTGTCCCATGTACACTTGCATAAAACCATGATGAAATTTGTTTTTTGCATCTACATGTACATGTAGTTGAGATACAGGGAATCCCATTTTCTGATCACATGCATTTCAAGCATACTTGGACAAAATGAACATGGTGAGGAAATATTTACTGATGCATGCATTCAAACAATTTGAGATGTGGTTCTATATACATGGTTACCACTTACTACTCATTCCATAATGCAGTTCTGCATACTGGCTCTGCTTATGGGGTTCTTGAAGAACCACATAACCCACTGTGCTGCATGACAAAACCACTGATTTCCAACCAGACATGTCGGTACTTGCGTGAAAGCCCTTTACACGAGGAATTTGAATATATCTTTGTCTTAAATTTGGGAAAATCCATGCCTGAGGCTAGTAAAGAATCATTACAGGAGGGAATCACACATGAAAAACACTTTATGATGCCTCATACTCCCACACATGTTGACATGAGATCCCGACAGGCAATGCCCCATGTGGAATCAATTCGCATCACTCAATCTCCACTTGGCAACAGACTTCTAGCAAACAACATTTCCCACCTGTCAGATGCACTGCTTGCTGAGAACACAGAGAATAATCTGTTATCTCAAGACAAGGACATCGTAGAACATATACACTTCACACAATGGGCAGCAAATTCTGTGCATCAATTGCACTCACTCTAAACTTGTGGTGACATTAATTTGTATGCATGTTCATGCATGCTTTAAAATGAGAGGAAATTTGTACACGTGCTGTTTTGCTGGCTTCCGAGTAGCAGTAAAGAGGTTTCTTTAGCTCTGAGACAGGCTGAAGACCTCGGAGAAATTCCCCTCAAGTACCACTAAGCTTCTTCAGCTGGTGTTCATGCACTGACAATATAAACCTGTTGGGCACCTGTGAGTGAACAAAAATAAAATATTAATTTCACTTTTATCAATGTCTAGAATCATAAATGCCTACTAAAGCTTGACATGCACTACCTATATCACAATACTGACACAAACACCCCTTCTTGCAATCCTAATGAGAATATAAATCCAAGCTCACAAATTCTCACAGAGTAGCTGAAACTTACGGGTCCCTTTTTTGAGAATGAAAGTGAAGAGAACACACAATTTTGGGAGAATAATGAAGTTTGAAGTCTGGTGATATATACAAAATATGTGACCCAGTACCTGCCTACATCTCCCCTCCCCTCTCCACCACCTCCCTGTCCACCATACATTTTAATGTACAGGTATGTACAATGTACATGAGCACAAACAAGTATATTTATTAAGCTTCACTCTTTATAATTGGCATGTGAGCTTCCATCTATAGGCATGTGTCACTACATAACCTGTGCAGTATGGATTACCTTGGCAATATTAAAGCATGCAGTAGCCAGAAACAACTTGAGATATTATGGAAAACATCTATCAACCTTTTGCCCCTTGAGCTGGCCGAAACCAGTTGGTGGTCAAAAGTCAGTAATGAAAAACAATTTGACTGAGAATTGTAGATGGGACCTATCAAGATCACATGCCCTAGCTCAACAGCTTTTCTTGGCATGGGTTGGGTACTAAGTGCTCAACCTATGCCAAGGAAAGCTGTTGACTCAGTCTTCATTCAAGGGGAAAGGGTTAATTAATCTTTTCAGTGATAATCGGATTGAAACCGAGTCAACTGCTCTCCTATTCTCTTTGGAAATATAGTCATGTACATGCTTGAATGACAGGTTCTTATGAAGAACTTGAATCTGTAATCATCTGATAACTGACATTATCACAAATTTTGTTGCTATTACTATACTGAAAAGAATTATGATCAATTATACATAGTGATCAATGAAAGCCTGTGTGCACTTTGGAAAAGTGTGCATCAGGGCTTTCTGATAATTAAGATCTCACTGCAGTCCAATCTGTTCCACGGGAAACTCCAATACACCAATTGATAGCATCAAGCTTTTGAAAACTTCTCATACATTGGAATTTCTTTGGTTTGTATTTTCAAAATTACCTTGCCTTTCTCTGCAAGCATATTCCCAATTATTGCAGCATTCTATCACTTGATATAGACTAATTAATGCCAGTAAATCCAATTCAGCAGTATTCATCAGGTGATCTAGTTATCAGTTTGCCATTAGCTTCATCAGAATATACTGGGGTCTTCAGAGACCTGCTCACTCTATAATTTGATCTGGTACATATATACATGTACATGTATATAGCTACTCGTTGTCCTTCAATAATGGCAAGACATTTATACATTTCCTTCAATTAATAGACCAGTTCATAGGACTCAGGTTTTTTCTGTTCACTTTGGGAACCCATCCTGCTTTGTTTACATTTTGTGCTCGACCACGCTGGATTATAAGTGGAAGGATCAGAAAGTAAAACACAGGATGTGCTTGGTAGGGCCTGTATTTTTCCGTTTTTAACCGAAACGGAAAGGAATAATGAATTTTTGTCACCTCTGAAATGGAATTTGCTGTTTTGCCTTAATGTGTTTTACATACAAAGAGAACTACTGAAATGGAATTAGGAAATTTCTGGCTGGTGAAACGGAATTTCTAGTTTTCTGAAACGGAAAAAATACAGGCCCTAGCTTGGATTTAAGGAAAAATTAAACTGTCAGTAAACTCAAAATGCATGTTTCACCACTGATGTGACATTTTAGGTAAAAGATTTGCACTGTTCAGCACAATCCATGCTGTAATCACCAGCGTTAGCCGTGGCATCCGTTGTAAACAAGAAGACGAAGGCCAGATTCGGCCACCTGCTGACTGGACAATCAGGCCAACAATGGCATGCATAATTAATTATGGTCCCAAAAAGTTGGGTACAACTCGGTATGAAGGGGTCTACTGTTATTTAAGACAAAACCCCACTAACTTCTTTCAAATAGTGGTCTCAAATTACAACTGGTCTTAAAAGACAGGTAAATTTTACAGACTCTGGTGTCCTGAAAGGGTGATCTTCAAAATAAGGAAATCTGTGATGAGAATACATGATGGTCATTAGCCAAGGCAACACTCTATGTCTGGATCTCATCAGGGACCAAGAAAACTGCTGCTCTATAACAAGGATTTACACAGGGCTTATGTAATGGACCTGTAATCATAGTTGGGACCCGGGAGTTGGGATACCCTGTCCTGAGAATAACCAAGTGTTTCCTGTAAGGCTGCTCTCTGCTTTGTAGTGAGCAGATTCCACACCAGTCACTCACTTTTTCTTTCCCTGGGGATAACCATCACTTGCCTGTGGAGCTGCTCTTCTAGCTACTTTTTGCTTCCTGTTTATCTGAACTCATTCTAAGCAAATCCTGATTTACAGATACATTTATCCCAAATTAAGACAACGGTTGCATTTTGAGTAATTCTTTTAAAGAAAATTTCAACCCAACTTGCCAATTGTCACTTGAAAAAGCAAATTTTGTCTCCCCCACCCCCTCAAAGTTTTTACACTTCCAAGGCCAATGAAATCAAGAATTCATACAATTAAGATACGAAAATAGGGATATAATTTTCAATGCAACTATGCAAAGTAGTTTCAGATAAAACAGTTTCAAAATGCCCCCCCCCCTAAAAAATTTATAAAATGAAATAAAAAAAAAATAAAATAAATGAAAAAGAGCAAAACATTTTGTTAGCAGATCCAAAATTCACTGGAATGACAACTGAACAAACTTTATATAGGCCCATAGCAGGAACACCTGCACAATGTTTAAATATAAAGCTTGTCAACTGTTTTAAGACATATAAAAGCATCCTCATAATGTAGCTAGGACACAGATTTCCACAATTGTCTATGAATTGTGGTCATTTGGAATAACAGTACATTTTCTCAAGTCGAAACAGTGCTGAAATAAACATGCACTAGTCAATCCAAAGATAAATCCATTTATACTTAAAATCATTCACCATTTCAGGTAGGCATGATGGGTAGCTGTGTACCAGATACAGTAATAAACTACATGAATCTGTGTCAGCCATTTGCCACAATTTCCACAATGGAATCCATGTCATTTTTGTTCCAAAATGCTTTCTGTATATTACCCTGACTGTTCACTTTGCCATGGTTGGTTAGCCTTTCAATCGGTAAATCCTGAATTAGCTAATACATGTAAGAGCCCTAAATGCAACGATATGGACAATATGGCTGGCTTCCAAGTTCCCTCCAAAAAGCCATATGACATGTTGCAAGGCGTTTTAGGATAAGCTTTGATCCAGAGAGCCCCGGCCATCTATGTCCATCCTGTGTAAATGTACATGTATGCAACAAGTCCATAAGTGTTCCATTCAGGTGGCCAAGAAAAAAAATAGTGTTAGAGAACAGATTACCCTTGGGGACCATCTTTTTTTCCTCAATTCTGCAATTTTTTTAGACTTTCCAGTGGAACACTTTACATACAATTTTCATATCGTTGTCTATGAAATTGAAGAACAATTTCATACTTCTTGAGATATTATGGTAACATTGTCCACTTGTGAGCCATTCATATGGCCTTCAAATAAATACTTCAAGTTTCCTATCAAATTTAAAAATGATAAGAGGAAGCCGGTTTTCAAAATGAACATGGTCCATGATGATGTACATCTCTGATAAAAATTCGGTGAAGCTGCAATTGATTCTTGTTGAGATATCAGGGTAACGTCATCCCCTTGTGCACTATTCAGAGGTCCTTGAAATAAATATTTTTCAAGTTTCATAAAAAGTTTATAAATACAAACAGGATGTTGGATATATATTGGAACCTAGTCCATCATAACATGCATCTCTGACAAAAGAATTGGTAAAGCTGCAGCCAATATTTTCTTTTAAATATTGCAGTAACGTTGTCAGGGTTGACGCCACTCAGACATCCTTTAAATAAATACGTTAAAACTTTCAGAAGAAGTTTAAAAATGATCACATGAAGCTGGCCTTCCATAGGAACCTGGTCCATCATAAGGTTCTTCTGTAACGAAAATTTGTTGAGCTATGTACATTGAATATTTTTTTGACATATTATGTTAATGTCGTCCCCTTGTGCGCAATGCAGACGGCCTTGAAATAAATACATTAGAAGTTTCATAAAAAGTTTAAAATAGCAACAGAAAGCTGGTTTTTGATAAGAACCTGGTCCATTATGAGGTGAATTTCAGAGAAAAATTTGGTACACCTATATGGTGAATATTTTTTGAGATATCATGGTAATGTCGACAAGACTGATGGCTTCTCGTTTGAAACTTAAAAGCTTCATACAGACAGATGCATAGACAGACAGACAACACAGGGGATGACAATACCCTCTTGCACTTTAGGTGCTGAGGGTAAAGACCAAGACAATTACGCCTCATGCCACTTGGTGTAGTGCTTTCTGAAGTCCCTTTTGTGTCCCATAGCAGTGATCAGCTTTAACAAGGAGTCCCTTTGCAACCCTAGGGCTGCTTTTGGAGTCTCACTGAAGCCCCATTGATATCCCCTGCACATCATGAAGTCCCTTTGATGCCCCATTGGGGTCCCATGCAGCCTGGGACTGACATCGGGTCAAGAAGGAATAGGAATCTGGTATTGTTATGCTATTTCAAAGCACACTGACTTTGGTTGAAATTTTCAATTAAAAATTAAATTGTCAGACAAAGCAAAAACTACTGGCTTTTAATTTGCCTTTACTTGCAGTAAAGGATGGAATAAGGTAATCTCACAGACAACGAAAAAGGAGCTTCCTTCTGAGGCAAAAACCAACATGAAATGCATGATGAAACAATTTTATGTTGTGACAATTTATCATTTGTAACCCAGCTATTTTTGCCTGAATTAATATCAAAGGATATTGTACAAAATATTTTGTTTCAAAAGAAATGTCAGTGATACCCAGTAGCTGGTTGCCATCCAGTCAACCAGGGCATGTACAATCACCTATATCTATCTATACTCTTTCATTTCAGGGCATGTACAATCACCTATATTTATCTATACTCTTTCATTTTAAGGCATGTACAATCACCTATATTTATCTATACTCTTTCATTTCAAGGCATGTACAATCACCTATATTTATCTATACTCTTTCATTTTCTCACACTAACAAACAAAAAATTGGTAACATCAAGATCAACTGGTTCCGGTGGGTTCTAAGTACAGGGCTCTGTAGGCAGGCAGGGTAGGTATGTGTATTTCCATCAGTTTCCATTGTAATCTGTACTTATGTAACTTTAAAACGACTTTACCTAGAATCATCAACTTTCCTGTGCTAAATGGTTGTATGTAGTTGAAATACCCTTGTGAATTTGATAACTTTTATTGCAAAATGACTTGACATATTGAATGTTACTTTAATATAGAATCTTACAGGAATACACACCTCTAACCTGCAAGAAATTTTGTGTATTGGGTTGCGTATTCCGCCAAATACACATACAATTATTAACTCATTTATGGCAAGGTTGCATGGCTACACCATATATTCTTCTATAGTATTTACCCTCTGGTAAAGCTACCCTTACTGCAATAGAAAGTGACCACATTATAGGGGTGTGCTTTCTTCAGGGAGGCAATATGTCACAGAAATGGTACATATGAAAAGATTGTTGGTGCATGAACATGGCACTTAGGGACTGATAACTTGAACTTAGGGTGATGACTGCAATGGACTGTAAAGCCATGCCAGCAAAACACCTGTACAAACTAAAACTACAGATTAACATAAATTCCTTACTCATTATAATCAACAATTTGAGACAACATCGCCACCACAAAGAAACACTAACAGGAATCTTGGACCCTATAGCTAGAGGGCAGCACTTGAAAGTTCCATTTGAATAAATTGGCAATGTTTAACAAAAGCTCCATAGGGATTTGTTGTTCTTCACATAAGTAAAACCATGCAACTGATCACCCTTAAGTGCTGTCCTAAAAGGGTCTATTCAAAGAGCATATTAAAGATGTGTATCCATTCCCACCATTATTTATCTGCTAAGGCTCAAATCTGCCAAACCTGGATTTATGATAATGCCAGCATTTACGTAGGTGTCATACTTAGCATCACTGTGCAGCTATATCCATATTGAAACAATTATGCCACTAATACGTATCAAAGACAAAAGCTTAAGTAGATAGTGATAAATTTGACAGTGGAAAAGTTCAAGTAAAACTCCACTTTTTCATACACAATTGCTGCATGGCACTGTCATGATTAACTGAACATCAGCTCACCCATTTTTCCAAGTTTCTTTCATCAACTCAGAATACCTGGTCCTTCTGAAATATCATCTGTAGTCTTTACCCTTGAAGTAAGGCTGAGTCAACAGATTTCTTTAGTGTGGGTTATCCATTCCAAGGAAACCTGTTGACATGGGCCATGTAATATTGAAAGGTCTCATCTACAACTCTCATTTGAATTATTTCTCATTATTGGTGAAATAAGTCGGAAACATTGAATCAGATGACACTTGACCACCAGCCATTTTGGGCCAGTTTAATAGGGAAAGGGTGTGACTACACTACCTTTCTTCTGGGTTCTGGCCTCAGATATTACACCATCATAAAACATTTCATTATTGTCAAAGTTTTAATCTGGATACTACTGCGGCAATGTACATTTAAAATCTGAATCTATGATATTTTCAAACCTTGACTGACAGGCAAAAAATCAGGCATGAGAACTTTATGAATAAATACCACGAGTGCTCCAGACAAAACGGAACAGTCACTTACACAGACAAAACAGTCCCCAATCAGCATTTCTGGCTACACCTGATCCCCAAATCAGTGCTACATGTAAATGTGCCTCATGGTGACACATTGATTGATTGGTTTGGTCTGTTTAGTCTCAGACTGACATTCTAATTCCCGGTTCTGCATGGATGTTCCACATGCTTTGCATATGAGGCTGAGAAGCAGAAGCCGGTCTAGAAACTGTGCTGAAATCAGATCTTCTGTTCATATTGCGAAAAGCAAAGTGAAAGAATCAAAAGATTTGATAAGTGCATGACTTAAACACTTTCCTGCTCAAAATGCCCTGCATTCCTGAATGTAAATTCTAGGCTTTACATCTGTCATATTCCTTGACTTAGTTAAAACGTCACTTATCAGCAGATATCAGTGATTCTCATAAATAGTAAAGTACAATATGATATCATTTGTGTTCTGAAATATGTCTGAAGTGTCCTGCAGAAGCCTGTTGACTAATCACCTACAGTAGCTAGGTGATCAGTCAACAGTCTTATGTGTCATTATTCAAAGGGCGGCAGTTGACATTAAAAGGATGAACCATTTCTTTTAATTTTTAATGGAAAAAATACTTGCAGATACATGTACCTAGGCCTTAGGTGTCTTGGTGGTAAACCAGACCTTTAATCAATTTCCACAGAATTATCCACAAAAGATTGGTCAGATTAACGATGTTTGAAGTGAAAATAGTACTTAAACTTTTTTTGGTATACCCATCAGAAATTTGAAAGATGCGGTCTGGAAACACAATAAAACAGTTCTAAATCTTCACCTAACATAAAAACATGACTACCAGCAGAAGTCCACAACTGAACGCGCATGTACACATCCTTTTGCATCCCTTAATTTTACTTGTGCCAGAAAAGCCATCATCCTTAGAGAGTGTATCATGGCAAACTAAATCAATTACATTTCAGCATGCAGAGTCTTACACATACCAATGAACATGATGAGAAAAAAATGTCCATTTCAAAGCTCCTTATTGCTAAGCTATACCCTCGCCCCTAAAAAAAAAATCAAAAGGAAGATCACGTGTAGAGACTTTTTCAATATAGAAATTGGTGTATTGAATTCTGTCATTATGCAAGCAAAATTGAGGAACTGTATATGGTATAGATAAAGATTAATTTATTCATTCGCTTCTAAAACCTGAAGTGACTTTTTCTCATTTCCTGATTGGATAGTATTCCTTTCAACAGCATAGCTTTACAGGAAATTATGGCAGAGACAATTAACAGAAGCGACTCTGAGCCAATAATACAAAACCTCTTCCCCAACTCTTAAACATGAATTAGTAAACACCACAAATCCAAAACTCACCAGTTGATACCCTTCAGCAAAGCCTTAATTTCCTTTATCTCATCAGCCCATCATCTTTGATGAATGTGAATTACAAGAATGGACCTGGGATAGAAATTAAAGGATACTGTGGTCCTTATCTTGGAAGACCCTACTGTTGAGGCCAGCTGTCTTGAAAGACTATTCTGATGAAAGACAAACCTGTCTTGAAAGACCATGCACATTTCCAGACACTTTGTTGCGTTACTACTTTTCATTTCATTTCTACCTGCAAATTAAAGCAAGACGACCAGCTTTTCTGAAATCTGTGGGTGGTCTTGGAAGACAGGTTTCCTTGCACTGAGTCTTTGGATATCTACAAATTTCCGGCCACTGCCAGTTCTCAACCAATAACCTTTTCTTGATCAGAATAAGACTGAGTCAGTAGCTTTACCTAGCCCAGGTCATGTGCATTGTGTTCAACCCATGCTAAGGAAAGCTGTTGACCTGGGGTATGCTATCACAACAGGTCTTGTCTACAATTCTCAGAGGAAACGTTTTCTATCTGCATGAAATTTAAAAACACTAAAACAGACAACAACCCACATTCATGTGCTTTCCAGCAATCTGGGTGCTGGAGAGGGTTAACACATGCCTTATTTGGCCCGACAGCAAATCATCTGGGAAACCTCTAACATTCTGTTTAATTAAAACTAAGAATAGAAGTTTATTATTACCCAAACAACTTGACATGGCGCACTTCTATACATCATTGTTTGCTTTGTGTGTAGGGATGAATTAAACTTGCTGAATTGAAGTTTTCCTCTCATGTGTTTCAGAATCTGCTGCCAATCAAGGCAATTGAATTACATTATGCATAAAAAAAGTCGCCTTTTGACAATGTGGCATTGTTCTTGGAAAAAAAATGAAAATTTTGGCAGTGACATAGCAGTACAAAAATTCAGTAAATTATACATGTATATGAACAGGACTGATGAAAACAATATCACATAACCTATGGTACACTCTTCATAGCAAAGTTACATGTAAATTACTTGCGGGTAAAAGGCTCCGAAACATGTTGAGTAGTTACCCGCTGAAGACCCTTTAATTTATTTGGGCTGATACAGCCTATGTCAAAATTTTACAGAGGAACGTGTGCAATATAGACAATAGTAATTCCATATATATACAGGTTAGACAGGGACAGGTTAGCTTATGGAGAGTAAAGAGTTCGAACTGCGGAATAGGATATTGACTACTAGGAAGTGGTTCTGGGCAAAAAGACACAAATACAATTGGTAAATTCCCAAGCATTGTGAACACTGGTGTTCTTTCCAAGCAACCCAAACCTTTACCAGTTATGACTTAAACGTTTAAAGGTAGACCCAGATGGTCACAGTTGCCGACAAAGCACCACTCTAAATTCTTATTGTGTGGGCTACAGTCTCTTGCCAACTATTGCATATTCTTCCTTGAAAGTTTTGAGACTGTTGTAGCTATTGTTTATACATGTAGGTGAACAGTCATCTTTTCCTGCATTTAGAATCGCAACATGATCCACCACGATTATTTTGTTGTCAGTGACCATGGGGACAAATTGGTCAGTCCCATAAATTTCACTTTTGTTTAGCACTGAATCCTCCACTTGGCCAAAAATGTAACAACAGGCAGTTTTAACCCTGTAAAACCCGCCTCTTCAGGGTGGGGGACTTTTTTTTATTTTATTTATTTATTTATTTATTTACTACAGTGTAACTTACTTACTTATTTGCTTGTTTATTTCATTTCATTTCATTTTCTTAATTTCATTATTTTTTTTTTATATCATGATATACATGCATCTGCCAACCAAACAAAAATGTCAAAAAACGTTACTCTTTCTGCTATTTTTAGTTGCAAGAGGTCTTAGCCTTCAGGTTCACTTAAATACTTAAGGTAGCAATCTAGTGAACAACATAAAAATCAACGATGTTTCACTTTTGTACATTTTCTGGTCTGTTAACAAGTTTACTTTAAATTCCGCATTGTTTCGTTGCTAAATACTTTTTACATTGACATTAAAATCGTTGTTTTTCCTGACGCGGTTGTACCAAACTGGAGTGTAAACAAAGCTGCCACTGAACGTGCCGGTTTGTTGGGTCACGTGACCTGTGATACGTCCACACTGATACATATCTAGCGAGGTCAGGGGGTCACGGTCTGACTCCAACACAACTTCAAAGCGGTTCCTCCGTACCAATCAAAAGAAAAAGGAAAAAGGGTCGCAAAAGCAATAATAATATTGTACGAATGGACACGGATATCAGGACAAAACTTGCCGATAGTGACAAGGGCTCATAATACCAAACGTGGCCTGAAGAGCCCAGGCCCCAGCTTTTAGTTTCAGCGGTTGTGCCATCCACATCCACCTGCACCGAATCTGAATCGGACAGTCTCGATGACGACGAGGGGAAAACTCATTTATCAACAACGCATAAAAAAAATAAAAGTTAACTGAAAATGTATGCGTGCACTGGATATTTCCTTGGACAGTGAATCAAGTGTGACCAGAGCCTCTGCCCCTGCTAAGCTATAAATCACTATATTTTACATGTTTTGAACATCGATAGACAACTAGGGAGGTCTTACTTATTGCGGAAGTTCAAAAATAGAACCTGTCTTGAATAGTTTTGGCGGCATTGACCGACGAAGGTCAAAGATCATCAGACCGAGAGATATAGCCTGTTTTCTCGGGTTCACTTTTACGAAGGAACGGCCACTTCCAGCCAAATTGGGGAAAAATCCACAGGCTCGATTCTGTTCAGACTTGGCAAGTATGATAAGTTATTTATTTTCTCTAAAAAGGTGTTTTTGTTTCTTGATAATGGGAATAGTTTTGTAGTTTCACCGTCATTCGCAGAGCTTTCACCCAAAGTACATGTACATGACACAACTATAAATATCTTTCGTGACCTAAAACAGGGCTCGTTTGCGTTATCGCCAATACAAAACACGTTTTGATGGCCAAGAATCTACGCTAGCGGTAAAACGGACGGAAATAGTCATCAGATAATCTGTTGACCTTCCAATTTCGCTGGAGTGGCTTTGGGTTGGCACAAACGATTGTCCGACTTTGTGGCTTCATAAATTAAATACTGTTGGATAGATTTTAATAAAGGTGGTATCTTCATTTGCGCCAGACATTCAGCTTTTATAAAAGGTATACTTTTATATGGTTCACTGTTGCCTATTTTTCACAATCCCGAGAAATGGTGAGCAATGTCCGTTCATATGCGTTCACTAGATCGCCACCTTAAATGCAATCACAGGGTGACTAATGTATGGGCAGTATATGGAAAGCACACACGAAACAATTAATAAGTGTAAAACACTACATAAAGTTAACAACGAGTAAAAAAAAATACTGAACCCTGGGAAACCTGAGGACATCCACAGCAAACTATTGGTGTGCAGCTACATGAACATGCACATCCGAGTATTTTTAATTTTGTAGGTCAGCAGGTGGGTAGGAAGGTTGGTGGTAGATGATTTCTTTCTTTTTATTGTCACAAATTCTGGAATTAAATAAAAAAAATAAAACACAACTAAATGCACTTTTCCCTGGGTAAAGGAAAAGACCCCCCCCCCTAGTTGACAATAAAAGTATTTGAGCAGTAGTAATGAGAAATGAAATCAGCAGTTTTTAAGGGGGGGGGGTGTAACTGTGACCAATCCATCAGCAGGGATCATTTTCCCATTAAAAATCACCAGAATTGAGAACTCAAGAGTCATTTAAAATGCTGCCCTTTTCTTCTGTCCATCAAGAAAGATAGAGGTGATTTGTCAAAATTTTCCTCCACATGTAATCTGGGTACATTGCTATCCTTATATACACTGTATATATATATATATATATATATATATATATATATATATATATATATATATATATATATATATATATATATATATATATATATATATATATATATATATATATATATATATATATATATATATATATAAAAGATGCTTTCTTTGTAGCAAACCCTAAATCACAACAAGTAACATTTGCAAATGAGTTAATTCATGACAGACAGCTGCCAGTGTGTTACTTTTGGCCCTTTACCCCTTGAACCTTCCAAAAACTGGTTGATGGTCAATCATCTAGCACTTAAATGTTTTGGACCCATTTCAACAGTGATAAAACAATTTGAATGAAAGTTGTCGATGAGACCTACCAAGGTAACTTGCCCCAGATCAACAGCTTTCCTTGGCATGGGTTGGGTGCTATATGCCCATGCTACATCAAGGAAAGCTGTTGACTCAGTCATAAACTCTGTCTTAACTCTTCATATGCCAAATTTCGGAATGAGGCAAAAGCTTTTCTCTGGAACTATAGGCATACTGGTACTTGAATGAAAGGTCTTTGTATGAGGAATACGAATCTGAGATCTTAATGATAATTCAGACTAGTTTTACTTTAGTACATCGACTAAGGTGTGATTAGCACTTTAAGAGTTAATTAATTCTAGCTCAAAAGGGTTAAATATCAGTTCAGTTTGATACCACATGACTCATAATGTACAGTTTCTGGCTATAGTCTGCTACACCTTTCAAGTCCAGATTGATCAAATTCTCAGCAATGCTTGGAGTCTGATTACTACATTTCAAATCAGTGGGCACTTTGCCTTCAACCACACAATTAGCATTCAACACTGTCATTGGCCTGGAGAATCAAAACCATCGCGGTATGTGCTTTTGTCTAGTGACTGCTCTATTAGTGGGAACTGCTCATTTGCATGCTTGAAGCATAACTTTTTAAGCTGTATAACTGTGCTTTAGAGCTATCACAGGAATTCACACAACTTGCACGCAGATCTAAAGATGTTGTTAGCCTAAGTAGAGCAGTTACAGTAGACCCATAGCTCAATCATCCCTTCCACAATTTCAATTTTACATGAAACTAAATGATCCAAAAACATTTTAACTGGGACCTTGGGTAAAAGTAAATATTATTGAAGCAGGTTACAGGCCAAAGAATAAGGCCTTGGGGTTGATTTTAATGTGTGCTCAGTAATTTCTTTCAAGACCCTTTAATAACATGTGACTATAGCATTACAAGCAACTAAGGTCTTGTAATGAAACTCTGTTAATTCCCAGCACTGACAAGACAACAGCTTCAAGCCACAATACTTTTATTCTAAGCCACACACAATGTCAAAGTAAGAATCCACCAGCAGCCATATCACTGGTATATTCTTTCTTTATCAGACTCTGCTGGTAGCAAACTTGTCCTGGCTCATACATGTACATTGTATATCAGAGGTATAGGGCACCCCATGCAAAAATCACATGAAACAATATTATATGCACCATCGGAGAGACATCCCAGTTACACTTCACATATTAAAGTCCTTCCTTTGCCAAGCCACCCTTGGGCAGAGCCAAAGATTGGTCACCTACAAGCAGGAAGTCTCTAACTGCAAGTTGAATAACATATGCAAAAATAATATTAGGTACTGCTGTGTACTGGAGATGGCACGGAACTTTGTGTGCCTTGGAGGTAAATGAAGCTTAGACATGGTTCTCCCAATGAAGTAGTCTCTCACAGGAAGGACTACCATATTACTAAACTGGACACAGTAGCAATTAACTGTTTCTTCCTTCAATTAACTCTGATTCAACAGCTTTCCTTGGCATGGGTTGGACACTTAGTGCCCAATCCATGCCAAGGAAAGCTGTTGACCTGAGGCATGTTATCTTGACAGGTCTCATTTACGATTCTCGGTCAAATTGTTTCCCAGTACTGTTGAAATTATCTGACAACACTGTTCAAGCAGACGACATTTGACGAGCAGCCAGTTTTGGCAGGTTTAAGGGGGATAGGGTTATAATTGGTATCCCATTGCATTTTCCAATACATACCTTCTTGCAATACTATGCAACATAGCTCATATACTCCCTGCAAGTGCACCTTGTGCCTGTACAATGGGTAATAACATTAAACTGCTAAAAATGGAACAAGCCACCACTTGAAGCTCTCAAACTTCGAGATTAACTGGCTTTATACTAAAAGAAACAGTCAGTTGGCAAATGTATGGAGTGTCCTCCATGTCCCATTTATATGATTTTGATCCATTCTTGTCATGGCTTAGTATTTATTATAGTCATTGAAGTTGGAGGTAATCTCATAGAGGATAAACCTCAGTGTACATCTATCTGCAGTTCTCGAAAAGTTATCCCAGTTGAGTCCCCTTTTGCCCATGTGGCTTATGCCGCCATCAGACATGTTATACATGCCCTCTGAAGTGCATCTGATAGGAATTAGCTGAGACAAAATAGATCACCCATGACACCGAAACACTAATGTGTTCACTAACCCATCATTATTGGGTATTTGTGCCGGAGAAATTTTATGAGGACAAAGGGACTGAATTTTCTTTTTTTTTTTTAAAACAAACCATTCTGTGTGGGTAGATCACAACTCTTGGTGCCACTTGGCACGCATATAATAGTTGCAATGGATCCATCTATAGTTTCTATATAAAGCTTTTGTCTGCAAAGCAAAACCAAGCCCAATAGAGGCTCCATGTTATGCCTACTCCACTGTGCAGTGGAGATAACGTGGAACTTGGTTTGTCTTGTAAGCAAATGAAGCTTAGACGTGAAGTTGAATTCACCAAAGCATAAATGCTTTACTCACACCATATTGTGGAACTCAAGGTCTAGTTCGGCATATATGTAATTGCCTTTGTGGCAAACCATGCTGCAGCTCGAATTTTCAGGTGACGAAAAATCCACTAATGTTATACCATTAATGCTGGTACTCCAATTAAAACAGTTTTTATTTAGAACTACATCATGAAATGCAATTTGGATGTTTTATATACTTGATATATGCAACGAGAAATAAGATTTTGTGGGAGATATCAGGAATGGCTTTGAAGGGATTTAAAAGAATGCAGTCAAAATCGTCTTCTTTCTACAACAGCCTGAAGCTATAGTTATTATGGTCACAGATCACATAATGTTATCATCATTTTCAGCAATAAGTTCAAATTAAAATGGGCTATACCTGCATCCTTCCTACACATAAAGCACGTCCCAGTTCTATTTCCACTTAAGCAATATGAAGAGCTATATTTGTCTTTGATGTGATGATCATAACTTCATGTGGAGTCAGGGTTGACAGGCAAATAGCTAGTATACAGAAATACCAAAAAAAAAAAAAAAATCCAAATCAATTCTAGACTATTCAATCTTCAAGCAGGAATGAGTAATTACTTTGACAGTGATACCTACAAAAAATTGTACCAAAGAGTTGAAATGAAATGCACTGTTCAGGAATGCACAATCATGATCATGGTGTTTGGTATGTATGATCATACGTGATAGCTAGACAATACCATTCACAATTTTTGTTTTTTTCCCAAAAATAAACAACACACTGTTCAATCTTATGCATATAATTATGTATATACATGGTACGTATGCATGTATATACATTAAAATAGCCTTCAGGGACCTATAATATCCATACAAAGTCATGCAGCTGTTTCCCATTGAAAATTACAAGCAAGCGTGATGTGATTTCCTCAACGTCACCTGCTTCATTCTGGGCATTACAAATATTACATGTATGTATGAACAGATTTCCTTGGCAATCTGCATCAAAGAAAGCTGTTGTCCCGAAAGGGTAAATCTTAAAAATAATACAGTCACAATGCAAATGTTTTACTTTTCAGATTATTTTTCCAAAGTCTTTGGATATATACATGTATGTGAACTAACATATTACCAAGTTTGTCTTTTCTGTTTGCCATACTAGAATTGATTCAAATTGAAGATTCTGACTGTAATAACTGATACACATCTATGTGTGTGTCAGTCAGTTTTCTATAATTGTGAGCATGTATTAATATACATGTAATATATAGAAAAGATTATAAGCCATTGTCAAAAACACTACAGTATCATAATTAACAATATATTGGTATAATATGCAATATAAAAAAATTGTGTACAAAATTTGTCTATTCAACAAAATCCCCATTGACAATTTTTGCATAAAAAGATGTTTCTTGCTATTAAACATAGGACTAATTTAATTTCCCCTTTCATTTTAGATGTCAAGCAATTATGCTACGAACTACCACTTTTATGTTAAACTGATTCCATGTCCAAATAAACAATAAGTAATTTTTGAATTTCACATTTCAACACAAACTTGAAAAGATATACTCTCATCCAGTAACTTTCAGAAATGTTTCTGCATGGGATACACATCACCATCATTAACCCCTTCCTGATCAGAGTATGACGGAGTTGATAGCTTTCCTTATCAAGAGTTTGGCCCATTACACCCAACCCATGCCAAGAAAAGCTATTGACCTAGAGCATGTCATCATAAAATGTCTTACATAAAAATCTCACCAAAAATTTTTCTAGTAATGAGAAATTTAAGTACAAGCATAAAGGCAGATGACAACTTACATCCGGCCACTTTTGAGTGGGAAAGTGTTCACCCTTCCTCCATAGAACTGGCCAAAACCATTTCCGGTGGTCAAATGCCGTCTGCTTTCAATGTTTTTCACTAATTTTAACAGTAGTGAAAAACAATTTAAATGAGAACTGTAAATTACAGAGCTATCAAGACAACATGACCCAGGTCAACAGCTTTCCTTATTAATGTGAGTTGGGTGCTTATTAGCACCCAACCCACCCCTTGGATATCTGTTCACTAAGCTTTAATTCAAGAGGTAAGAGTTCTAGAGACCATGGCCATTATTGTAACAGGTTGAGTCACTTGTTAGTTACAGCTATTGGTATATTTTTCCCTTTGAAATGCAAGTGAATTGATGTCTGGGAGGTTGATGACTGGTGCTTTTTTCATTTTTTAACCTCTATGGCACAGTCATATTTTCTATCTCATGCTGGTAAGAACTTACCACTGATACCGGCTGTACCCCCAACCCACCCAACACAATTTTAATATTGAGTACATTGATGTGCATATTGATTCAGATATACTTGAGTAAATGATGTATAGTAAATTACTGACTTTTATGATAATATGGTGAGTTTATCTAAATAAACATGTAATAAACAACTAGCTGCAATAAAAGACAAAATTAGCTGAAACAAAAGATGAGAGTGAAAAAGTAAACTCAATGAAAAACATGATCAATTATTGGATTTGCTGGACATCTGAAAAGAAGAAATTAAAGGTTCTGCCACTAAATTACTTTAGTAATTAGAATTCTAAATAAATTTAAAATTGAATTATCTCTGACCTTGGGGACAGGGGCCTTGATCCATGAACCAAAGTTGTACTTCAATTTATCCAAATTAGGTGAATATGCAAAATTAAAATCTTGAAAACCTTTAAAACTATTATACATATGGATAGATAGGCCATTCTAAATTCAATATATGGGTGTGTGACATACAATGTAGCCATATCCAATGAACCATGATCCAAAATTGCACAATTTTAATCTATGCAAATAAGCAAATACACACAATTTAAATCTTGAATAACCTCAAAACTATTATACATGAAGGCGCCATTCTAACTTCAGTTTGCAGTTTGTGTATAGGTGCATCCAATGATCGAACCAAAGTTGTAGAATTATAAGTTATGCAGGTTACGTGAATACACAAAATTTAAATCTTGAATAGCTTCAAAACTATTATAGATAGTGGTGCCATTCCAACTTCAATTTAAAGGTTTGTGACAGAAACATCCAATAAACCAAAATTTGCAAAATTTTAATGTATGTAAATTAGGTGAATACACAAAATTTACATCTTGAATAACTTCAAATCTTTATACATAGAGGTGCCATTCCAACTTCAATTTGTAGGTTTGTAACACAGCCATAGCTAATGAACCATGAACCAAAGTTGTAGGATTTTGATTGTGCAATAAAGGCAAATACACAAAATTAAAATTTTGAATAGATTCAAAACAATTACATGTAAAGATTGTGGTGTCATTCAAACTTTAGTTTATCAGTTTGTGACATGGCCAAATCTGATAAACCAAGAACCTATGTTGTAGCATTTTTAATTTATGCAAATTAGGCCAATACACAAAATTTAGATTGTGTTGAACAATGGCAAAGCATATAGCATTTCAAACTGTTCTCATTTTGAAGGCACCCGAACAGATTTGATGTGAAGCAAATCTTCTTTTCTAGTTTTAAAATGTTCTAAAGCTCTCCTAAAATGTGTCAGGTATGCCGGGGGGGGGGGGGGGGGGATAGGAGAGCAATCGTTTTCATCTCATGGCATGCCCTGAAAGTAGGATGCACATATCTCAAAGCATAACTTTACTGTTTTGCACTGACGCTGAAGTCCAATTTTATGGGGTAGGAGTTAAGGAGACCATTGCTATAATTAATTGTAACATTTCATTTGCATTATCCATTTGATGAAAAAAAAAATAAACCAAACTCAACTGCATCTTGTTCTTCAGAATACTGACTGAAGACACTGCGTCTAGGAAAATAAAAGTTAAATTTGCACAGTAATTATGACCTCTGTTTGCATAAGTTTGTTTCCATTTTGGGGGGTCAACCATGAAACCATTTACATGTATGTCTCACATTAATGTATATGTATAATACACCTAACTACCTTTCCAAACATATTTTTATGGTGTGTGGGTCCATTGTTCATATTTCAAAAGAGCTAAGCCAGCAGCAAGTCACAAAAGGCATAGGTTAAACAGAATGAAATATCTTGGGGGGGGGATGCAGTTTCTTTTATCAGTATCTTTTATCTATACAAATAGTATGATAGATACCAACTAAAATCATCCCAGTCTGTATGGCGTGTACGTGTACTCATCCCCAAAACAGAACATCACATCTCCAAGCAATAAAGTGTTATTTTAAACATATGCACAGGCTAGATACAGGAAAATATGCTTCTAATCAAATCTAAATCAGCAATTCAAAATGAATAATACACTGAGAGTTGATTGCACAAAGTAATGCAAGTCTTCATAAGGTTCAATATAATACATTTTGAAAGATCAGAAACATTTCTTCAGGCTCACCAATGCTATGATATACAAATAGAAATGCAGAACCTTGACCTCTGTGACCTTGATGACCCAAGGTGTTATAAAGATGACCTCATGACCTTTGCCACACAATTTTATCAACTCTTAGATGAAATATGCTAGGTTTCATGAAGATCTGTTGAGTGGTTTTATAAGTGATTAAGCTTCAGAAGAACTTTAAATATTTCTGTTGACGATGCCTTGAACATGAATGTGTTGATGATGATGACGACTAACTGCACAATCCACGCGTCTCCTTTTGTCTTGGAAACTACTCAGACAAAAATATCTTGCGGAAACTGCACAGACATAACTGGTAGAGTTACCTCTTTCAAGCTACTCTATAATCCAAAAATACATTTCTTCTTGCTGGGAACTCTTTTATTTGCCATATTTTCTTGCCGGCTTTGGGCAATGCTGTAAAGCAAAGAGAAGACCCACCGGGTTGATGATTTATGTGTCATACATTTTTCATTATCTCTGGCCAAAGAGTTCAGTCGGACCACAAAATGTCAAGCCATTTACTTCAAGCAACTTCCTGACACAGGAAAAACATTTGATCTCTTTTGGCCTCAGATAAAGGTTATCTTGGTAAAACCTAATCCCTTATGTTTGGAGCCAAAGCATTAATTTGGGCCTTGGTCACATCAAAGACAATGAAAACCTGACCTCTCTCTACCACAATTACTTGACCTTACTCAAATTAGTGTCTGATGACTTCAGGTTACACGCAGTAAGTATGGTAAGATCTAAATTAGCATCATCACTTGACATTCATCCTGGGGTTTCGTCTGTCTGTGTGCCAATTATGTCCATACATGTCCACCTTGAAACCAATAAAGAACCATAGTCATGACTTAATTGAAAAAGCTACATGTTACTCCATTGTCCCACTATTCAAATACAGTGGTCCCTGTCTTGAGAGACCACCCCTAGGGCAGGTGAAAACGTGGTCTCTCAAAAAAGGTGGTTTTTCATTAGAGGGACAATAACATGGAAAAGATAGCAGAGTGTTCTAAGAGAGTGGTCTTAAAAAGATATGCGGTCTCTCATTGGAGGGGTCTCTCAAGAGAGGTTCCACTGTACTGTAAACTGCTTTATTTTCATGTTTATAAATTGTCACAGTTTTTGTATTTTTGACATTTCACTGTAGTTTTAATTTCACTGTTCTGAACATAATTCCTTATAAACAATGTTGAAATACTGTGGTTTTTTCACAGCTTTCTGCATCACGAAATAAGGGAAAATAAGAGTACAGCAAAATTAAAGCTATTACAGTAGCCACAAATAAATTCTGTCTAAAAATTGAAATACAGTCATTGAATGGACTGAAAGATTTTTACATTTAGCTATGTGTGATTCTATCTCCTCACCAAAGTTGTCACCTTTGCACTTTGTGTACAATGGCCAAAGCAGAATGTTTTCCTTTCTCGTAGGATTTCTTGGCCAATACTAGATGAATAATCAGTGACTACTATAATTTTCATGAAACACATTTTTTAACCTGAAATGACAACAAACCAGCTAAAAATTGCTGGATGAAATATGAGTGGTCTTTCTGTATAATATATGCTAGCTGTGAGTGCAACTTAGCTCACAGTTAATATGCATACATTGTGTACACGTAAAAGGGTAAAAGGCTCTGAAACATGTTGAGTAGTTACCCGCTGAAGACCCTTTAATTTATTTGGGCTAATACAACCTATGTCAAATTTTTACAGAGGAACGTGTGCAATATGGACAATAGTACTTCTATGTATTTAAGTTAGACAGGGACAGGTTAGCTTATGGAGAGTAAAGAGTTCGGACAGCGGAATAAGGTAATGACTACTAGGAAGTGGTTTTGGACAAAAAGACACAAATACAATGCATTTAGAGCCCAGGCTTGTTGGGCTTTTATACCAATATGCATGTGGCCTTTAATTGCAACAAGTTCAAAATAGTGAAAAAATACCACCTAGATATCTAATTAGTTCCTGTGGGACCTTTGTGCAATTTTATTTAACAAACTGCATGCAGGTTTGCCAATTTTAAAAACAAATATGTGGTACTTAACACTTTCCCCCTTGAATTAAGATCAAGTCAAAAGCTTTCCTTGGCATGTGGGGGTTGACTACTAAGTGCCCAGCCCAAGCCAAGGATAGCTGACCTTGGCATCTAGCCTATATTGATAGGTCTCATACTGTAAATTGCTTTTTTTTTTGGTGTGGTGAAATTTTCACAGTTTTTGTATTTTTGACATTTCACTGCAGTCTTAATTTAACTATTTTGGCCATAATTCCTACTCAAACAATGTTAAATTTCTATTTATTGTCACAGTTTTGTACCATCAGTGAAACAAATGAAAGTAAGAATAGAGCATAATTAAAGCATTTAACAGCAAATTTTTCTCATTCAAATTGCTCTTCACCACTATTGGGTCTATAGTCAAAGACATTGAAGCAGATGACATCTGACCACTGGGTAGTTTAGGCCAGTTTGGGGGGGGGGGGAGAGATTTAAGCCATTCATGGTTAGAGTATGAGTGAATCAATAACTTTCCTTGGAGTGGCTTGGGCACCAAACTCCATGAAGGAAAGCTGTTGACCTTAGGATGTGCCGCCATGAATGACCCTACATACAAATCTCGGCAAAATGGTTTCTTGTAATGAAAAACTGAAGTAAGGGCAATTTGAGCAGGAAAGAGTTAAATTAATTAGCCACAGAAATATCCAATGTGATGATGCCTTGTCTTTTTAATGATTAAAAAAGAAAAGACAAAATCTTTCAGCATAAGCACTGTGTTTCTCATGGCTTAATTCACCATCATGGCACTGAGTAAAAATAAAAGAATTAAGTCAATCTGCAGTATGTATTTTTTACTCTGGCTGAATTCCTACGATAAAAAGTCATATCTCATTTTATGCCATACAACCAATTATATGATGTCTTTTTTTCTATAGACAATTTGCTGAACATTTCTTTCAATTTCCTATCCTTGCTGAGAAACGTGTGATCAACTGTTCACCCACATGCCAGTCAAATGCTTTATCAATCTGATGTTATACCCAGATATGTCTTCACAGAGCATATAATAACTGCCATGTTAAATATCCAAATAAGTCCCTGTCCTCCTCAAATCAGCTACAGCAAAGCTTACCCACTGACAAGCAGCTCATGAGATGATCAATACAAGTCATAGTTAACCAACAGTGATGAATTGGTGGCCTCAGTGTTTCCATCCAGATGCGGTTAGAGCAGGCCAGCTGTAAGATTGAAAGACAGCTGGGCTCCAAAATTTCCGAGACAGTGCATGTCCTCCCGGGTTTGTCAACTGTGAAATATGCCCCCAAATGAAAATGAGATGTATTTGCATATTCATTATATAAATTAACCCTATTCTCTTTTTGGGATGATATAAAGTCTGACTGATAAGGATAGTTGGGTGAATTGAATGCTGAGGTTCCATATGTATTGGAAACATGGAATTGGGTTTTTACAGATTATTAATTGTGGAACATATCCCTGCACAAGGTTGGCCCCAAGAGGGTTGCTATCATGTTTCAAAAAAGCTTTTTTTACAACTAATGTTTCAGACTGTAAAAAAATTATGATTCATGATTGACTAAAAATTATGAAGCACCTTACAAAAATGATCTGATTTCACTGTTCGCAGGAAAAATATTGATGATAAAGCATCATGCAAGTATTCCTTGGAAGCCATTAACAAGTTGAGCAAGTCTACATGTCAGGCTTTTTGTAAGACACAGCAAAGTTCTATAGTTATGAGAAAGAGATAAAGATCTGATATATAGGACAAAAAGCAAATTGTTACAATATATCACAAAACATATATATTTTCTATGCTGCTCTGATGCTGGTGGACTTACACATGTACATGTACAGTCCCTGATCTGGGAGAACTCCATACACAGTACTGGCATAAATACAATGAACTGGGCCATGAGGATCATGGCATTCATGCATACCTGCCTCCACTAAACCATCCTTTTTTAGGAATGGGGATTTGGTACTGTTGGTATACATGTGCGTTTCCCACTTTTGCCTACGTGATTGGTGCTGAAGGTTGCTAGTTCAAGACCTGGCCATTCCATGGTCACAAAACATATATATATATATATATATGTACATGTACATGTATATATGGACATACATGTATGTATGTATATATATATATATATATATATATATATATATATATATATATATATATATATATATATATATATATATATATATATATATATATATATATATATGTATATATATTGGGGGGGTGGGGGCCAGGGGGGGTGGTTGTGGTGGTTAAGAACTCTGGTACAAAATAATTTATAACTACATGTGCAAGCATGTGGCAAAATTTATCTTCTAAAAACTGTTCAAGGTTTGACAAGGTTTATTCAGGAAATAACACCAGCACTATGAGGCTGTTTGCTTTATGCCCATAACATAGTCATAAGATATAATATAAAATATTGTCAAACATTAAAGTATGATATAAAACATAGAAATCTGGTAAAATAATACAAAATAGCATGAAACTAAAAATGAAGATAATAAAAATATCACATGAAAATAGTATATGTATGAAGAGATTAGGTCACATAGCTGTTGACACATGACTATTTGAGCTGGAAGATTCAAAATTTGGCACAGTTTGCCTTCACATGTCTGGATAACCTGTTTTTAAAAGAGTTTCGAGTGGTTAAATTTCTTAAAGTTCCAGGAAGACTGTTCCATTGCTCTGCCTTTACAAAGGGAGTGATTATGACCATGTGGAATAAAAATATTGAGATTTGATCCACTCACTGCGTTATGGTCAGGTATGTTTAAGACAAAAGTCAGTCTATCAGTCAAGTATGGTGGGGCACGACCATGAGTAATGCACCACATCAATATCATGTTATTATAAAAAATTCTCTGGTTGACGCTCACCCAGCTCAATTTGGCTAGCATGTCTTCAACGTGACTCTGGGGAGCAGCACTGAGGATAAATCTCATAGCTCTGCTTTGAAGCCTTTGGAGACAGAACCTTCACATTACTGCATTTGACCAAACTTTAATTATTTTTCCAAATGCACCCTGAACCAAAGCATTCAGAAGTTTTAAACACACCATATATACTTCCTGATCAATATTCTGATCTCTCTCATCAGGAAAATCCTCACACATGTGAAGGCATCACTAAGGAAACTAACATGTTTAAACTGCCTCCTACATGATGTGTGGGAAATCCATCATTCGCATTGGCGGGAAAGTGGTTAAAGTTCAATACTGATTGAGCGATCTGATTGTTACAGGAAAAAAATATGTAGATGCAGAAGTTATTATATGAAAGCCATGTTTCAATCTTGTGGGCAATTTTCTTGCACAGATGGAACAAATTAAGAGATGTACATTATACAGAAATACCACTCTGGACATATGAACCACTGGAAGTTTATCACATGCCAGCAGTGTACGAAGAAGTCCATGGAAATGCTCCTCTGATCATCATGAATATGGTCTGCTTCTTCTGCTGCACTTTAATAAAAGTGATTTATAGCTTTCAAACATTACAATTTTGACGATTATATGTTCCTGGTCTGCTCAAAGTACATTTTTTTTTTAATCACGACATAAGGCATTAGACTATTAAACTTTTTGTTACTAAAATTTGCTTGACTGATTTGATGCATATTCTGCAATTGCCTAGGAATCATATGCTACATGTATATATCAATCTATTATTTAAACATATTATGAATGTAAAGTATGAACATACTTTTAATTACAGAAAACATAGATCTTAATCTTAACCATGGTGAAATTTTATCCCGTCTTGAGAGATATTACTCTGATATTAGGAAGTGTTCATGTAGACGGATGCATATTTCAATCAATTGGAATTATGGCACATTGAAAAATGGCCCTAGGTATTATGTTCACAGTCCCTGGAGTCAATCAAGTTCAGACTTGTCATGATCAAGACCACATATTAGACAGCAAAATATTAAGGAGTCACAAAGCTGAGCATATCGGCTTTTTGGGAGGAATATTGGCAAATAGGATAAAACAGCCAAAGATGGCAACAAGTTGGCATTATCATTTTCCCAAGACATACCATGTAACAATACATGTACAGACATCCTACTCATTTTCCCATCAAGAATTGCACATATTAAATTACATGTATCAGTGTCTACCACCATGCTTGCACCTCTTAAACTGGTTCAACTCAGCCAACTAGTTATTTCTAAAGCCAAAAATAGTTTTATGCCAAATATTGACAGCAGTCAAGTCATTAATTACCTTCCCAACAATGTCCATTTTGTGTGACCCAAGTCATATAAGTGAATTATATATTCCTTCTACCCAAAACAAAATCATTAGGCCACAAGCCAAGATTGCTTAATTGAGAAAAATCAAACATATAAAAAGCTACTGATGGCATCTCTTCCTTTCTGTGCACACTGATCATATGTTCACTATCCAGCAGGAAGGAATTGAGTATGCTGATGTCAATCTACTTGGATCGTGGCTTTAAAGACTATTTTTAAGGACAATCTTCTGTAGATCCCTTACTAAATTGGCTTGGGCAAATTTGATGACCTTTCAGCATTCTGAAGCTCAGTATCTCTGCAGATGGTTGGTGATTCAGCAACAAACTGGACATACAAACACAAACAAATGCCACTTGCATCCAAAAAAAAAAAAAAAAAAAATTAATAAATTGTCATACACATTGCAGAGGTATGGCAATGAACTCACCAGCTTGAAACTGTAATAATCAATAAAAGCATATCATATTTTCAATAAATCCAATGTATTCAGTTTTTTCCTTTTTTTCCCATTCCTGCTCAACATTGCAATGTATTTTACACAGCTGAGTGAAAGTGAAAATAAAATTGACAAATGTACCAATATATTATCTCCAAAAATTTCTTCATCTCAAACTCTTAAACCTGTTTTGTTTTGCGTTTTTTGTTTGTTTGTTTTTTTTGCTGTTTTTGTACAATGCCATATGGTTTTTATTTAGCAGTATGACCAGCACGTACATGTGTATCTTTATCATATCAACATAGGTACTTGTCCTGCCAGCACAATTGATATATGATGATTATGTAGACGCATATGAAAGTACAGCCTTTAGTTTTTGAATTTTGAATTTACGAACACACATGTAAATATGGATCTTGCTGTCTTATATGGCAAATATGTTCACCTGACAGCTAATAGGAATATGTGAAAAAATAAAATAATCCATATGAAATGAAAGCCAGTGAAAAGCTAAAAAAGTGAAAATACTCAAAACTACTGGCATTACCTAAAATCATAGTGCTAAAATTTAAAAAACAAAACATGCAAATTTCATAGCGTATACAGCGTACATGTTAAATGAAAAATGAAAGATCACTTTCAGGACTTCCACCTGATGTAATATTCAATATTTTGAGGAATATTCTTTTAAATGTATGCAGATATGTCCATAAAAACAAGCATGAGCTATTCCTATAATGCAGTCATTAAATTTGGTCCATTGTTTAAGCTATGAGAAGCAAGCTTTTGCACTACACATATATGTTAAGTAGGCTACTGACAAATGAGCAGATCAAAGTCCCTTTAAACTATAAAACTCACCAGTTAAGCATAAAATCATTCTGACTGAAGGGCATTGTGAACAAAATGAAAGATGAAGCAGTCAGGGAAGCCTTACAGAATTTGTTGGTTAGCAATTATATCTCAAATTTCAATTCAATGTTATTGCACATATACATGTAAGTGGCTACAGAAATTCTTTTTTTTTATGGCTACAGATAAAAATAAAATAAATACGTAAAGTATAATAAAATACTAAAAATTAATTGAAATGCAATCAGAGATTGCTGGATCCATGCCTCCCTTGCCTCATTTATAACCTTGCTAATCGCAGGTCTCATTTTGGAATGACTATTACAAGTCAATAAAAATAGGCTATCACTGTGACCCAGCTATTTGACCTAGTAACCTACTTTTGTTACATGACACTCCTTTATGTCAAGATATATGTGTGCATGAAATTTCATCAAACTAAGTAACATAATAAAGGAATGGTAGCCTGGACATGATTGTATAAAGATACGTCACCTTGACCCAGATAGTTGACCTAGTAACCTGTTTTTGTTACATGACACACTTTTAGGCTAAGATGCATCTGTGTGCAAAGTTTCATTAATCTAAAATGAAGGACAAGCGAATTACAGCCCAGACATGAAAAGCGGATGGTCAGACACATGATACTTAACCTAGTGACCTACTTCTGTTACATGACAAAAGTTTGGGTCAAGATGTGTGTGTATGAAGTTTCATAAAACTAACTTAATGAGTAAAGGAATTACTCCAGACATGATTTTACCAGATATACCACTGTGACCCAGATATTTGACCTAGTAACCTACTGTTGTTACATGACACACCCTTGTGTCTAGATGAACCTGTCTGTAAAGTTTCATTAATCTAAGTTGAAGGACAACAAAATTACAGCCCAAACATGAAGTGTAATCTAGTTTTGCAGGATGCTATCACTGTGACCAAGATATTTGACATAGTGACTTAGATTTGTTTCATGACACACCTTTAGGTCAAGGTAAATCTGTGTGTGTGAAGTTTAATGCAACTAAGTTAAATAATGAAGGAATTATAGCCCAGACACAATTTGACGAGAGTATGTCATCATGACCCAGATACTTGACCAGATGCACCCATGTGTAAAGTTTGATTATTCTAAGTTGAAGGACAAGCAAATTATAACCCAGACACTAATTGCGGACAAACGCACCCAGGGATGGAAAAAGTGATTACTATATGTATACGCTCCTACTCTGGTGGGGGGGGGGGGGGTAAAATAAATAAATGAATGAATGAATGAGTGAATGAATGAATGAATAAATAAACAAATGAAAAAGAACCCATATTAATAAGTAAATAAGTAAATATATTAATTAAAACAGGAAACATGGCTTTAATCAATAAAGAAAATTAAGTCTTTGGGGGAAAAAGAATTTCAGTAGAAATGAATTAATTCTTCAGCAATTACTTTGTTTTGCAAAATTACACAATGAAGGCAAAACGACTTTTGGACTGTCACATGAGCTTGGCATTTAAAGGTAAAGATTACATTAGGAAATTATGTTCCCCTGCAAGGCCTTTCCATTAATAATAACTTCATCACCTACACCCTTTTCCTCTTAAAACAGTCATTACTGACTGGTGGTCAAATGCTGTCTGCTCCAATGTTTTTGACTAATTCAACAACAGTAATGAATAAGAATTGTAGATAAGACAGATCAAGATAACATACAGGAACCAGTTTTTCTTGCTGTGATTTGTGAGCTGCCCACCTACGGGACGCTGTTGACTCAGTCTTAACTTTAGTCTTTATTCTTGGGGATGGGTTAAATTTGCATAAATTATTCAAATTTGGAGCAAAAATTTATATTTTTTATAAAGTAGGCCACATAGCACAAAAACAGGTCAAGGCCACTAGCTTTTCAATTATATATATGTACAAGTTTAGCACAAATTATCATTCTGATCTAGTGGTCTCTCATATTCAACAATTAATTGGAAATTTGACCAGATATGCAAAATGCCTTTTTTTTCAGCCTGATATAGTGGACCTTGACCTTGACTTTGAGCATATGCAGATAAATCTTATTTTAATTTAATAATATCTGCTGGCAGGAACACAATGAATTATGTATACACTGAACGCACATGTACAATTTCAATGGATTGATAATTATATGTTCATTTTTCTTCTCTTCTATTTTTATAGTTATTTCATTATTTGTATATCTGAATATTTATTTTTTCATCCAATTATTTATTTAGTTTTTGCAAAATAATGCCAACAATAGTATTCTAACAAAAATAAACGTTGATGGGCAGGCAGTCATATGTATAAAACTGAGTACCCTTAACATAAAGTTATAAAAAAAAAAAGAGAAACAACTTCAGGCTAAGCTTTTGGACCTTTTGGACTTGTACATAATTGGCAAACATCCAGATACCAGATCAGTATAAAGCAAGGTTCAGGGGACACCAAATTAAGCTGATTCTCCTCACAAAAGAAGTCAGAATTGTTATGCAAAGTATATTCCAGTTTAATGAACAATAAACTGCATTCTTCCTATGTGCATCCATTTTTTGGTTTTTTGGCCACGCTGGTTAATCATTTTCATGTATCAAAATGACTGTTCCTCAGAACAATACTCTACTCCATTTTTGATGAAAAGCTGCAATGATTACAGTTTTCATTTCCTCACTTAGAGATGTCAATATATGTGTCAACCAGGAACATGCTGAAGTTGTATCATTGAAAAAAAAAGGGTTTTAAATAAAAATGATTACATTGTAGCCACATGTTCCAGATGCCAATTACATACATGTACATTCCTTCAAAACCTTCAAGTGGTCTAAATCTGACTGTCTACAACACTTATTGCCTCTGTAGGCACCTTGTGACCAAATAACACTTTGCAATCCATTCCATGGGGGATTTCTTCAATCTCAAGTACATGTATATGGCATAAGAACTTACTCTGACACTTCAAGATACTTCTACCAGAAAGACACCATGGATACGGCACTTGTCTTGATCCAATACCTTTCAGCTTATCATACAGTGTACAAATCATTGGTCCCTTACCTCTGAATTAGACTTAGTCATCAACTTTTTTTGGCAATTGGATTGCATGCCAAGTTACCCTGTCGACCTAATGGGTATGTTATTTTCATATGGTTCGTCCATAATTCTCAAATTGTGTTTGGCAATTAATGGAATTGTAACAATCGTTGAGGTAGACAACATTTTGTCTACAATTGTTGTTTCAGGCCAGTCTGAGGGACAATGGGTAAAAAACTCCAATTCCTCCACCTAATGCTCCAGCTAGCTAGACAGACATCATTTCTTTTACTCCCAAGGACATTAATTTTGTCAAATTCTCTAGTATTCATGCTAATGCAATCACACTTTAATCTCTGAAATGCAAACATTCTATGTGGGCAAAATAACACATACAGAACAGCCTAACACAGTCTTCATAGTTTAAAATTTTCAGTTGCACCCACAGTGTAGGATAATTTAATAGCCAAATTAATACAGTGAAAAAAAAACACATTTCAATGAGCAGAAGGACTTTTGGGCCACTGTCCTACTGAGATAAATGGTTCAAACAAAATTACATAACGACTGACCTGGATCCAGTGAGAGTTGTTTTCTTTTCAAGACAAAAAGTTAATTAAAACAACAGACCAGGAAAACATGAGTAATTACTGGGAACATTAACATAAGTTATGAGGATATAACAAAAAATTTATGTTTAACTTAAGGTACATTGCATTGTGTTCATAAACAGTATTTTGATTTTTGAATTTTCTCTATTAAATCAAATCTGCAAGTTTTAAACTACTGCAATTAAATTCTTAGACTATGTGATTTCTTAAGTTTCCTTCTTTAAAAAGTGACTTTGATTACAAATGGATGCATTAATTGCAATAAAATGAGATCTATTTTCTGGAATCTATTTGTGAAATGTGTGTTTGGTTTTCTAATCACAAATATAAGACCATGCAAATTTATCAAATTTTCAGAGAAGATGCCAAAATTTATACACATGAAGATGAAGCAATTTATAACATAAAGTACATTTATATTAGAATCAAATTATATCAAATCAACAAAGGATAGTGTAAGGTTCACAATAAATGTATCATTAGAATGTTCATGATGTTACAGCCTGCTAAAAATAATTGTACAAGTCTTGTCCAAAGTATATATCCAAGGCCAACTCCTGTGTGACATATTTCTCCTATTCCTATTATTTATGTTAATTTATCTCATTCAGGAAAGTAACTTTCTCAGTGGGGGGCTCTTCTTGCTTGTTGTCACCCTTTGGTTGCCTTCAAAGCAGACCCAGGCTGCGTACATGTATTTTGTCTACTCCGCAAGTGTAAGTAACATGGAACTTGGCCTGCTTTTATACAGGCAAACCCTTTGGGTACTGAGTCAAAGTATGTGGTTCAGTTGGACTCTAGTAATCAATAGAATGTACGCTCATGATTTGCCAGCAATTAACTCTTTATGAATGATAATGATACCAGCTAGGGTCCAACAGGGACTTGAAAAATGCTGTGTGAATGTACTTACTTCCATGATTTGTGCGTTTCAGGCATTGAACTAAACTTTTACATAGTTCCTATAGAACCCATCTTGAAATACTATTTCATTTTGCTTTACTTTTTATTTCCAGTTTTGAGCCATCAGCAAAATAAGCAAACATAAAAATATAGCACAATATTAAGAGGATTTACAATTAGGTACATTTGAGTTCTGAAGGTACATGTCACCCTATGTAAAACTAATATAACACATGCATGTATACACTGGGACAATTACAACAAAACAGGGCCCTTTGCACACTTCTACACCCAGGCTAAACACAGTCATACTATTCATGATAGCTGTACTATGGGGCCTCAAGCAATGGCCAGAATGCACTAAGGTTTACCTACTTTATTGTTACAATTGCAGTCTTTGTACAGTCATGTGACAGCCAATTACCAAATTCCTGCACAGTCAAAATGTAGGCGAGCTAATCCATAGTTCATATTTATTATTTATACAGCAAGGAAGTAAAAGGTGGCTAGTAATTGTCCCAAAAATCAATACAATCCTGTGGTAGTAACACCAAGTAAACTAATAAGCTTGCCTCCATGTGTTTTTTGTGATCTGGTGTGTAAATTTTGTCCCCCAAGCACTCGCGAAAGTAAACATATTATCCTTCTCTTGGGTAATATTGAGGCACTGTTCTTTTGTGGTTTTTGTAAAAATGGGTTAGGAGAGCTTATCCCAAGGACATTGAAATCAACAAAAAAACCTATAATCGTTATTTATAGTATGACCTCCCTAAGGCTCCCATAAGTTAAAAACACATGGGAAATCTCTCAGATGAATCACTTAATAATGATAATGGAATTTTGATTGTACCTTGTTCTGTTCAAAAGTTTTGATCGACTTTTCTTTGTGGCCCTAAGATATTGCAGTAAGCTTGGTGCATGGGTCTCCCCAAATATACAAGGAGCGTTATGTACACCAAGGGGCTATTGAATCCAGAGCTGAACATGTAGAGTGGTAGCCAGTGTGTGTATTTATTTACTTACCACAGGAGGCAAGCCACTAGAAGAGGAACCTGTTTCTCTTTCATATAAGACCATGCTGGCCCAGTGATATATACATGAACACTGTGTGTGTGTGTGCCATCTAAGGCTGGATTTAAGCAATTAAAAGTAGCCTGGGATTATGTAGAGTTACGTTTATCTCTATGCTCTGAATACTGGACTACATGTTTTACACCAGAACTTTTTCAGGTAGGTGTTTTTAAATAATTGAATTTATTTGGTCAAGTGCACACACAATTAGGTGGGGTCTTTTTTTGACTGATTGAGGTTTTGTTTCAGATGCAACTGTTGTGATGTGACACTAATTACATCCATTGTGTCATTTTCTTCATGTCAATAATTTCCGAAGATTTGACAGCATGATGAGAAGCTATATATGATGAATACGATCTCTATAGAACAGTTTTCTGGGTTTCTGCCAGACATAAATTGTAGGCTATGCAAATGTTTAAAAATGAATTACAAGGCAGTCAAAACTGTTGAAAGGGATATCTATGGACAGTACCCCAAGGTAAAATTTTAATTTAAGAAACTCTGAAACAAATATTTTAGGGTGCACATAAGCATACCCCACAAAAATTTTAGGGTACAAAATTTTATTTTTCCCCTCTAGCAGAAAGTGTTTTTTTTAAAAATAAAAATGCATCATTAATTTCTCTAATTAATTATATTATTAGGCACATGTATATCTTAGGGAAAGGTTGTGATAGCACTTTTACAGGGTTCTAACTGGGATCTGTGGCTTGATCAAACCTTGCAAAACCTACCCTCCAGTTAATTGGGTGCTTTTTTCAAACTTTGTACTTCACAGAGGGAATTTCAAACTTAGAAGCGAAACATTACAGGCCAAAAATTGATGTCACAAATGCCCCAGCAAGAAATTTTGACCTCATTTGAGAAATTTGATGCAACTTGGGTTAATTCAAAGCAAAAGTTGCTCTTTTTCAGGAAATTTTCAACAAATCTTTAAACTTAAGTTGAAGAATTTTTTGGCCTTCTGAGAAACATGTACCTGCCTGCACTATGGTCACTACCAGGAGTCCCCTTCCCCTTCCCCAGCAGCCTGGGAATAATGGAGCTGCATGTACATGTACAGCCCATACAAGATAGCACCTGGCTTCCACTCTGCACATGGTAACTGTTGCAGGAACCTTCGGCAGGGCACACACATTCACTTATTTCCTCACACTTTTAGTTGCATCTTTGTGAGTACAGTTAACAGAATACTCATATGGGAGGATTATCTGCCAAGAGGGCTTTGACTCCAGACAATAAAACTACAGTCTGTATAGCAGGAAAACAGAAACAGGAATAATGTTTATCACTTTGGAATTCCAATATTGTTATTGTCCTTAAAAAAATCCAGGTTAAACCCAAAACGCTAAAATTTAAAACTTGATATTGGGGTACTTATTCCACAAAAATTTCTGTTTTTGCCTGCTCTGATAATTTCATCATGTTTAATGGGACCCAAATCTATTACCAAAAAAAAAAAAAATAATAATAATAAATAAACAAAGAGTAAAAAAATAAACAAATAAAACAAAATATTAAAACATAAAATTACAGGCTGCATGTGAACTTGTTTATTAGAAAACTCTTAATTCAGTTAGTCATTTCAATGCATTACATCATTTTAATATTACTATCTATAAATGTAGCTTTATTAACATGGTGATATGGATTTTCTACAGTTAACTTTGAAATATTAATTTTGAACATGTACAGATGTAGCTGTTCATGTATTTGTATGTATTATCAAGATTTCATGTTGGTTACCATTTGTCACCTTATATATTAGAGTTCCAGAATTTGTTTTCTTGTCGTTTTTTATCTTTTCCTTCAATCATTAAAAACTTCATACAGCATACATGTAGACCACACGAACATACTCAATTTGAATCATAAAGCACTTACTCGTAAATTCATGTTTATTAGCCAAGATGGACACTCAAATTTTTAAGAAGTACACCCATGTACTGCACTATCATTGTATCTGATCAGGACGTATAGAAACACTGTGTGCATACCAGAACAATTAATGTGTGAGTTTATCTTGTCTACTGCTGGGAGTGCACTGGCATTCAAGTTTGAGTCCCCACCTGAAAAGGATTGGCAAGATTTAAAGTCCATGCCTCATAAAGGACTACATGGTTAGCTGCCCTTGCCAATCCCTCATGGTAAGAGTTGACCATCAAACCATCCCAGGAGTATGCCGTTATGCCCCATTCAGTCCCAGTATTTGATTCTTGAAAAATGTTAAATGACAATTAGCCCAAATTACAAAAAAAAAAGCTATGTGATGACCAACCATCCCTCTTTGGCAAGAATCGATGTTCTGCCATCAGGTCATGTTCTGGCCGCAGCAGACATCAGGTCATACAGTGACTCTGAGGAGGTAAAATGTCATTATGCTCCCTGGGTACACACAGCGGCAATATCCTGAGTAATGTGGCTGCTACTGATGATGCAAAACAAAATGACGCAAAACAATGTAATCCAACTGCCCTCACATAAGGCTTGAGTTGCTTATTTACATGTGAGACTAGCAGCAAAGATGAATTACAGCTGCAAGTGCCACTGACTGGGAATGAAATTAACATTTTAACTCTGACGATCTCAAATTAGCTTATATTATACCATATAATATACACAGCTTAGTTTCTCATGCAACACCTACAGTATGTAATTGATGTGCGCACATCCTCCAGACTCTTACAGATCTATTGGGCAGTGTTTCCATTACCCCCCCCCCCCCCGGGGGGCTAAATTACCCTTTCAAAACCTGAAATACACTCTGAGAAAATTCTAAAGGGTCATACTCTTGTTAATTTACATGTAAAATTTGTAAAATCTAGTCTTTTACCCTGAATTTCCCATCTTGTGACTCCCTGAAAAATTCCAGGTGGAAATGCTGATTGGGATTCCAATATGTGTCTGTTCCTTTTCCATTCTGCATCGATCGACATATAAACGAACAACTTCTGTGTAATGCCCTGATATTAATTTGACCATACACAACAGACAACATCTGTCTTGTCAGTGAAGTTCCGGGTGGCTGCATGTGTCACAGGCCAGGCCCAAAAAATCGCGAGATCTGCTTTATCTACAAATGTCTTCATCCTTTAGGTGGTAATTACACACGATTCTCTTATCATTGTGATGCTCATTTCTCTGTTTACAGTTTCAAGTTCAAAGTTTTTTTCAAGGCCAAAAAAAAAAAAAAAAAAAAAAAAAAAAAAAAAAAAAAAAAAAAACTCCTTTTCCATTCAAACTGCTCCCAAATGGCCACAACTCAAATGTTGTTTCCATCAATGATTTTAAGTAATTTCTTAAAAGAAGATATTTGGAACCAGTGGTGTACATGTAGATGGGACCCACCAGTTCAGCTACTGGCTTTATCTCGTTTTGGCCCTCTAATGCTCAATTCACCCAAAAGCAACCACATGAAAATTGTCAACTGCTTTAATGGTTTTACTTAAATTTCATGCTAACTCATTCAGTGCCACATTTTGAACTGAGTAAACAGCTTTCCTTGGCATGCCTTGAGTGCAATGCACCCAAATGGTATTCCAAAGAAAACTGTTGACCTGGACTATTACATTCTATGCAACTTCAGGCATGCTAGCTGGTACCTGAATGAAAGGTCTTTTTACAAGGAACATGAATCTGGCATCCTTATCATAAGTCAAAGCAGTTCATTTTAAGTAGTTCAACTTTAGTTGCAGCAGGCACTGAAAGAGTTAACTGAAAAATTGTAGATAAGAACTACCATGATGCCCCAAGTCAGCAGCTTCCCTTGGTACAGGGTGGCCATATTGTGCCCAAAATATGTCAAGGTATTACTTAGCTATTAATTGACTCAAATCTTATACTGACCAGAAAAGGGTTAATGTGTCAATTAAATTAAGTCTCCACCTAGAATAGACTCCAATCAGTGAGCTATAATTGGTCCCAAGCTGGGTCAATATTTTACTTCCAAAAATCTCCAGCCATGCAATTGTTTGAGGGTTCCCCATAAAAATTCCAGAGGACTGAGTCATGACTTGACCAGGTCTTATGGGTCAATGGCATCAGGCTGGCCTGCCAGCACACTGGGCTATACTCCTAAAGGACAGTCTTATGTAATCATCCTGCAAAGTTTATGTAATGTCTTGATGTTCTACACCCTACATCAATAGGCCAGCCCCATGTTTATCCATTGTTTACACATGTTAAGGGATAACAGGTGTTGTGTGACATGCTCCCAGTGGCCTAAATCAGGTCTGACAGAGAAAAATTAATTGAATCTTGCTGCCTGGATGCCCCTACTGGCCGCATTGCTACTTGCCCAACATCTATGTATACGGGAGTACTCCTGGGCAGGTTATCACCGGTAATGTTACCAAATAGGTGACCAAGTACATTGCAGCAGCATACTTATAAGAGGTCATGATTTAGAATTTTAAAGTGTATTCAGTTTAATACTCAGCCTACTGTTTCATCCATTTTCAGCATCCTTTTCTTCATAATATATTTTGTTTTTTGTTTTCAAAAAAATTGATTGATCTATGATTATAAATCTAATATTTTTGTTCCTGTTTGCACTGAGGATATGTATTCTATATAAAGATTTACTTATTAAATTTAAAAAAATTCATACAAGAAACTGTTTCCCATATTTGCACACAGTGACATAGTCTCGGGTGAGGTTACATAATAGTCAGGTCACAATCTTTCGGGCTGTTGACTTTCATATGTTAATATATATGTTCGGGTGACTTCTTTAGTTTCTTTGTTCTTTCCCGCCTGTTCATTAGTTCTTTGTAGTTCAGATTGTAAACATGTCCGACTTTGTCTAGTGGGAAAAATATTTGTCAATCAGAAGATAAGTTTCTGTTTATGGAAGTTTACAATAGTTTGGTGGGTTGTATTAACGAGTGATCCTAATCTGTACAAATTGAGGGACAGGCAAAGAGTTGATTACAAAGCTTTGCATGAGGGGAAAGTCACCATGTCAGATATTTCTGACAATTCTGATTTAGGTGCCATCGGTAGTACAAATGTAGCTAAAAATTTGGACTTGGACAATGATTTTGAAATTGGACCTACTGAGGATCTATTGAGTGGTACCAGTGATGTTTTTCCCGAGGCAGGTGACGAGCTGGACAAAACGTTACAAGGTCTGGAATATCTTGTGCAGAAAAAGTTGACTGAACTTGAGAGGCAGGAGAAAATCGCCAGAATTAGTGCTTTGAAGTCGAAAATGGACAATATTACATCTGAGATTGATCAATTAAGTTGCTCAACTTTGCCCCTCCATTTTGATGACTAACAAAATGGCAAAATGATACAGTGAAAACTCGTTATAATGACACCATCGGTTCCCTTAGAAATGTGTCAGATAACTGAATATGTCAGTTTACTGAATCAAACAACAAAGAAAATGAACTTTTTCCAATCAAAACTTATGTCATTATAATGAATATGTCGGATATCTGAGAGTTGTTATGGTGAGGTTACATCGTATTACTAACTTTTTTTTAATTTGTTATGCTAAATAGTAGACGATATATCAGAAGCATATTACAGGTATGTGGTATGAACTTAAGGCTACCTTTCAGAATATTTCATAAATACCATAGGCACTTGACAGCAATAATGCATTTTTGATGTTGTACATGTAGAGGGGTGCATATATGTATAGGGACTTGACCATCTTGATCAGAGTTTTCTTCAATCTTACTCTCATTATCAGCCAATGCCTAGAATCATATCTAAAACATAAACCAAATACAACTACAGTGTCTGTGACACCATCGTAATTAAATAAATCCTATCTGCTCATGAATAGACAGATCTGCTTTAGCTTAAATCCAGCTGTGGCTAGCAATGCTGATGCAATGTAAAGATAAAGAAGAACAAGTTCAATCGAGTCTTTGGCAGCTGTGCTTACAGAATTGTGACCTTGTGTCAGTGAATTTATTTTTTCTGGTGCATGCATAAGACTTTATGCAAAGGTCTTGCGAGACTCCCGCAACTCGGGCACTCATACCACAGATCTTGGGTTCAACCCCTGCTGGTTTACCTGGGTACACAATACTCCTTTTTTTGTTCAAAGTATAATGTTCTGCTGATATTTACTGAATTATCATTGCATGCACTTACATGTATAGAAACCTGGGGGCATTTCTGGAGGGTCATTTACCATCTTTGTTCCTCTACCCTTATTCAAAACATTTCTCAAGTGCTCTTCTTACAACTGAAAAATGGTAAACTGCAGATATCAATGTTCTTGAGGAAATACCAAGACTGGTAGAGAGCTGCAGCTGAGCCAGGACTTCCAGCTTCTTCTAGTAATACAGTGAAAACTCGTAATGACACTATCTATTCTCCACAAAATGTGGCGGATTAATGATTTCTCAGATAAATGAGTCGAACAGCAAACAAATCTGACTTGAAGTCCCTCAAGACTTGTGTCATTAAAGTGAATACATCAGATATCTGAGTGTTGTTATAATGCTGTTTTATCATATGACAATAATAATAATAATAATACGGTGGCTCTCCGCTTGTCTGCCGTGGTCCTGTGTCACTCTGTGACACAGGTGGCCTAGGAAAAAAAGAAAAATAAAGAAAAAAAATCCATCCCTCTCACACCCTATCTCCGCCTCTAAGGCTCAGGCTTTTCCCATGGGAGCCCCCATGGAAGCCCTTATAAGGGCTACCACCATTCCCATTCCTTCCCCTCCCTGTACTCTGGGATTCTAATTTAACCTGTTGCCTTCTAACTCTATTATTTCATTCCTTTTCTCCCAGCATCCTACCAGGTAGTCCTGTACATTTTGATTACCTTTCCAGCCTCCCAGAAAGCCACCTTTCATACCTAAAATCCATGCTATACGTTCCTCTTCCTCTAAACCCTGAACCTCTTCTAAACCCTTGTAATTGTAATCTTCTCTGTACAACTCTGACAATACTTGAGTCCAACGATCACCCAGGCTTGTGTCCCATCCTTCATTGAGTCAGGTGGGACTCCATACCTCAAATGTGCTATTCTGAGTGTCGGGGGGGGGGGGGGGGGGGGCACTACTGACATACATACATCCATGACTACAAGTCCCTGTTTTGATTATGCAACTTTTATCCTGATTCAAAGTATAGATTCAAGAAAACATGGGTCTGGTTCAGAATGGCTTAAATGGCTTAATAGCTTTAACCTTTTCCCCCCTTAAACTGGCCAGTACGGATGGTAGTCAAATGCTACCTGCATCAGTGTTTTTAACTAATTTCAACAGTAATGAAAAACAGTTCAACTGAGAATTGTAGATGAGACCTATCAAGACAACATGTTCCTGGTCAACAGCTTTCCTTGGCATGGATTGGGCACTTAGTATCAAACCCATGCCATGAAAAGCTGTTGACTCAGCCTTAATTCAAGGGGGAAACGGTTAATCAGCCATCCATTATATTGACTATATACAGGTAGGGGCACCATTTAACTTAGCATCATCTGATTCCATCCTGAAAACATATATTTTCACTTTGCTCATAATGTGTCTGTTATTTCAGGTTTCACAGTATGTATATAACCATCGTATAAGCAGATTAAAATAAAATCAATTTACCAGTGAGTTCCTCCAGCCTGCTCACATGATGAGTTGTCATTGACTGCCAGAAACACATATTCTTTGCACTTGAGATTCAGTGGCTCCAAAAATATGCCTAGCTCTTCACCTTCAAAATACAAAATGAACAAACATATACATGTAGTAACATGACTGTATTTTCTGTAGAATAAAGCACAAATCTCTTCAAACTTTAGCAGATCAAGCTCTGTATTATCTCTTCTACACTGGTTTGCTCCAGAAACAGGTACAAGAAGTTCTGCATAGTCACTCAAGGTCACTACAGTGTAATCACTTCAAGAAATGTTATCAAAGTACAGTATAATTGAGGCAAATTTGAGTTTGATGTGGCCTGTAAATCATAAGGTATTTTACTTGCAAAATCTGCTACGGACAGTCAGACATTGAGACAAGTTGAAAACACTGAAAACATTTAGCCTTACCGCCCCCCCCCCCCCCAAAAAAAATAGAAAAAAACAAAACAAAACAAAACTAGAACCCGATCAGTGACCGCAAACCCCTTGGCCAGGGCAGACAGACAGACAGACGGACAGATGCGTATGTGATGACAGTGCCCCTCCGGTAGGTCAAGGTTACTTCTGTTTGACCTAATGACAGAGCTTTGGTGCAAATGCAATGAGCAGAGATATCATGGCAAGGCCACTTTTCTTCAATGCAGCACTGTGACCTAAATATGTGACCCAGTGACCTAGTTTCCAGCAGGTGTTTGGGGCATCCTTGGGACCAACTGTCATAAACAATTGGTGCCGCTACAATGAATAAATAAACATTTGAAGATATCATGGTATGGCCATTTTTCTTCGATGCAGCACTGTGACCTAAATATGTGACTCAGTCACCTAGTTTTCAATAGGCACCTGAGGCATCCTTTGGACCAACTGTCATAAATAATTGATCAACCTACATTCATTTTTTTTTTTAGATGTTGTGTTAATGCGGTTTTTTTCTGCAATGTACATGTAGTGCTGTGACCTAAAATATGACCTAGTGACCTACTTTTCGATAGGTATCAGAAGCACCTCAATGACCACCTGTGATAAAAATTTGGTCTCTGTAAAGTGAGTATTTTTGGAGATATGGTGTTAACAAGGCATGGGCATCTCTAGTATGATACATGTTATGTAGAAAAACATGACCCAATTAAATAAATATCAAACCCAACAATGACAGCAAAGAGATTCCAGACTTACCAAAGCATCAACATTCATCTTCCAATACCAATGTGAATAAACAAATTTCACTCCTGACTTGAGACAGGCAGTCACCGACAAATGGCAACTGGTGGCTTTAAGCTGGTCCTCTCAACCTTTGAAATATTCTTCATTAAATACAGACTATAGTATTTCCAATATGTATAGGCCCAACCACTCAAAATCCAAATTTTATTCTACAAAAAATAAAAAGAGAATTGGTAGGCCTATCACTATTTTGTTTCTTCTGACTAGTTCGTCAGCTAAGTTTATGGCAAAAGTAGAAAGTAAGCCTACATTCTTTCTGTGATATCTATGAATCTGGAACATTATGTAATTATTAAGTAAAGTGATTGAATCACTGTTATAGAGTATCAAACGGACGGATGCGTAGGTGACAACAACACCGCTCGTACCTTTAGGGCCGAGGGGTTAAAAATCATTTGAGGGTATAGGTATCTCCAGAATTACACCCTTTGGAAACTAAAATATTCATATGAAAAAGATTTTATGTGTTGGCCAAAACATACAGAATATTGTTATTGGAACAAAGCAAGTTGCTATTCAAACAAAAATTTTCCCAAGTATTAATTTTCCCAAATTCATGAAAAAATAAAAATTTCATCTTTTTTTATTTGCAATTGCCTAGCTGCATATCAAAATAGCAGTTTCAAATTAAAAAAAAAAATTCCCATTTTGATTTTCCTGAATGACACTGCTCAGGACAAAGTATGACAATAGAAATATATACCTTGGGGAAAAGGTGTGTTCATATGCAAAAGTTTATGTGCAGTAAGCTTGACTTGTGTGACCTTTTTATCATGTGGGTAGAACAGAAAGAGATCTGATCACCATTTCCAAAGCTCAGTGTCTTCTGGAGGCTATTCCAGTGAAAGCCAACAGATCAAGATTAGTGGGGAGCTTTGCATGATTGTCCCTCTGCCAGGGGCAGCCATAGTCACTTGTATTTCATGGTAAATTGAGTCAAAAGATTATGGCAGATATCGGAGTCTTCCTCACAATCGTCTGTTGCCTGTCTTCCAGGCTTCAAGTGTCCGCCTTCATAAAAGACACATGCATGCTGCCAAAAGATACGTTACTCGGGGGAAACAGGAGGCAGAGTTGGTTTTGCAAAATCAGTCATTAAACCATGGCAAAGACCCACTTCTTCTCTGTATTGTTATGTCAAATAATCACGCATGGGTCACCAAGCAATGGATTCATTCATTGCCTGAAGGTCTCCAAGCTGCTCAATGGTAATGATGGCATGCGGGGAGTACACAGACCATATGTGTTTGTTAGGCATCTTTCGCGCCTTTTTTTCTTAGTACTCTCAGATGCCATTGGACAGATGCAAATAGGGATGTAATCTCCTTCTTTAACACTATCTCACCAAAAATTACACAAAAGTGCTCAGATGTAAATGTGGTCTGCTTCATTGTTTATTTTTGATTAACTTTCGTATAAATAGAAACAATCTTTTCGAAGAATTATGGATAGGACCTAATTAACATGGTGGTATGCTGCAGGTTGACAGCCACTGCAACAGGTAGGAGAGAGATCAGCAGGTGCCCCTTCCTTGTAAGTCAAGTAAGATGGTAAAATGGCACCATCAAAGGACCCTTAGAATTGTGTCTTAAAACCCAAGTGGTTTGTTATTAGAGTTGTCTTAGGGACTAATTCTACTTGCTGAGAAGATTGTACATACTAACTTAAAGGGTACTTAAATAAAAAAGCTTTTACTTGAATACCTACATGTACATACCTTTTGTCTTGTCAGTGGTTTCCGCATTGTCTCACAAGTCACGCTACACCTGCTGCAAGGGTTGTGCTTGTATGACTTGACAGGCAATGCAAAAACCACTGACCAAGGCCTCTCCTATTGTCTCTGGAGAGTTATTATTGCATTAATTGTCATGTTGCCTGACTAAAAAAATTAGTCTCTGATAGCCATAATCCATACACAAGAGATTGAGCCCACTTAATTTTTCCTCCTACTTTTCTGTCTTTCTTTTTCTCTTTTCAGCAGAACATAACTCCAATGCAACTTCTTTCCTGATGTTGTCATCAACATTTCATAATATCAATTCAAACATAATATTATATGTTAGTACATGTACCTCCAAATTATTGGTGGACACAATCACTGGGAAGCAAAGTTTCAACTTGTCGTTAGGAGGGTTTTTTTTTTATTAAATCCTATTTCAATGCCAACTGTGACTGAAGTCAAACTACATGTCCTTAAAACAAACTGCTCTGAATTATAACAAGGATACCAGATTCATATTCCTTGTGACATGACCTTTCATTCAAGTACCAGCATGCCTACAGTTCCAGAAAATGTAATGGTCTAGCTCAACAGCATTCATTGGTGCACTTAGGGTGCAATGTGCCAAATGCATTGTGAGCAAAGCTGCTGATTCAGTCCAAAACTTGGCACTAAAGGGTTACCAGAGACACAACACAGAATATAACTCCAGCCTACTCTTCTTATTCCCTAAACTATTGCAAAGCTCAGCATAGACTGCGACATATTCACAGTTTCAGAACTTGTACATATACGACAATATATAGATTTAGTCATTCCAAATTAAGGGCAAAAGAATTTTTAAAATATAAGCTCAATCTACCTCACTCTGCATGCTGGAAGTCCAGAGTGTGTATCCAACTCACCACGAGAAGGCCGGTCATGCAGGAAATGTTTTCATGTTTGGCAACTGAATCTCCCACTGCTGCATATTTACCACACAGCATGTTCCATCTGCATCATCTATGGTTCATTGTATCTGCTAACAGGATTATATCTGCCCTATCGGCATTCAAAAGGGAGCTCATGGGTGTAAAATGATACACAGTACAGCTGTGACATACATGAACGTATACCAATCAGCATATTGATAAATCGTCTTCCCACTGAACATCTGTTGTATGTGGATTGTCCAGAGTTTGTCCATCGATCCTTCATCCATACAGAAGTACCACTCAAGACAGGTCAACCCTACTTTAACAGGTAAATGACCACATCAAACCAAGGGGCACCACGGAGGAGGCCAGACAAGTCTCATGTGGTATTATCAAAATACCAATCTAAATGAGAGAATCTGGGACGCATTCAGTGGACAAAACAACAGTTGGATTTGAGGACCACCGATCGCTGTGCTTGAGGAGGTCATTTGCATAATTTTTCTCTTTTAGTTAATATAAGTTTCAAGAGAGTTCATTTGTATGCAAATGGGTAATTCATATGCAAATAAAATTGCCCTCTCAGGGCTCTGAAGAAAAGAAGTCTTCTATTGTAAGTATAGTCTGCAACTCCTTTAGAGCAAGCATTGGCAAGTGTTTTGCTTTATTGCTCTGGCCTTGTTTGAAGGGCTGACCTTTGGCACGAGGTCTTATTGAAAAGGGATCACAGTATTTTATAATATTTGATGGGACGTTCATCAGTAGCTTGTACAAGCATATTAGTCATATTTTTTGAGATTCGATTTTTAAATTTTTCATCATTATTTTGAAGATCATGGTCAAATTTGACACTTATGTTCTTTGAGACAATTTGCAGCTTAAACTTTACATTCCATGACATTATTGGTATTCAAATGCTTATGATATTTCAAAAAATGTTGTTTGTTTCATGATTGACAGCTTAAAGAACAAAAACACAAAGCATTAATATTGAATTGAAAAACTCACTTGCTCCCTGAAATCCCTTCATTTCACATTGAACACACAAACATTTCTGTGCAATAATTGGTATAACCTATCATGTGATTGACAATGATAGAATTTGACATGACCACCATACAAAGGCCACACACATCATTACCCCCCACCCCCTACCCCACATCATCTGTTGAGCCAACAAGTTGTCTTCCTGGTAAACATGATGCATACTTCTCAACCCCCGACTTCTCTCAAGATGTGTGACCATGGCTCTATAACTTATTCATCAACATCTACAAGAGTTGCACACACAAAATCCCCTGAGCAATTCTCCTGTCGTCTCTGGAGTGTTTGACCATTAAACTTAAGTCCCTAATGTGCTTCGTGGACACCTGTTGTGATAGTCCCTAGTCAGACGACATGGATCACAGTACACTTGGGTGGAGGAAATTACAAATCCTGGTGACTCTGGTGAGCCATACATTTCACTCCATTAAGCTGCATTTCCCCTATGTTCCATTTTGGCAACAGGAGAGGAAGCTTCGAGTTGGGTCTCATCCAACTTACTGATAGAGGGCCATTAAACGTCGGCACTATTAAATCAGGGTGAAGTAGACCTTTCACCCTGACTTTGTCAGCTGACCCCTCTGTGGAGGCTCTGTCTATTTGACATCTTGATGTCCATTAGGGTTACTTAGGTCTATTGCTCAAGATACCATCAGGATTGAGTGTTGGGATTTTGAGACAAATGCCATCAATTTGAATTGCTCCTGCAGTCGGCTTCACAAATAGTCTCCTGCTGCTGCACAGTCAGTGGATGCATAAACATCTTTGGGATTCTGGTCATCGGCAATCATTGCTGAATCTTGCCTTCATTTGTTGCACTTGACGAGTGACAAGGGGTACCTTTTGCAACTGCGATGGCAACATTTCGCTTTCAGTGAACTGTGAATTTATATATTAGTTCCATACTGCAAAGTTTTGTACTCATGAAACACGTCTTCAATCCTGCAAAAACCAGTTTACCATAGCAATGCTGCTATTTTATCTGTGAAATCTGGACTTGACTTTCCTTCTGCCTCTCTTGCTTTCATTAAGAAGTCATATGAACAGACAATGTCATCACAGCCTCAATTTCATGTCAAAATATATACATTGTAAAAGCAATTTTCCAGGACAGACAGATGATAAGAGAATCTTCACATAACCATTCTGTTCAAGCATAATCTATATGAGATTCAGCACATTTACCTTTCAGTTTGGCTATATTTTACATGCAGACACAGTATTCATAAGCAACTAAAGGCTTATCTGATCATGAATGAGGCAGCCAAAAAGCCACAAATCATAAATGTATCCAACATTCTGGGCCATGAACAGAATTGAAGATCAACCGAAATGATCACAGCATGTAACATAGGTTATATTGACCTTAAACTGGCCAAAACTGACTTACATCTGATCAGCATTTTTGAAAAAATTCAACAGTAATCAAGGCAACTTGATTAAAAGAATCACAGATGTGACCTACATGTATTAAGATAATATGTCCCAGGTCAACAGCTACTTACCCAACCCTACGCCAAGGGAATCTGTAGACATATTTTGAATTCCTGGGGAAATGCTAACATCATTCCTGCTTCAAGTACAACTGAGTCAACAGATTTCCTTTGCAAGGGTTTGGGCATTACACCCAAGCAATGCCAAGGAGAGCTATTGACCCAGGGCTTGCCATCATGAATGGTCTTACATACAAATCTCAGTAAAATGTTTTCTTAATAATAAGAAATTTAAATAAAAACATTAAGGCACACGAGAATTTACATCCAGGTGCTTTTGGGTGATTTGAGCATGAAGGGGTTAAAGAGAAGGTCATACCTGAGTTGTGTGCCAGCTGTACATCATCATGACAGCATGGTATGTGATAGTAATTCACAAAGGGACCAGGACCAGCATCAATCAGAACGTTCCTCTGTACAGCCGAGCAACACAACCTGATATAGGAATTAAGGTAATAAGATCCTCTAAAGAGACTTATCACTGAATTCTCATGGACTGAGTGATGTGCAGGTACAGTATTGAATACTCAGGCATAACAATATGCAATAATCAAAGTGGTCCTTTGACATGATTGGATCAATCTGTGGTCTAAATTAGTAAGTATTACATGTATAAGAGGCAGAACTTTTCTTGTGACTGTTTTCATAATGATAAAATAAATGCCTCGCAGTTTTCCATGAATCATTTACACTCCATAAGCATGTATAAATTTATTTATGATCAAGCCTGGTGATTTAACTTCACATAAAAATACAGTTCAGCTACAACGAACTTGCAAGATCTCAAAATGTGGCAATAAATTCAGTATGTGTATTGATGATCTATCAATGCATAACCAGAATTTGTGACCACCTAAGTACACTGCTGAAAAAGGTCACCCCCTCCCATTATATTATAATGGGACAGGGGCTTGTCTTTTTTTGTACAGTGTACATGTATATGGAAAATTAAGGTTTTATTTACATTATCACAGGTATATCATTTTTAAAAAAAAAATATGAAAAGAGACAACAAGTGTCAACTGAATTTCAGCAAGGGCATTAAAGATTAATGGTAATCATATCCCACCCACTGTTATGAAACTCTTGCACAAGAATAATTATAAAATACCCATAACAAAATAACAAACCCAAATGTGTTATAAAGCCAGATACTCTAAGAATGGAAAATGTGAACTGTAAGTGAAAGACTGTCACATCTTTTACTCACAAAGCACCCATGTATTTGAATGTTTAAGTGACGCAGTGGTGACCAACTTTCTGAAATACTGCATGACAGTTAACTTAGCAAACATATTATACAGTGGTCGGTCCATACTCATGTTCTAGACCTGTAATGGCACAACGTTTCTTGGACAGTCAGAAATATAATATATGCTGCTGTTGTGCTGATAGATAAATAATGAGTCTTCGACAAGGTATTCCATCCACTGCTGTCAGCAAAACTTGAGACCTAAGGAATGAACAGTAATATGTCTACAATAATAGCATGCTGTCTGTCTAGCAAATATCAAAAGCTCAAACTACATGTAGCTGGCATTATTGTTCAGAAATGGAAGACTTTTCTAAAAGAAGGAGTCCCTCAGCAATGCCTCTTACAAGCATATGTAGTACCATGTCTCTTTTTAACTCTCTCATCGCTGAACATCATGCTGAATAACCACATGACCTTAAAATTCAATGACAGCAACACTCAGACCATAATTGCATTGCTTGTGGAGTTGATATAGAGAAGCACATGTACAATGTATGCCATTTACTTCCTATCTATGTACTTCTATCTGATGGAATACAGCTTTTGAATTCCTGAATTCCTATTTACTGGGAACGCATTTTTGCCAGTGCCGAAGTTCACAGTAAACTTCATTCAGGCAAATGCTGCAAAATACCAGGTCATGACACTTGATGATCAATGGCACACACAGGTTTTCTTCTCTGTTGTTATCATTTATGGGGACCAAATTCACAATGTACAGATGGAAAGTTACCAGGATTGACTATTGGTGAACAAACTTGATTTGTATGAGAAACAAGAAAAGAGCTGTTCAACCCAACTGAGCAGCTACCAAAGATTCAAATGTTGTCCTTCATACCTGGGCCCAAACTGTAACTGTAAGGACATGCATGTATATTGTATCACATTTCAGTTATTGCTGAGACAAGTACATGTATTGATTTTGTTCACATCAAAACATACAAAAATGGAACAAACTTCAGACAGGTCATGGGGATTTATGTTACACTCATATGACTGTGATTCCTCATGTCATTATTTATGATTAAATATTTAAGCTGGCCTTCAAGCTTGGGAGATTGATGAAAAGGGGACAACAGCTACTTGGCCTTTCAAAATTAACAAAGGAAGAGCTCCACCTTGGGGGGGGGGGGAGAGAGAGAGAGAGAGAGAGAGAGAGAGAGAGAGAGGAGAGAGAGAGAGAGAGAGAGAGAGAGAGAGAGAGAGAGAGAGAGAGAGAGAGAGAGAGAGAGAGAGAGAGAGAGAGAGAGAGAGAGAGAGAGAGAGAGAGAGAGAGAGAGAGAGAGAGAGAGAGAGAGGTACTAATCTTCCAGAGGCCCTCTAAAAGAAGCATGTGTGTGCATGAACATGTACAATAGACATAATCAATTATATCATACAATAAGATGTGCCTTGGAGAGTATTTCAGATTATAACCATGACAAAACAGTTACCCATTACCATGTACTGAAATAGTTCATCTTGATGGCCTCCTTTAAAATGACAACAATGCACTATTGCAGCAGATTTCCAAGCTGTGCTCCATATCATACATGGAACTGAAAGATATTTTTGATGCCCAGTTATGGGGTGAGAGAGGTACAGTTTACCCAAGTTCATTGATCTTAAGTTCACAAAGTGTACATCTTATATCATTTAAAAGTAGACAGACTAGATGTGGCACATGCCTTTTGTTTTTAAATGGCTCTACAAGGCCTTAGATTCCACATCTATTCAGGTGAATTGAGGTTTCTTGTGAACCACATAAGCCAAAAAACGTAAACCATGTATACATGTATACTGTATTTGTATGCCCAGACACATTATATCATTGAATGTGCCATATCCAGTCATCTTTACCTGCCATCATTTATAAAAATCAATAGCAAATTCTTAAAAATTTCTTTATTTATACTGTCATTATGGAGTGATGGGGATGGATATGGAGAGAAGAGAACTAGGCTTACAGATCACTGTCATTAAGGATATGGGAGTGTTGCTGGACATTGACGTTTTGAGATAAACCTTTGTAGAATGGTTTTTCAATCAGATATACACATGAAAAGAAATGGCAGTGACTAGTATAGGCCTGTCTGTAGTAGTAATATATCAAGGCACCACAGTTTTTTTACTTATCATTACTCCAAATGGATAGGCTTTTAATTCACTTGTTCTGTGCCAAGTTACATGTAGGTCTGAGCCAATGATTAAGCTTTTGAGGTATGTGTTTGCCAACTTTATAATGACAGATTTTGGAATTGGCAAGAAAATTGTCATGAGATCGCACAAACAATTGGTGGACAGCAATCTGTTTGTTAACATTTCACCATGGTTGTCAGTTAAGACATCTGTGCATGGTAACTACATGTTCATGTATAGGCCAAGCATACATGTACATCCCCAGGACTGTCCAACTGAAGCATTGTAGCAAAAATTTGCTACGAAGCTGTTCAAAATTGCAACAGATTTTCTCCATAATAAGCGTTTCTTATGTCAAGACGTGGAAAAGAGGCTACAAGGAAAGAAAATTTTGCCAACTGAGATCTTCAGCTGTACAGCACTGATCCCAAAATTATTTTCCTTCAATCTATAGTGACCACCTCACCTCACACACTTTGTACTTGTACTTTAAAAAACATGGTCTTAAACAATCTCCTGCTCAAATCACCCAAAAGTACCCAGAAGTAAATTATTGTACACTGTCTGTTTTCACTTTTAAAAATTTCATGTTAATAGAAAACATTTTGCTGAGAATTACGTATAAAACGTTCAATAAAGGCATGCCCCAGCTTTCCTTTCTACAGATTGGGCATCACATGTTTAAGCTTTGTCAGCCTAGGAGAGCTATTGGCCCAAGCATATTCTGATCACTGGAGAGTTCAGGCACTAAGTCTTGTGATAACAATGTCTGTATGCCCCGAAGAGCAGCCACACAAATGGTGTAGCCTGGATATGTCAGCCGCACTGAATGACACTGACAATGACAATGTCTACAAAGCCTTTGATTATTATCATTAAGCATAGCATTTTGGTTTGAGATTATATAATTCTAAATTCTTACCTCTAAAAGTGAAATTTCCACTTTGCTTTTGTGAAATTTACACTCCTTGAATACATGTATGTTAAAATTAAAAGTTCTAATCAAAGTTATTCAAGCAAATATACCTTCTGTAAAATTTGTTCTCCAAAAAATGTATAATAATTATATTAAATAATGATGATGACGATAACAACCTAGTCATTTGATCTTAAAAGTTTACATTAAAGATGTCTCGCATACAAGGAAACACAAGGAAACATTCATGAAATCTCAAGGGTTAAAATAATGTTTTCAAGGAATGCAAACCTCTGGCAACTTCCATGGCAAAATCAGAGGGATTCAACAGCGTGTAAGAAGAATATATTTGAAATCAAGGAGCCTAGATTATACTCTTTAGGTTATTTGTCTAACACTCATACAAGTAACAACTGATAATGGGAATTTATGGTCCTTAAGCCAGACCGATGACCAGCTTTCCTCATAGCATGCTGTATAATTTGCTTAAAGGTATTGTGTGTAGAATATCGCGGCTATTCCTTGCTGCTTTGTGATGAGCTGTTGACAGCTGATCACTGACCTACAGGACCCCATCAATCAGCCACACAGGATATTGAGTTTGATGGCCTGTGGGCATGACAAGGGTGCTAACAATTCCCTCTCTAAACAGTTGGTCTGGAATGTGTAAAGCAAGCTCATATTAGATATAACATTGCCATTACCAGGTTATAAACCAACATTTACTTGACCTAGTGATAATGTTAACCCCTAAAGTGCTAATCACTGCTATAGTTGCTTTCTCATTACCATTAAACATATAATGGTTAAAAGAGTCAAATTCCTCATGAAGATACCTTTCATTCAAATACCAGCAAGCCTTGTCTGAAGCAAAAAGTAGTCTTAGTCAACAGCTTTCCTCGGGACACTTTGCACGCATTGCGTGCAGTGTCCCAAGGAAAGCTGTTGACTCAATCTTAAATCAGCACTTTAAGGGTTAATATTCTGTTAAGTTTTGTGATATTTCACTCACAGTGATCAAAATGATTTGGGGTTCAAATGCTCATCCTCCTTTTCTTTTTTCTTTTTTTTGGGGGGTGGGGGTGGGGGAGGGGGAGGGGGTCTGAAGGCATCATTTTTTCTGCACAGGCTGGTATGCCAATTAACATAACTTAATTGATCTTTGGCTTAAGTTTCACACAAACAGCTTAAAAAATATAATGCATATTCAATCACCTCTCAAGCTATCTCATTCAAACCAACCTTGTTTGCATTGGGTTTTACATAATTTGCATGAAAATTACATGTAGTCATAGAAATAACACCAAAATATCATCACAATCCCATCAACTTGCATATCAATCAGAGCACCATGAACATCAAGCAGGCTTCAGTCTATGGAACAAATTCAACTACATGTATGCATAGAGTATTGCTTGAGTTCTGTGTGTTTTTGCATTTTTCTTTTTTCTTTTTGAATTTTTAAAGTATCTAGAAATTCCTCTGATGGTAACTGGATAAATAAAAAAAAAACTTTAATTCAGATATACAAATAATTTATATAGCAGTTGACCCTTTCCTATGATGCACTGGATAAATTAAAAAAAAATTGTTGCATATTTTGCATAAACATTGCAACTTTAAACAAAATGCAAGATCAAATTATGCATAACACCAGCTTTCAATCTTGTACCCCCATACCTGATCTGAATGAAGTTTTTCTATCTTTTGCATTGCTTAGCATGCAATGAAAAAAACAACAACTGGGACTATAAAAAGTTTAATTACCACATAACCTCAGAACAAAATGAGTTTAAGTCCATCATCAAGAAAAGGGCAAGAATCTTCCTGTGAGCCCTGGAGTGAAACGGTCAGTGCTGCTGGCATTATTGGAAACATTTTTCTTTGATTACAGGCTGTGTTTCCATGGCAAAGCATGTACCATACCTGGCACTTCACACACCTTGTAGTCTGTATCAATTAAAATGCACTTATGGATTTATGATTCATTGGATGTTACATTCGCTGCATTAAATTTGATCCTATAACTCTGTAATTACCAAGGAATGTTAAAAATTCATTATAATTTGACAGGATGATTGATTGACCCACAAGAAAAGCACTTGCTTAAAATACATATAACCCCTTTTCCCTGCCTCAGGTCAGAAATCCACAATTAATGATACTTTTGCCCATGTATGCTTTGTCTAGAAGATTTGAGGAGAAATTAGTGCAGTCATATTAATGTTTGATTAATTGCAATTCAAAGGGTCCAGGATCAAATTATGGTAAAATGTTCTCTTTTTTTTAAATATTAAATGTATCTTTTGCAAACCATTTTTCAATAGGCATTAATTTACTGATTTTGTTACTACAGCACCCATGTCACAGACTTACATCATAGAACCAAATATATATAAGTTAAAAAAGGGAAACATAAAAAACCCACAATTTTTAAATGTCAGCAAATCTAGCAAAAAATTATCAATAAAACATGTGCAACAGGGTTTAATTCAACATCTTGTTTCTTGTATTGTATTAAATGTCTTTTTGTCCAGAACCACTTCCTAGTAGTCATAACACCCTATTCCGCAGTCCGAACTCTTTACTCTCCATAAGCTAACCTGTCACTGTCTAACCTATTTTCATATGGAAGTACATGTACTATTGTCCATATTGTGCATGTTCTGCTGTAGAATTTTGACATAGGCTGTATTAGCCCAAATAGATCAAAGGGTTTTCAGCGGGTAACTGTACTCAGAACATGTTTCTATGCCATTTTCCCCCAAAGACCCAAAAGAAGACAAATTTAAGATTATGGACATTAATAGCAGGGTCAAAAAGTGCTGTACAAATGAAATTCAGGATAGCAAATGCCACATTTTGACTGACAAATTGTGATGCAATACTGATTATTTCAAACTTAGTGCAATGAAATTTGAAAGGCTTGCCTTTGAATCTTACCTTGTGTCCAGTTTTAAATTGTTTATAAACTCATCATGAATGTGTAAACATATTGGTGCAAAAAAAAAAAATGTACAGAGTCCTTTGTATGTGCTTAAAAGCATATATACTTATAACCCTGATTTAAAAAAAAAAATGGATAGAAGTGCCGCATTTTGCTTTAATCCCTTTTCCCATAAACCGTTTCCCCTTAAACCGGCCAAAACTGGCTAGTGATCAAATGTCGTCTGCTTCAGTGTTTTCAACCACTTTCAACAGTAATGAAAAACAATTTGACTGTGAATTGTAGATGAGCCCTAACAAGATCACTTACCCCAGGTCAACAGGTTTCCTTGGCAGGCATTGGGTGCTAAATGCCCAACATATGCCAAGGAAACTATTGACTCAGTCTTAATTCAAGGGGGAAAGGGTTAAACTGGCTGATAGTGAAGTGTCATCTGCTTCAACATTTTTGACTAACATCAACAGTAATGAAAACAATTTGAATGAGAACTGTGGTAAGCCAAGCGAAGGAAAGCTATTGGCTCGATCTGTCTCAAACTCAGTCTAAATTCAAGAGACAAAGGGCTAGGACTGCTGTCACTTTACATAGGACAATTTTGTTGTGCTACGATGACATGAAATATTACTAGACATGGCCTGCTAATTACAGCCTTAACCCTTTCCCCCTTGAATTAAGACTAAGTCAACAGCTTTCCTTGGCATGGGTTGGGCACTTAGGAAGAGTGTTGACCTGGGGCATGTGATCTTGATAAGTCTCATGTTCATTTCTCAATCAAATTGTTTTTCATAACTGTTGAAATTAGTTGAAAACACTGAAGCAGACGACATTTGACCACCAGCCGGTTTTGGCCGGTTTGAGGGGGAAAGGGTTAATACCATGAACTCCACTCATTCAATTTACACAAATGAGGATACTTTAATGAGAATTTCTCAGGTTCATTATTAACATTCCACTTGGATACAAATTGAAAAAATACAATTTCCATTCCGGGGGCCATTGGCCTTGTAACCATGCAAACTACTGCATGTCTGGCACGACACGACAGCCACTGACAGTTAAAATGTGTCCCATATGAATGTGCCTGGATATGATATTAATACCAGAAAAGGCACATCATGTGCAAGAAGCAAGAACTTTTATGGCTCCTAAGAGACTCCTGTAAATGTGTCTCATGTGGTGGTAAATATGATCTTCAGTAAAAATGACATCAAGGAGACAAATTTTATTGTCCCATGGGATAAATTTAACGTCCCACGAGACATATCCATTAGCTTTTTTTTAGATTCTCACTAGAAATTTTTGACATACACAGCCACACGTGTCAATTATTACACTTGACTTAATACCCAAAAATGCTTGTTGTCCATTAATATTGCACTTAATGATTTATAAGTATGTGCATTGCAGCTTACGGCAATAAAACATGTCACACTAAGCACAGTTTATTACATTATGCCATAAATGTACTTCCCAGGTATTTTATTTAAGACCTTTTCGTGCTTGTACAATGCTATAATTGATGTTAATTGCTTTTAATTATTATGTCACTAGCAATTAACAAAACATGTGTTTGTTGCTATTACAATAAATAACTTTATATAGAGTTCAAGACCAGAGGCCAACCATCTTCTCTGTGGATACATACTAAGAGCGATTGTTAAACATGCACAAACATTTTCTTTAAAGGAAACAGTGTAAGTAGTAATATACAATCATGCATTTACCTGAAGCCCAGGTGCCACACATGTAAAAGCTAAAAAATAACATCGCTTGAAAAACCTGTATGTCCTTCATGTAACAGTTACAAAAACAATCCTGTTCATGTATGTTCTCTATGTTATAAGAGTCACAAAAAGTGAATTACAAATTGCAATGTTCGGATATCTCTCAGTATATATGATTATGACGCACAGGTCTGTTGAAAACATAACCATGCATAAGTAGCTCATTCTGTTTACATCTTGACGATTGCAATCAACATGCCTCATAATTTAATTAAGTGTCCCATGCATTCAACTACTGTGGACTTGATCTGTCCTGGACTACAAAAGGTTAGTATGTGAAATAAAATACTTATTCCAATTTCAACAGTTGTAATTACTCTTCTAACTTTCTGGCAAATCAGCAGCCTAGGCTGACTGCTCACATGCCTAGACTCGCATGTGTATGGTTAAGGACCGTTACAATGCAGTATTTGCTTGAGGCGATACATAATCATCAGTATCTTCTTTTTCCCCTGTAAACTGCGGCATGAGTTTGGTTTTGCAACATGAATCATGATTCTAATTGTTATAATTAATCATGAATCTTCATTATAATTCTTACCGAAAACAGTAGTTTTCATGAAACATGCATAATCACACCTCTTCACCCCTTTAAAGGGCATCGTTATTAATTCTCTACTTCTCATGTTCAGAAGAGAAAATGAAAAGGTTGGTCAGGATATGCATGTGTGTGTATGCATGTGTGTGTGTGTGTGAGAGAGAGAGAGAGAGAGAGAGAGAGAGAGAGAGAGAGAGAGAGAGAGAGAGAGAGAGAGAGAGAGAGAGAGAGAGAGAGAGAGAGAGAGAGAGAGAGAGAGAGAGAGAGAGAGAGAGAGAGAGAGAGAGAGAGAGAGAGAGAGAGAGAGAGAGAGAGAGAGAGAGAGAAAATATGTGTCAACAGTAGAAACATAAAATCATTTTTCTTTTTTTTTTTTTGTTAAGTCAGAGGGAAAATGTACAGTACATCAGTCTGGACATGAGAAACAGAAAATTTAATAACAATGCACCAATACCCATTGGGAAACCTTCAGAGATTCTTCCTTGAAATTAATGCTGGGCATCAGTGACAAGTCACACGATGGCATCACACCAGATGCATACACATGTATAGGGTGTTACAGGTCATAGTGTGCTATATACAGTGATGGTAGTTCAGGAAAGTGTCATGTGTGTATACCTTAGAAATATCATGTTGCAATGGTAAACATTCCATTACAGTGTTTTAGCTCTTCTGCTTCCCCCACCCCTACCACCCAAAGTGGCCAAAACTGGTGGAAGGTACATGCAGCATTTTGTTTGCTTCCATGCTTTTTTATTGATTTTATTGTTAATTAATTAAAAAGGAACAATTAATTGAGAATTGTAGATGACTGAGCCCTATCAGAATACCTGTAGAAGGCCTTTGGTGAACAGGTGTTGGGGGTGGGGTGGGATGGGGTGGGGTGTGGTGGGTGGGGGGCACATTGAGTGTCTTAAGTACCCATCCCACTCTTAGGAAAAACGAGGAAGTGTTGACTCGATCGGTCTCAGCTCAAGTGCAAAAATGGCTATCTGCCGAGGGAAACTGGACAGGTTGTCCTGAAACTGCATGTCCATGTATAACAGACAAAGACTAAGAACAGTGCTCAACCTAGCTGGCACTGGAGAAAGACTTAGGAAGTATGCATTATACTATACTGCCTGCCAACCAGTGAGTTATAGCATACAATTATGCTCTGCTTATACTCAGGGTCACTTCACTGTGAACACTTTAAGCTGACCAGGACATGTCTTAAGGGGCAGGGTACAAGAGCAGCATTTTGTGGCTCCTCATCGGATTAGAACAACTGCAGTTGCTTAAAATTGCTCATGATTGAGGATTCTTAGGTCACTTCATCATGGTACATCTTTTAAGGGGTAGGGTAAACCAGCAGTGTTTCATGGCTCCCCATTGGATTAAAACCACTGATCGTTACTTCAAACTCCTCATGATTGGACAAGAGGATAATTTCCCACTGACTGCTGTGAGGAAACAGACATTCACTTCGAGGTGGAACTTCTTCTCAAGTCATTATTGGTCTCAACATTTAGTATATGCAAATTAAATGCAATGTCACGACCTCATCTTAACCAGCTTTTGTTCAATCTGAAATCCAATATCCTGGTATGAAATACAAGACTTGGGTGCAAGTACACAAATAGAGAAAGAAATTCAATTAGACCAAGATGTTGTGCACAGAAAGGGTATTATATCATGTGGTCAGAGGACTTACATGGGCTTAAGGACTCACAAATGACTCCAGGTTCCCTGGAGAGCACATGCTGTAATGTATTTCAATTTACCTGCTGCTTATGTACAGAAAGGTTTCATTTTTCTTGTCTAAAATGTTGCCAAAAATTCCTGCATGCATGAAGCTCCGGATGAATGTCTCGACCAGTTATGAATGGCAACAAACCTTGGCCTCTCAGCTCTCAATCCTGAGTCTTTACAGGGAGCCTGAGTCACTAATGCTTTTCCGGCCAATTAACCAAGCCACATGTACACAACAGTCTGTCAGAATAGCACAAAACTGACTGGAGTTTGTACATGTACATGTATGAAGGCCAACAAGTAGCATTGTAATTAATTCATTGAACACTTAAGTGCCAATTTTCTCAACTAAAAATTTTTAAGAAAGCGTCATATTCTAATTCATTATGAATAAGCATTAACCTTCTCCCTCTCGAATTAAGATGAAGTCAACAGATCAACCTACCCTGGGGCTTGTTTGGTACTAAGACAATGAGCCCCAGGGAAAGCTGTTGACCTTGGGACCCTTCTGCAATTCACATTCAAATTATTTTGTCATTAAAACTGAAATTTATGAAAATCACTGAAGCATACTAAGAGAATCTGGTGTGGCTAAGCATTTGGGACTATGTTGAGGCATGAGTTGGAGCATTTTTTGGCTTTTGCGATGTTAGAGTGAGTAAAAACCGAATCAACCAACGCGTGTCCAAACATGGTCCTACATGCGAGGTATACAGGATTTTATTTTTTCACATACCTATTTTTGCATATTTAATCATCAAGATATGTTCTGAAGTGGCAGAAGAATTATCTGATGATGCCATTTCGGGAGACGTACCTTCATAAACATGAACAAACAGGCTTCTTACTCCATGCTCTAATGAATGGCATCCCTACTAGTCACCCAACTACTAAAGCTTTACCACAAAAAGTAGCCCCTAGCAAACGTGATTGGCCACCTCCATTATGCAAGCCACACCTCACACCAAAGATGTTATAAAGCAGTCTCATATGGACAGGGAGCAATTTTATTGGCTGTGCAACAAAGCAAGGGTATGTGAGACTGAAATCAGTATCATACATATATAGGTAAAATGCTTTAGGTATGTGAAAAAACATTTTGGCTTCAGTTGGTTTTGGCCAGTTAAACCAGGGAAGGGTTACTGTATGCAGTGTATAGCTCAAAAACCATCTTGTATATTCAGCACAAGCTCAGACTGACGCCAGAAAAACACAACATGATTCTTCTAAAAGCTCAAACGCGATCTGCACTGGCTCTCTTAGACACCAAATACCCTTACATCTCCACATACTGCCTGATGTCTAGACCTCCACCAGATTTTGTTTCATAGAGATGCTACTTGTAGGACTGGAGTCGGGCCCACAACATGAAGAAGCTTTCATTGCATATATCTTAGGTTCTGTCATTCTGGGAGATAGGGAGTTCAATTTTCAATAGAGTTGTCCCCTTCTTATAAGATCCCCCCTCCCCGCCCCACCCCGATAGGTGGCCACCCTTTCTACAGAGGTCACTTCTCTTTGCAGCAAGCACAATATTTTCATTTTGTCTCCCACCTCAACAGTGATGACCCTCCTATTAGGTCACATTTCTGGTGCACTTGGGGTGGCTTTATATGAGAGGAACAACTGTACCATGTATAACCATATTGGAGAAACACATCATATCCATCAAAAGTTTCATGATACTTTGTTGTCAAGACAAAATCTATAATGCTTAAAAGGCAAATAAAATTCCAGGTCTCCAGGTTAATGTACATATAGGTGACCAAAGGCAACCAAATTTAGCAAAATTCCATTGACCAGCCAAGTGTTGAAAATATGTCTCTCTCCATTAACCTAACCGTTACATACATGTACTACCTCTGAAAACATGATAAAGAAATTGTGACTGAGATGTTAAAGGCCTATGAAAAATTACCCTCCCTGCCTTTTGAATTATCAGACCTTATAAAACCTACTGGTTGCTTTTATCCATATTTGGCTTTAGTGACCTGAAATTTTGCCTGCTAGACATACTATTGTTCTGCGTATATGGCTGCACTCCACGCTCACACAGTAAAAATATTGTGACTTTAGTCTGTCTTAGCAGGCAAACTGAAATTTCCCTGCCATGCAAAATTGGTTTTAAAAAAACAAACAAACAAACAAAAAAAAACATCAAAAACCTTAATATTGATCGGCATACATTTTGTTATTGGAGATGTATGTAAAAAGCCTCTCCATCTCTGCCTGATGACTTTTCAAAATTTGCTTGGGAACAATATATTACAATACGCTGGCAAAATTCTGATGCTTTAAAATCCAAACCCCTTGTAGTCATGAACTTTTCCCTAAAAAATCATGGTAGGGACATTGCCCTAGCTTGCCACCAGATTAGTCTGAAACCTGACCATTTCAATTACCTGCAAACCAGATCAAGCGGTGTATTACTTCTACTGCACAGTAGAGAACACACAGAGATTGGCCTGCTTAGCAGGCAACCATTTTGATCTCGCATGGCCTCAATTTGTGGGTCAGGTTATGTACATGCCCTCATGCACACTCGGGTTTATGGAGTCAAGGTTTCCTTGGAATGTGTGGGTAGAATATCCAATTATGCATCTCCTGCTGAGAACACAACAGCCACAGGGACTACAAGCATGGCACTGGTAAGCTCTGTGGTCAAATTGTGTCAACATGGGCAGTTCTTATCAGCAACTTAATAGCCTTTCAAGCCATACCTGCATGTAGAGACCATACACTTAAGTGATAAAGTATGGCTGATGAGGTATCATGAGCCCTTCTGGGACGGAGAAAAAAACTCTACAATATTCTTCAAGCTTGGTGTCAATTTATTTTGAATGGCACTGAGTATTGTGTGCACCCTGACGCCTAAACTCCCACATCCACACATACACCCCACCCCCACACCCACATACCCCCCACCCCCCATAAAATCTACACTGGGGTAGCATGTACACCATAGGTTCTATCACATTATCAATATCCCAGGATCCATTTGTGAGCTTCAGATCACATGTATGTTTAATGCAACATAAACCAATGAATTGCATATACATCTACCCATGACCATCAAAGGGAATTACACAATAAATGAGGATAAGGACTGATCAAAAGGTAATGTCCATGATATGATTTATTTAACTCTTTCAGTGCCAGCTGTGACTAAAGTCAAAGTACTTAAAATGAACTGCTCTGAATTATAATGAGGGTGCTAGATTCAGGTTCCTAGAAAAAAGAAAAAAAAACTTTAATTCATGCTTTCAATTACATAGACCAACAGCTTTCCTCAGTGCACGTGAAAGCTGTTGACTCAGTCCAAAATGTAGCCCTGAAAGAGTGAAGATTGACTGCAGACATTCTTAATCAAGATCAGACTTGAACATGCTCACAGGAATTTTGCCAGATCACAAAACCAATAGATCTAGGGAAGAGCAAGAGCAGGAAGTTTCTGAGTCCCTCCTCAAGAGGGTGCTCTAGTCAGGTAGGATAAAGTTATATATTACCCTTATTTTCCATTGTAATTCACATCTTCGTGACTTTAACAAGAGGCCCATGGGCCTAATGCTCTGCTCACATATAATCTGATGACCATCCTCAAAAACTTCTCTTTGTCATGAAGTCCAAGCCACAGACTGCTATTATGAAATAACCTCTTCAAACTTTACAGGCCTGGTGACCTACGGAAAATATGTCAAGGTCACTGATATCAAATAACATATTAGCATTGCACATAGTCTATATATCCTATTAATTTGGCAACATCTTTAATTCCATTATTTTT